>JAWWES010000021.1:19993410-20163399 GCA_035583135.1 Lophotriccus pileatus | reverse complement strand
CGCGCGCCGCAGGGCGGGCCCGGAGCGGCCGGGCCGGGCGGGGCGGGGGCGGTGCGGGGGCCGCTCCGGGGGCACCGCCACGGCCACGGCGGGGCCGGCACCGCGCCCGGCCCGGACAGCAGCCCCCTGCACAGCCGGCGGCCTTTAGCGGCTGCTCTTGCCCTCCTGCAGTTTAATTAAAAAAGCAACGGCCCGGTTGGGCAGGTGAATTAAAAATAAAACAGCGCATCGCGCAGCCACAGCGCAGGGCCCGCCCGGGAGGCCTCCCAGGACCCACCAGCGGCCCAGGTGGATCCTCTCCCGCCTATCGCATGCTGGGGCTGAGACCCGAGTCAGTGTAAACACACCCCGTTCACCACGCACAAGGGATTCTGCTGCTTCAGGTAGCATTAAAAAATGACGCCGACTCCAGAAAGGAAATGAAATTGCTTCTTTTAATATTTAACTTGTAATTGTTCCTATTTCTCCTCAATGTTTGATGATGGCAAGCCAAAGCGACTGACAGCCTTTGTGCAATTCTTGGAGGGCGACCGCAGTGCGGCGAGGAGGAGTGAGGATTTCTGAAGGCAGAACGGTGCAGATGAAAGCGAGCCTCAGAACTAACATGTGTGCTTTATTTTTTAAAGATGGAACAGAGAGGAGGCACAATTACCCCAGATTTAGAAGATGTGAGTTCAAGCCCTGACCTACTGAAGCTTCCCATACCTCAGCTTCTCCTCCCTGTCTTAAAACCAGGGAATAGCTGTTGCCTACCCGGCAGATAATTGCAAGGATAAATATCTTGGAGGCTGGTTGGTGCAACAGAAAAAATGCCTAATATTGTCAACACACAGTATCCCAAATCTGGCCTCCGGTTTGCTTACAGTCAGCAGAAGATAACTGTGATTAATAACAGGGACAGGATCGGAAAGGGGACCAAAAGGGGATGAGTGGGTTTCAACAGAAATAGGTTCACCGAGGCAACACCTGGAAAATTTCCTTTATATTGGGGAGGGGAGTGGTCATCCACCATCCCTTTGATAAACACAAATATACTGCAGGGAAAAAAATTCCAAACAACAAAGCAACAATTGAGTCATAGAAGCAGCACTAGACAGGTTTAGAAAATCCTCACAGACAGCATCATTCCCTGTACAAATCAGGGCAGCTTCCCGAGCTCATTAGAGAAGTGTAAATGGTTCCTGAACTCTGTTCTCCAGTCTGGCCAATCCACCTGTGCTACCTTCTAAGACCATTGCCAGAACCAAAACACCTCTTTGGTCACTGAGATCACTTTCAAAGGGCAGCAGAAGCCTCAGTTTCCTCTGTAAGAACAAACAGGCTCAGTTACAATCTACAGCAATTTTAGACCACCCCAAACAGCTTGAGTTCTTCTCCTAGAATGTAAAACACGCAAAGGTCCTGGTTCCAAAACACTAATGATTTGAAATAGCTCCTACAAGTGGGCAAAAAAAGTCTAAGAAAAGTAACACCGATTGGAGCAAAGGTCCACCCATTTTTTTGGTGCTCGGTTACCTGCCTGGGAGCACTTCTGGCTCACCTGGAGCAAATTCCATCAGCAGTCATTGTTTCTAGGAGCAAGAAAGTCTTCTATAGACTGGAGAACCCATAGCATGGAAATAAGAGAATCTAAAGGATTTGGGGAAAAGGGACAAACAGTTGGCTATAAATTCCCTGAGTGGCTTTATTTCTGGTGTCCACATTTTTAAAAGGACACAGGAAAATTGGAGACAGTGCAGAGTCATAAAAATTATTTGAGGACTGGAATAGCTGCCTCGGAACGAGAGGCTTAAGGAGCTCAATCTGTTTAGTTTATTAAAAAGATCAAGAGATAGCTTGATTACGATGTATAAGTACCTTCAAAGGGAGAAAATACCAGGTCCTAGAGGGCTCTTTAATCCAGCCAAGAAAGGCATAACAAGAACCAATTGCTGGAAGCTGAAGCCAGACCAGCTTAAATTAGAAATCAGGCACAGTTTTATAGTGAGAATGATTAGACATTAAAACCCCTGCCTTATCAAAGGAACGAGGATTCTTCATCTTTTAATATCTCCAAATCAAGACAGGATGCCTTTCAGTAAAGTAAGCTTGAGTTTAAAAAAAAGGCTCAATGCAAGGGTAATTGAGCGATCTTTAATGACTTATCATAGGTAAGGAAAGCTCTAACATCTTAATTTGGAATGACGGCTCAAAATTTGGCAGCATATAACTCTGGCAACGGGTACATGCCGTCTGCACTGCGAGAGAAAATCTGCCGAGACCTGGCTGTGTTCTTTGCCTCAGAGAAAGATCAGGTGGCAGGTGCCAATCAGAGACCTGATAGTGTGAAAAGTGACACCACTTTTCCATATTCAGCCCATTCCGTGTCCTGCGAAGGCAGTCCCATGATGGTGGCACTATGAACGAGTCTGCTGAAGCCCTGGGCCACGTGTATGAAGCCATAATAAACATAAATTAAAATTCTGAATGATCAGACTGTGGCTGTAGTTACCAACTACAGCCTGACTGTCCAAACTAGGCCTAGATGCTCCATGAGAGCAGATGGATACAGGGAACAAGGCTGGACCCAGCAGTGAGACACAGGAACCAGGCAAGATTGATCATGTTATTTAATTACACAACAGTTTTGGATTTACATAAGGCTAAAATACACTCCAGTGGGTGTGAGGAAGAGTTCGTGCACCTACATGACAACACAGGGAGCTTCCCAGCACCATCACACAGAGTTTTTACATTATTCTCTGTCTTTATGTCACCTTCCCTCTTGAAAGGTTCATACCAGTCTTTAGGATTCTTGGTGTGGAAGATCTTTATGCCATGGCCATCATCCCCATCCTTCTCTGAACATCTAGATAAGCAGTCTCCATAAGTAAAAAAAAATTTAACTGTGTATGCCAATGTATGTATATTTATCTATACATTATCTCCATGTACTAATCCATTATGTACTTTAGAAAACACACAAAAATAGACATTTACAAAGGATAAGGATGAAATAAACACAATTTAAAGTTTTAAAAATTTATTAACTGTAAAAAATATTAAATATTATATAGGAAAATATAAAAATTTTTAAATGTTAATTGCAAAAAAAAAAAATAGATTGTCTTTTACATCCCACTGTGGAGACCACTGATCTAGATCCACAAGGTATCTACAACTTCTTCTAAACAGTTCTGTGCAGGTGCCTCAGATTCCCTGAAGGGAAAGTGGCAAATTACTGACGGCTGAGCCTTGGTGATGTGGCACAGGGGAACTGCCAACACTGGCATTTACAAGGAGCTAAGACAGGGCAGAACCTGACTAGCCACCACCATGCAGAACGTCTTCAGGAGCTGAACAGTGCAGTCATGTTCTCAGGGAAGATTCTAAACAAAACCTGCTGTCACGACAGGAGCACTGACCCCAGGGCCTGTGGTGAAGCCAGTTGTGGAGAGAGGCTCAGTAAACTCCAAGGTTCTTTTGTGCTGAGCATGATATAAGATGTGGAGCAGTGCCAGAGAAACACTTGGTGCTGGATGTCAAACCATCCGTCTGCCTCAGCCCTGGCAGCAGCCAACTCCCCAGCAAGCTGCTGAAGGTGAAAAAGAATGGGACCCCTTCCAAGTCCACCACTTAGGCTTATCACCAGACAGCCAGAGCCAGAGTTCTCTGACGCAGCGCCAGGCAACCAGAATCAACACTCCCGAACTTCTGAAGTGAGCCCTGGAGTCTGGGAGCCCTCTAGGCAGGCTGGGAGCTGGACAGTAGAGGGACATCAAGAGGTTCTGTCCTGTTTCTCTTTGGAACCTTCTGGTTCTAGGGACACTCACGGGGTGAAGGAGCATGTTACCACTATTGTTTATGAACAAACACCCTTTGCTACAAGATTCAGATGGAACTTCAGCTGAGAGAAGCAAAAGCACGACCAAGGTGCACTGGCACAGGGACTGCCCACCTGCATCCTCACACCAGGACAGAACCTGCATCTCTGACACTGAGGGAGAATGTTGAAATACATCTGTGTTGTGCCACCGTCTAAAAGGTCTGCAATGTTTGTTGGGCATGTGACAATTTTCTTTTCAGGGCTGAACTGTTCTACATCTTCTAATCCAATTTCAGTTGACTCAGTCAATGGACTTTCCATCATTTCCTTCATACTCCCATCATGATGGGTCTCATAAATCTTGCTAATGGAGGATATTACCTGATATCTGAGATACATTTTCCTTCTTGCATTATGATCACAATACATTTCATTTGCATTCCTTAGGCCCTGTCCAAGGCAATTCTTCTCCATGGTTTCTGTTTATGCTCTTCATATGCTTGTGGACAAGAACAACACTCTTCATTTATTTTGCCAAGTTAAACACATCTAATTCTCTTCATATTTCTTCATAAATCATTACTTCCAGCCCTTAAATGCAGCTTTACTCAGAAAAATTATTTTAGAAATGACGTTGCCTGGTATCCACACTTACTAATCTCCCAGCAACTGTTCCATCATTTTTCCAACTGCCAGTGCTTTGCACTAATTTCACAATTTATTTTTTTGTCTGAGTGCTCTACAGAATAGCATGGGGAAAATCTTAGATCTGTAGTGTCAACCTTACACGTTTTCATTCTTCACATCATTCAGTTCCTTTTGAATTCACTTTTGCCATCTTGCCTGCAGAAATTAATACAAAAATCATTGAGAAATTTACATCCAATTTGATGGAATTCTGCAACATTGTCACTCTTTTCAAATGCAATATAATCCTTGATGAGAAGTTATGGATAAAAATATTTTATTTATTTTTGGTGTGGCACCTACAATGTATTAGATGTTTAAAAAAAAGCCTTCTTCCTGTAAGTGCAAACCTCATGTTCTTTAATGCAGTGCTGGTACCTGAGACTTCCATCAGGATTTATGTTCCTGTGGCCGAGTAGATGTTAATTCTGCTGAAGATTCACCAGCAGAATAAATCCCACCTGGGTGATCCAAACTTACAGAAACAACACATCTTAAACAAGAAGGTATTTTACTGCTTTAGATACCCAGTCATCCACACTTGCTAAAAAGACTGGAACAAGCATCCAGGCAGCTCTGTCTGAGAGCAGGAGGTACCTCAGCAGAGCTGCACAACTGGCAAACACGATTCCAAGAGGAGCAGCTTTTTAGGGAATATGCTTTGCAGATCATGAGCCAGAAAAATTTGGACAATGTTTTACCATGTACTGAAATACTGACTTGAATCTTTTTCTGAGGGGAGGAAAAAGAGTGCCTTGCATGGGTTCTGCAATTCCTCGCTATCTCAGCTGTTTATTATCCTCCAAATTAATTCCCAAAGTTTGGGGAAAAAAAAATTAATTTCTTTAACATTAAGGACACGTATTATGGGCAGAACTGGTTTTCTATTTAGATTCTTCCTTTCCAAGTGTTCTATTAACATCCCACATTGTGAAATGTCTCCATTACTCACAAATAGCCTTGTGCTGTTGTGTTTCCCTTTTGTCAAGGCCCATTTATGAAATCAGTTCAGGGCTCATCCACTTCAGATTCCTGGTTGACTCTCTGTTGAGTAATGATTTCTTTAATTTCCCCCCCCCTACACCATAAGCCATTTCTTATTTCGTTTTACAATTTACTCAGGCTTTTTGATTATTGTCCCTCTCTCTACATCATAAATAATCCTCAATATTCTGATTTTTGCCCTATTTCCTTTCATCGTTTCAAGTAAAGGCGCCTTTGTACCATCAAATCTTTGAGCTACATCAATCACCTCTTGTGTCTTGTATCTTCCTTTATCAGATGAATTAGTTGTGATGTGCTTATGATATATTTAAATCCTTGCCTGTTTTTCTCTCTACTTGTGTTTCTTTTCTTTTTAAATATTTCTTGCACCCATTTCTCTGTCACTAGTTGCTTAGTTCCTTGAAATTTATCAGACTTTTTATCATCTTTCCCATTATGTGCAACTTCCTCACAAACAGCAAATTCATGGATTTATTTTGTTCAAAGGTGACGTAGAACTGCTCTTCCCCTGCTCAGACTCCACCGAGCTCAGGCAGAGCTGCAGCTCCGACAGGGAAGTTCTCCCTCTTTTCATTCCCTTTCACAAATCTCCCAGCCAAGGAGATCAGAGATGTTCTATTTCCATGTTATTGTTCTGAGCAATTATTCCAAAGATCCTACTGATACAGATTTGAAAGAGCAAGAAAAACAAGAAATTCTCTTTAATTACCAAGGACAAAATGAATACTGACACTTCAGCTGAGGATGAAAAGGATCGTTTCATGTTCCACCTCAAATTCCGCATCAGACATTGAAGTTTCCACTAAATTCTAAGGAATTCAGGGCTGAGAAGGGTCTGCCCTGCTTCTGATCATCTTAAACATGGTTTGTCTGTCACCACGCAGTGAAATGTGCGCCCTGTGCTTCCAGGGATTCCTCGGGTATGTGCTATCATATCTTATCAACACACAGTACTTATCAAGTGTTGATGCAAAAAGCCCGAAGGAACATGTGTAAACTGACTTCAGAAGAAGAAATCACGAGGAAGACCTGAGGGAGTTTAATATAGACACCAGGAGTAAAATTTGGTATTAGAAACACTCCTGTAACGCTGAAGCTATCCCAGTGACCAACAAAAACCCCCTTGCACTTGGAGAGGGACAAAAGAGCATCAAGGCAATGCAGGGCAGACTCTGAGGAGGACTCTGCCAGAAGACTGAGCAAGCCAGAAAACAGTTTGTCAGAAATACGGCACCACCGGGATGGCAAGAGCAGGTGAGGGGAGGGATTGGCAAGATAAACAGAGTTGCAGTGCCACACTCTTTCATACTCATGCACTCAGGGTGGTGTTTTTATTAGCACTTGCATCAGGTATTTTGAGTCACAGACAGTGTTTATTAGCTGATTAAAACCAAAACACTTTTGCAAATTTAAATAAATTACAAAATTTAAAAGAAAAAGGAAGGTTGAAGTTAGTTATTTATGATGCCATGTAACCAGCTCTCACGCTGCTCACTGCTGAGTGCTGCCCAGGGAGGATGGCTGTAGGTTTTGGCAGGCTCCTAACTCACATAGGAAGACACAAAGAGCCAGTTAAGGGCTCCCTTGGAACATTCTGACTGTTTTTCAAAGATTAAAAAAAAAAAAAGAAAAAAAGAAGAAAACATAAAACTCTACCAGCTGAAGCTGGTATATGTAAAAAAAGAGAACAGGACCCTCCAAGAAGTGGGCTATATATTTCCCACAGTAAAATCTGTGCATGGAGAACAAAGCTATAATAAAAATAAGCATCCAAATTGCAGTTTATTGTGCCTCAATGATCTCCAGAGGAAATCTGCTTAGTCTGCAACCCAGAGGAGGATTTTCCCACCTTCTAGCTATGAAAATCTGAAACTAATTCTGTGTTCTCTGGCCACTCATAATACAGTCTCTACAATCAAAACATGATTAACAACACTGCTGCTGCTGGTAATGAATAAGCTAGAAAAGAATCTACCTCACTCTTATCTAATGTTAATTTTCCAAGAAGAAAGGGAGAGAGAAAGGCAAGGATGACAAAGTAATATTTGAGGTCAAAGCAGGCAATTGCAATGCCATTCCATAACGCCATCACTTTCTGGGTAGAATGAGCTGTGATTAGCAAAGGAACCTTACCAGGTGAAAAATAAAGGTTCATCCACCTTTCAGACCTTCCTGGTTCTGAACTTGACAAACAGATATTACCAACATCTGCATGCTGACTGAAGAATCTTTCCCAGCTGGATCCATGAACAAATCGTCACAGGCAGCCCAACACACAGAAACACCTTTGAAAATATTCCCTATTCATGCTCAGACTATTTTTTTCTAACATAATAGCGGTTACAGGAAATTAAAGACTCTTTCCCAATTTTTTCCACGACTTCTTCCTCAGTTCTGTCTACAAATCCAAACTCTCCTGTCTCCCCAGAACCCAAAACAGAAAGCAAAATATGTTTCCCTCCTCCTCTCCATCAGATCAGCACAAGCTATTCTCAACATCAGGTCAATAGCAACACAACAAGGAGAAAGCTTTTCAATATTAATTTTTTAAGTTAGTCCAATTAAAGATAACACCTTCAATCTCCCTTATGCTGCATTTTCCAAACATTTTAAAACATTAGATACAAAATGCTGATCATGAAAGAAGCTGAAAGCTAGCTGCTGAGCTCTGCCAGGAGGAAAAACTTTGTCCCTAGGGAACTGGCCAGCAATCGGCCACGTGATCCAGCAAGTTGCACCAACCTCTGTCCTATTCCAAGGGCTTGCTTTAATCCAATTGTTTAGATACAGCTTGACATTATTATCCCAGATCTCATTACCACATTGCAGAGAACAGTCTGTAAGTCCTGAATCGAGAATAAAGAACAGGCTGCAAAATACACTGTTTTATTCCTGGCTACACCAAAAAACTTCTGCTAACAGCAACCCATCTTTGCTTGGAGCAAGGGATGAACAAACATGATGGAAAAAGCAATGATGGTGTTATATCAAGAAACTACCAAAAAAGGAAAGTCCAAAGCTCCTCTCTTCCCCTCAGCTTTTTCAGTGTTGTTTGGAAATACCCACACTTTCACAGGAAAGACAGGGCAGGAGCCAAACCCTGGTCAGAGACCCACCTGGGCCAGGAAACAACTAACATGCCCTCCACCTCCAGTGGATTCTTAAGCAATTATGTGTTGTACCCAGGTTATCAAATTACATTTTTCACTCTTGAAGCACTGTCCAGAACCATCTTCCATCTCTCTAGTTTGAGGGACCAATATTGTCTCTTCCTGAATAATTTGATTTGGAATCAAATTTAGCAGGACAGCAGAAGATGGCACCAAAATCTGAGTGCATTAGTACCTGTACACACTATTGCTTGGAATTATCATTTCACATGATGATTTCTCACCATCTGACTCTCAGGCCATGTTGTTAAAAAGTATTTCCCTTTCTTTTTGTAAACCAACTGTCCTCAGTTGTTTCCTGCACGAGAATAAGCAGGAACAGCAGTTACCTGATCACATTCCTCATGTGCCACAACCTGCTCTCCCTGTGCCACTGACACAGGCACTTTTCCCTGCGCTCAATGTTACTGGCTGGAGTGTGGCAGCAACTTCCAGTTCCACTCTGCAAAAACACTGATAAAAACTTAGAACTCTGAGGGTGAGGAGAAAAAAGAAGATAAATATACACATCCAAAATAAACAGTGGGTGTAATTGTTTCCAAGGCTGCTACTGCTTCAAACTCTCTTGATTCTGAGGGCCACTATTATGATAAAACTCGGTTATAGTCCTGTGGAAAGTGGCAACAGACTGTCATGATATCCAACATGGAAACTGATGTTATTGCTTGGCATACAGGCAGCTCCTCCAACCCAGGCCAGTATTCCTTCATAGCTGAAACAGTGATTTAGCTCCCAGCACTGTAATCAGTCAATTATTTCCACTTCCTCTTTAATACATCAAATTTTTTTGTATTTGTTTAAATTCTAGGCAGCAAGAATGAGAAATCTTGTCATCTTCTTCCTGAAGATTCTCACATACTGAGCACCGCTAAGTATTTGGCAAGATAAATGACAGAGCTGCTCTAAAGGAGTCATGCGTTCTAGAAAATAAAAAAACATACATCTGTTGTCTCTTTTGTCAGTGTGAAAGGTGAGCCACGTAAAACACAGAATGGTAAAACACCGAGGGAAGAAAGAAGACATGCCCATGTCAATTTAGGTGTAAGGTTATCCCATTTCCTCTCATTTCTGAGGATGTGACATGCTTAGTTTTTCAGAAAGATGTGCAAGAGACCAAAGTAAAGGTTATTGGATCATGCTGGTCTGAAATCTAGGGAAAAAAGCTGCCTGTTATGTTTGCACACAGATATTGTTGGATTTGACTCTGCTGGGGGCTCAGACACAACCTGGAAGGCTCAGATGCCCATCACTGGCCATCAGAACATTCAACCCTTGCAGCCAAGTTTATAGGGATGTCCCACAGCACCACCAGCCCTTTGGCCAGTGAAAAGGGCACGACTTCCAAGTCATACCCTCCTTGAGACCATATTCCTGTGCTGCACAGGAGCCCACAGAGGCTCAGTAAAGCAATGGATCAGAAGGGCCAGAACATGGAATTTTCCACCCCAGAAGCGGCGTGAATGGCTGGGTGTAGAGATCAAGTGGGGACACCTCCCTCACCACCAAAATGGTGCTGCACACCAGAGTATCCCATTAGCCCTCCCAGGTGGGAAAAGACTTTTTTTTCTCCTCAATAAAAGAACAAAGACCATTGATTTTTCTGTTTATAGAGAGCAGGCAAAAAGAACTCAGGCAAAGTCCTCCTTCTGCCGTACTTGTTTGAGATACAGTGTGTGACTGAGTTTTTATAGCTCAAACAATTGCATATCAAGCTGTGAAGCCTGAGTATTCTCCAGCTCACACCCACGACAGTGCAGCACCTGTGGCAGGGGGGATTCTGAGGAACAGAAACTTCTTTTCTGGAGAAGGAGGATGGTTGGTACCTGACACAACTGGCCTTCGCTGAAGAGACTGCAAGGCTTTAACACGTTATCTGATTTACACTATTATTCATAATACCAAAATATTTGAAGTACAAAAAAAGTATTATTTCAGCTCTTCCTTGGATGCACTTTGTGGCGCACTCAATGACCACTTTATCCCTTTGCAAAGGGTGGCACAGACACTTCATAAATGTTTACTCCAGGATTAAAATATTTTTGGGTCAGTTTGCATATGACTCACTAGCAGGCTCCCAGGTTCATCTGGATTATTTGTTACATTTCTTGAAAAGTACACATGTACACATACTAAATTCACTTTAAAAGGAAGGATCCTGGAAGACTACTGTTCAGTAAACAGGAATGCCAATATCCTCCATGCTAACAGCCCTGACTGAAGCAGTTTACTTAAGAGGAGGAATTAACTCCAGGGCAGTTATTCTCCTGAATGTCAATAGAAAGCAGCACTGAGAAAACCTCCTTTTTTCTTTTTTTTTTTTCCTGTTGGGTTGGGAAAAGGAATCTTTGAAAGTAGAAAACAGCAAAGACTAAAACCAAACGCAGCACTCATCAATAGATGAATTCTAATATCAATTACTAAAGATAAGTCTAATATTTGTCTCTCAGAATATGGACTTTTCACAGAAGAAACAGAACAGGAGCATACCCCAAACCCAGCATCCTCTCCCAAGCCCAGTGCAGTCAGTGGGACAGGACACGCTCTTCAAGCTGAGCAACTTTCCACTGAGGCATTTTTCTGTCAGCGTATTGTCCAGCAGGGAAAAGGTATGGGGTGGGGGAAGGCCCACAGGCATTTCCCCCTTTGTCAAATTATCTCAGACATTTCATTTTGCAGACATGTCATGATGAAAGTGTCCAGCCTTGAGACGGGGCCCTCCGCGTGGCAGGGCCGTGACTGTGACTACAGCCATCCCCAACGGAATTTTCCGTGCACTCCCTGAATCACCCTCAGCACAGGGAAAGGATCTGTAAATGGGGGGAAAGTGCTCCACTCCAGGGTTCCCTGGGAGCCATAAGGGGCAGCAGAACAGGATCCCAGTGCACACGGACACAGTAATCATAAACACAGATGTCCAAGTAGTACAAATATTCTGAACTACTTCAGCTAAATATTTCAGTGTAATATTTACAATGCTGTCTGCTGAGTTAGAGCTCCTTCGTAGAGTACTCTGCACTTTAATGTGTATTTCTATATTAACTTAATATTAATTTCCCATTGAGTTTTCAATCAAACTGTGGGACTCCACTTCTTTCCCATTAGTATTTTGGTGAAGTATTTTGAACCCTCTGCTGTGTTATTTCGTTCCATCTGTTGATGTTTCTTTCCTTACCGCCTTGTCCCCCCAAGCTTGCCAGTACTCCTCCCTTGCCATGCCATGTTAATCAGTCCCTTATCCTCACTGCCACCCCAGGTCTGTCTACGCTGAAGAAAGGAAGAAATAGGGGGAGGGGCTTATTGAGGCAGCAGGGACACATGGAAAGAGCCTTCAGATACTGAGGAGGTTGTGACAAAGAGTGAAAACCTTTGCCCCATGTTCATGGAACACAAAAAAAGTAGAAGTAGATATGAACTGTAGTGATGGAGATTTAGATTAAGTAAAGGAAAAGCCTAGTCTCAAATAGAAAGTATAATTAAGCACTGGAATACATTTCCATAAGGATATCAATTGTCTCCAGAGATGGGCCTTTCATGGTCCTTTCCAGCCCTAAATCCAGTGATAAATCCTTGACATCCCTTTCCCTTACCTTTTGGGCTGTTCTTCACTGTTACCTTGCAAGATAACCAAGTTTGATTTTTTCATTTAACAAGTGGTGTAGGGTTACTAAATCTTTTGGTATAAGAAATTGCTTGTCTAAGGCACACTAGTGATCCATAAAGGCTGACAGCCTGTCTGCAAGGGCTGCCAGCAGCAGTCTGGGGAAAAGAAACTTTGCCGGAGAGACTTGCAGAATAATCTGTCTCCATGTGCCCACCTGGTCTCCAGCCACTAGAGTCAGGAAAAATGGCAAACTTCACAAAACTCTTTCAAAGGAAATCATCAGAACTTAAGATTTTCTTTCTACAGCTCTGAATCTTACCATCTTCCTCAGCTGAATAAAATAATCCTAAAGGCTAATTTTAAATTAGGGGAGAAAAAGAGTTCAGTTTATTAGTTTTGGTCTTGAGTTTTGAGTTGTATCAAGAGTTTTTCTACTTGTTGATGTAACAAATACCAAATAGAAGTCTCTTTCATATATTGTATTTTTGTGCACTGACAATCCTTCAGGCAAGCTCCAGTTGTTTTGGCAGCTTACAGAATGATTTATCTGCGAAGAGAATTCTCCCGTTCAATGGGACATAGAGAGGTTCTACTGCAAATTCTTTTAGAGGAATTGCAGGATAAGCAATGGAGATCAGTATCTGATCCAAGATTTCAGCACCGTGGTGGTTAAAACAGTGAGAGAAAAACAATGTTGTTTGGCACTTAGAAACCTGTTTCTAATCAGCTGAGCTACTCCTATGGGGTCAAATAAAAATGATTAGCTTATTAAAAGCATAGCTTTGCTATTTAATAAGCAAAAATGATTGAAAATTCTGTTCCAGATCCTGATAATTTTAGTGTTTCTAGTTAAGCCTACAAAATTGCATTCATTATTAGTGTCTAG
The DNA here is from genome assembly GCA_035583135.1 of Lophotriccus pileatus. Classification (NCBI taxonomy): domain Eukaryota; kingdom Metazoa; phylum Chordata; class Aves; order Passeriformes; family Tyrannidae; genus Lophotriccus; species Lophotriccus pileatus. The sequence goes on along the minus strand of JAWWES010000021.1, from coordinate 20,150,245 downwards.
ATTCATTAACAATTCAATTTATAGATATTAATGCTTATAATGCATGCTTCACTTGCCAAAACTTGAAGAGAAATTGTTTCAATTAGCTTTCATGGATCATGGATCCTACCGGCTGGGTATTTTTAGACAAAAGACACAAACACATCCCCAAGCAATGCTAATGCACAGCTGGAATCCGTATGGAAGGTCAGCTAACGGTTTAAAAGGAAAGCCAGTAAATGAATTTTACACAGAACAGTGAGACAGGAACAGAAACAATCAAATATTTGCAGGTCACACCTCTCCCCTCAAAAGCACCACAGTTCTCTGGGCTTTGTGCTGGATTTTTAAAAATAAGTAAGCCCATGAAGATATAAGCTGGTGACCGGATTAAGGGATGCTTGCCAGGCTGTGACGATGCGTGCCAGGTATGCACAGGCCCAAGGCAAACTGCTCCCTTCTCATTCAAACTACGTAATTAAAGTCAGCAATGAAGCACCGACATATAGCCAAGGACAGAACTGTGATCAACATTTTATCTTTTTCCTTTAGGTCTGTTAGACTCAGGGAGAACAACCCCAAATCTATACAAACAAATTTGTGCTACACCTGCAAACTAAAGCCCCACGAGAGGACAGAATGGAACACCCCACTGAGCTGACCAGGTGCAGGTTCAGGGGCGAGGTGCCCGGTGCTGCCCCTGTGAGAACAGGAGGCCTGGGGGTAGCAAAGCCATCCCCAGGGTCACACGGACAGCGCAGCAGCAGGAGCTGAGCCCTGCTAGGCTCTGAGCCGTGCACAACCCAGGGGAAGCACACGGCCTTGGGACCAGGGAGTTCAGCTGAGCACTGAAAGGACGTGCAGGATCGCTTCGGTCCATGGCCTGGACCCCATTAATATAAAAAAGTTACTAGAAGTTGTCCACTGATATTGCCCGTAATTCATTCCCTTCCTTCTCCTCTGCTGAACATTCAAAACACCAGTTGGACAGTGGTGGGATTTTAATGCAGCTACTGCATAGGCAGTATCCTGAGCTACTTCAGGTGTCTCTAAAAGCAGTGCAAGTCCCCCAGACCAAGAGCCGACTGGCTGTTCCTGCTCCCTGAGCACAGGGTTACCCGGCACGAGTGTCAGCCAAGCCAAAGCCCTCAGTCCATACTTGCTCACAGCACCACAGCTTCTCTCCCATCTGCACATCTGCCTCTGAGATTCAAAGAAAATTGGTGTTTCTGGAAACAAATAACTTCAGTTTGTGGTTCTCCTCGCTGAGAACAAGGTAAACTAAATTCCAGGAATATCAAAGATACTCAGTATTTATCCAAACAGCCTAGCCAACCATTCCTTCATAAGGCTTGTCTTTGTTTCAGCAGTGTCTAGACTATACAGATCAATCAAGTTATTTCTTTTGAGTTGGCTTATTTTCGAAGAGCAGCACTCTGAAGAGTGCTGACCACAGAGGTGTCTCACAGGCATCTCGCTGCTGGGCTTGAGCACATCCCTCTCATGTTTATTTGTAGGGCAGAAGTCAGGCCCACACTAAATTCTTTGCCAGTGACGTGAGAGCATGTGCTCAGCTGGAATTCCTCTGCAGAGAAAAGCAATTAAGAAAAAGATTTAGAGGAGTACCATCAGCCCTGAAGTTGGCTGGAGCTCGCTCTGCAGAGCAGCATTAGCACAGACCCACTGCTGCTCGAGGCGGCTTCATGGCCAGCGAGCTCAGAGGTACATCTTGCTAAATAAACATTTTTGTGGAGTTAGGATTTAAATCAGAAAAACCTTGTTATAACTCAATGAAGGCAAACGCAAATGATCCATCTTCCAGTTTGACTTTACCCTAAATTTGGTACCAGAGGACATATTGGTGCTCCATTCAGGCTTGTACTTCGGCAAAGCAGACAGGATGAAGAAGCCCCATGGCCACTTGCACTTATACCCAGTCTATTGCAGGCCGCAGAATTAAAAAAGAAAAGTCATCTAAACAACTATTTTTAATGATGTGGTGTGTCTTCACCTGCACGAACCAATAAGGAACATAAACTCACAGACCTTAACCTGCACTATCCATGTTCCCAAATTCATTAATTCAAGATTACAGCTTGAACAGTATTTAAAAAGAATCAACTCATTAAATAAGCAAAATGCCTCACAAACCTATCAGCAGTGCAGTGGCAATGGGAGCCTGACTGCCAGCAGCTGTGGTCAGCAGTGAGGTCATGAGCAACACCGCAGTGCTGGTCGAGACCATCATTCATTTGGTTTTGAAAGCCCACAGAGGCCTGCCTTGATCTGCCATGGAAAAGACAGAGCAAACAGATTCCAGTTATGAGAAAATCCTGTTTATCACATCTCCCATTTCCTGCAAACAGGCTTCTAGACCTCTTCTACCAGCCTCTGAACATCCTGGTTATTCCTCTGACTGTGCAGAGTCACAGAACAGCCCAGGCTGGAAGGGACCTTAGAAGACCATTTGTCCAACCTTTCATGGGAAAATGGGCCCAGATGAGATTCTAACATTCTGTTCAGAAGCATCTTGAAACCCTCCAGTGGTAGAGACTCCACCACATCCCTGAGGATGTATCTCCTGTCACTACTGCTAAGGACACCCACATCAGAACTCTAACGATGGGCAGATACAGACTGAAGCCTGGCACGTTATGAGTAGCTCCCATATTTAGGGTTTTGAACATCAGTGACACAACACTGAGCCCACCTGGAAATTGAGTAAATGGATACATGGGCTCAGAAAGGAAAAGAACTCTCTGCTTCTGGGTTTTATTTAGGTTCAGCATTTTAACAGTTTTAAAGATTTTGCATCCATAGGGTGCTGCTTTGTGTTCTTAAATCCTGCACCTGGAAATCAGTCTGGAATTTGATACTACTACAGCTCAATGTGAGACACTGTGCAAGCCTCAAGTCCCCTTAATGTCAGGATGCAAGTTTCGCCTTGGGGTGTCTGCAGATTTATTTGCATTTGTCATCTCCAAAGTGACAGCACTAACAGACAACCTTGGGACACTTGTATCTGTACTCATCTCTGACACAAGACAGCTTAATGGTTAAAAATATAATAGATTTAAACAGTCAGAAAAAAGTCAGATTTCCAATTACAGAGCTAGAAACAAGATTAAAAACAACTAAAAATTGCATATATTATGTTTAAAACAAAAATTTTTTCTCTTCAGTGTATCTTGGAGAATTCTTTTGTGTTTTACAGGCCACAGCAGTTGCAGACTGAGCCCAGATTAACCCCTGTTTTCCATGTGGCCATTTCAGACCCTAAGTGTTTTAGCACTATCTGGGAGGAGGGACATGAATTTCTCTCAGTTCTTATTTTTCTGACTACTTTTTTTTCCTCCAAACACTTGAATGATTCAATAAAGTGAAGTTATTTTTGGCAAAGAGCACTTTTCACCGAGAATTGTTTAAATGCTTTTCTTGAACAGTTTCCTTTTGTCTTTTTTAAATTCAGTGATTGGTTTTACAACCATAAAACTTCTGCAGTTCTAAATCTGGGGTTACGTATTCCTCCCTCCTTTAACAAATTCCACCCATTTAACAACAACTAAGTTAATTTTTGCATTTTATATTTTGCAGGAGGAAACAGGGCAGTGGTTAGAGGCAGGAGGTTGACATGGTGAGAGGATGAGGGAAAAGGAACAGCAGAGAAAGATTAGGCACAGAGGGAACACGGGTGGGACCAACAGGGGGAAATGTTAATGGGCAGAAGCAAACAAACACCCCTCTTAATTTTCTCTAGCACCAGACAAGTTTGCTCATTTCTTCCTGGAAGCTTCCAGCTCTCCTTTGTGCTGCCTGTTGTGCCAATGCTTCCTCAAACTGGTCTTTGGGTCACTGTCCCTTCTCAGGGGTCTGCAGCACTCATGGCTCCCCCGACAATGACTGGGATCAACCAAAGGAGGAATTGCAGTTGGGTGTGTTGTCACCACGTGGCAGCAGCAGTGCCCACGTGAGCTGCAAATACATCCACTTGAGATGTTGGGTATTTGGCAAAACACCCAGAAACTCCTCCCAGCAGCTGCAAGAGCGCTCTCTGCAGAAAGCAAGTCCATCTCTCCTTGGACTGATGGACAACGAGGCTCCAGAACATGAGACAAAATAGGTGATGAAAATGAATGGGAAAAGCAGGAGGATGTTTCTGGAAAAGGTCACAAGAGTGTCAGATAAGCTGCTATGAGACAGGAGAGTTATTGTGGTTGGGAGTTACTCATAACTTCATATCTGAGCCTCAAGAGAATTCTTGTGGTGAGCTTGGCAGGTCCCATACCCTTATTTTGTGCATTTTGGAAAACAGAGTGGGATGCTCCAAATACCCTGAGGGGGGAAAAAGACCAGAGTGGAGTGCTCCAAATATCATCACAGGAAAGGTTGATTTTGGTTAAAAAAAAAAAAAAAAGGTTTGCAAGATTTCCATCTTAGCAAAGCTTTGATTCTGACACAATCAGAAATCCCAAGCTTTACCTTGTCGAAAAGACTGGAAATTTACAGCTTGCAGGGAACAAAAAAAAAAAAAAAAAAAAAGGGAAAAAAAAGAAGGACAGCTATTTGTGGCAGGAATGCCTGCCTGGTTTAACCCCCCTCTGCCCTCCTCTCACCCACCCAGCCCCGCACTTGGGGCAGACTCCATGCTGGTATTTGAACTCAGCCAAAGGAAGCCACTTCCTCATTAAGACATACCCAAGTATGGCAATAACGTGGAGAGCCAAAAGTAGTAACAGATTTATTATTACCACTGTGTGGAAATAAAATGGGTTTTTTTCCCTGTTACTCAATCCAGTTAATTATCCATGCAAAGCAAAGTTATTCCTGGCAGCCACAGAGGCAGAGCTGACTTGGTAATGCTGGGGGTGGAATGGTTGTTATGCAGGAGGAGAAACTAAATAGTTCAGTAAATTAGCCCAAATAGATCCACACTGGTATTGGCCTCTAGAGATTCAAAATACCAAATTCAATGCTTTTAGGCTTATCAGACTTTTTATTTAATAGAAAAATGTCTGATCTGGGACTGCATCATATCCCAAAGACTCTACAAAGAGGTAATTTTTCAGTGTGCCCTGAGGGTAACAGGAAGAATTACAGAAAGCTTCAAACCATCCAGCTCCCACAAGCATCCTGCATCCTGGACTTTCACTAGAGCAACAAAGCACAGCCAGTAAGGAATGTTGGTGGTTCCTGAATACTTGGATGGGTGTTAAAAAAGCATAGCACCAAGTGCTTCAAGGGCCCAAGTTCTCCTGGATAAGCACACTCTGATTTCACTGTGGGGAGCCCCAGGCTGAGACTGCAGCACCGTATTTGTGTCACTGGCCCCAGGAGAGCTCAGCCTGAAGCACCCTGTACCCTGGCTCCTGGAGCATTCTGGAGGCACTCTGCTTACTCTTGAAGCTTATTTGCCCTAAAAAATTGTCCCCACAGTCAGGTTTTACCTTGTGAGAAAAAACAAACAGCAAAAAAACAAACACCAAACACACAATGACACATTCTCATTTGATAACTGGAGGGAGGCCATCGAAATGAAGCCATAGAGTGGAAAAAACCCCAAACCTCCAGAAAGCAAGAGCTGAAAGTGAAGAAAACCACAGAATTTATTCAAAGTATTTATTTGAACTGTCCACAGGCACAGTGATTGTACAAACACGGAACAACGGGAACACAAATGAACACTATGGGAAAAGAAACCCCTGACATTTTTACTGCAGTAAGGACAGACCACCAAGAACAGCCTGACTCAAACACAAAGCATCAGTTCCCACACCAGAGCTGTTTGTGTTGGCTCCAGCAGCCAGGTCCGACCAGAACAGTAAGAACATGCATTCTGCTGATGTTTGAATAACCCCTGCCAACAAATTGATCCCCCAGCAGCCAGGCTGTAGGATACGGGTTCAAATAAATAAATAAATAAATAAGAGAGAGCAAAAAAGTAATGGGAAAGGACACCCAGTGCTCCTCTTCCAGTATTAATGTTCAGTGGGAGCTGAATAACTAGAGTTCAGTAGAGTGAATAACTAAAAACATGGTAGATTTGTAATTGTTTATAATTGCTTTAAATGCTGCCATGCCCCAGTATAGCCTATTTCCTGAAGAGATTTCATCCTTTCACTCTTTTCAGCCCTTTACAGAGTCTTGATATTAAATGTGACTCTGTACCTTTAATTGTCATTTTCCATCTTGCACAAGAAACCTTTTCCACAGCACAGTCTATTTTTAAGTTATAAATAAAACACCCAACTATTTTCTTTTTCCCACAGATGAGAACATTAAAACATTGACATTTTAATCTGTTCTATACAAGAGTGAGTTGTGTCAGCACACTGCTTCCAGCTACAACAACAGAAAACCCAAGTTTAATTAAAGACAGAGTGGAGAAGCTGCTCGGTGGTGTCTGAACCAGGGATGCAAGGCAGACCCCTCACTCGCTCACCATTTTGGGTTCAGGTTCTTCTTTGGGCAACTACTGAGCAGGAAAAAGATGATTGATAGAAAAGGAAGAGGAGGGAGAAGAAACAAATATATTTTCTCCGTTAGGAGATGTGAAAGGCGAGACCACATACCTGAGACTTATATACACTACAAATTTTACCCAGAAAACAGTAAGAGCATGGCATGAACAATCCTAATCCTAACACAAATGTCAGCAGAGGCCACTCACAGCCACATGGGCTAGGGCTGAAAAACATACACCTGTAAGACTCACACCCGTGCGTGCTGAGCCTGCACCTGCTAATAAGCGGTTCCCAAATAGACTGTTATGGCAGCAGTCCTTGCACACTTCTGTTGCCTAGTCAGGAATCTACCTCTTATGTTTCAGTCCTGAAAGTGCTATAAAAGTGAGTGCAGACTTGTTATGTACCTGGCACCTTCCAGGAGCCCTCAGCTGGGTGAGAATTCTGCTTCCAAACTGCAAACGTGGTGACCCCATAGCTTTCTTTCTCACTGGTAAAGTCCCAAACCCTGAGCAAGCCCCTAGGGTTTTGTTACATCACCCAAACAGAGGGGATGTTTATTTGTTTATTATTTGTCATATTGTTTGTTTAATAATGAACATGTCAAAAGCACTACAAACAGGAAGATCAAGGGAGTAAGAAAAAGCATTTTCTGCAGTAGAAGTGAGACATATTTCTAATGAGTTCACTTTATTAGCATTTCACATCCAAAGTTTCTCTCCAAGTACCTGGAAGCCTTAGTAATGGGCCTCTTGATTTTCTTTAAATATGTCAGTCCAAAACTTTATCACTCACTGTCTGGAGAAGAACACTGCCGTGTTTGATCCTGCTCTCACAGCTTCAGTTCCAGTGTAAAAGGCTAGTTCAGGCTAGCTGATCTCCCTAAGGCAGGGGACAAGGCAAAGGGAATAAAGAGAGTTGTGTAAATAGGAATGAGATGGAAACTGGAGATGAAAAAGAAAAGTAAAAAGTAGAAGAAAAAGCACAGTAACACAGTTACCAATTGCAGATCCCAAGCTCTGGAAGATGCAGCTGTGAGTGCTGCATATTCCCATCAGACAGCACCACCTCTCCTGTTCACATAAGTACCAACCACCAGCACAGGCACCTGTAGTACCTGATGAACAGGAAGCATTAAATACCTGTTCATGGGGCACCTTTGTTGCCAGCCTGGAGGTGATTTGATATCCCTGGCCTTTCCCAGCAGGTGGGCACGTGCCACTGTTTCCATTTCCAGGCACGCCTGTATATGTGTCAGCTTCGCAGTTTTTACTGTGCCATATTCGAAACTCAACACTTGTGAGTGTGAATTAGGAAGAAGTTTCCAAGAGTGCTTTCTCCATCTGCTTCCCATAGAGAAAAAAAAAAAATAGATAAAAAAAACCTCCAGAAAGTCTGCAAATGCAAGCAGAGCCTTTGGGAGCCCTTTCAGAGGATCAGCAGCAGGATTTCACCAGGCAGCTGTAGCTCATTAGATCTGCCACAGAGCGTGAAAGCCACTTGCCAATAGTGTCGGAGACTATTCCTCATGTCAGTTTCCAAGAGGACAGCCCTGACAGAGCCCGAGGGGAGCACACCGGGCTGGGCTCCGAGGGAACAGCAGGGCACACACAGCCGGGCGCTGCACGCTGAACACGAGGGTGAGCTGCGGGGGCAGAGCCGTGGCCCAGCTTTCACCCCTGGGCGTCGGGGCTTCCCCTACACCACAAATGGAGAAGCTGCCTTGGAAATAAAACCAAGCTGGCCACGTGCTTGATAACCATACACCTGGCACAAGCTGTTTGCTAATAGCAGGTCTGTGCACCCCTTAGAGGCTTGTTAATTTGCAGTTAACAGCAAAATAAAATAATTCTGGGACCAGTCAAATCGAAAGGATCTCTCACAGTTCAGCATTCAGGTTAATCAGGACTACTAAGGTGCTGCTCCAAAATAAATACAAGATTAAAGCAAACAAAGAGGGAGCCTGGAAAATACCACATTTGTTCCTGTCATTTAACGTCTGCATAAATAGTAACAAAAATAAGGGGTTTTAACCATAATACATAACTGGACAGGATTAGCCCCTCTGAACACTGGGCTGGCAGATGTTGCAGCTCTGGGCACATCAGGATTCAAACACAACACTGTCCCCCTGAGCTGGTTGCAATAATCTAACACACTCTAATAACTGTCCTCTTCTGCCTTCACTTCCCTTTTGATGCCTGTAGCAGCACTGTGGACAGTTTAGCACCAGTCCCAGTCCCAGGCAGTCTGGTCACACAACACGGCACAGCACCATCGCACACAAACGTGCTGAGGCCTTCCCCACCACATACCATAACCTCTAAGTATCCAGTTCCACCCCAAGTACTCCAGCTCTGACATCCTGCCTGCAACAGTGGCTTGGAAGAGTTGTCAGAAACCCAGGAGATGAACGAGCGATGATTTATCCGTTAATGTCTGTTAATCAAACAAACATCACCCCACCCAAACCTCCTGATGTTGGTACAGACTCTGAAGCAGTGAAGGGACTTCACAGAAAGCATTCTCTCCACATCTCCGAGAATCAATAATCCACTTGTACAGTTCACTTGGATTCTATTTTTAAACCTGTTTTTGCAGATTACCAGAGACAACAGTTTTCCTTCCTAACATACACCTTACTCAGAGAAGTGCTTGCAGCAAGCTGGAAAAAAGCATGATGAATATACAGCTAATAGCACCAACTAATTAAATTATATACTTAATAATTCCTTAGCATTCCAGAGAAGCAGCGGATTATATTTGACAGAGATGCACTGCAAGAAGAGCAATCTTGTGCTCAGAGCAGAGCTGGCCTTTCTGCAGTGCCTTGCTCTCACCGGGATGTGCTCTGTGACAATGGCAGCACAGCCACAGACCTGGCTGTCACGGCCGAGGAGCATCAGTGTCCTCCTGGCACAGGAAAGTATTTTAGGAAAACCTTCAAAGGTCTGATGTCACGTAAGGTACCCTAAATGACCCCGTAGATACTTTGTTAAAAAACCAAACTCTACAGCACAGAAACAAGTAGGATTGATGCTCCAGTACGACTGCATATCAAAGAGAATCCTCTCCAAGCAGGTACCAGAAAAAAGACATTCAATAGCAAATTTTATGAGAGAAGGATAAAAACCACGTAGTTCAACAGTTCCTGAAATCCCAGCGGTGGTCAATAAATCGACTTGTGCTTCACATTATATGAAGAGGCTGTACTTAGCAAATCACTGTGTAAGCTGCCTCAATAACAGCACTCCTGCTATCAAGTTTACTTGCAATGAGTCCAACAAAGAAATTAATTTCTTAGATGACAAGAAAAGGTTATCTAGAACGGGGAAAACACAGGAGACAAAGATTTCCACTAATAAAACAAATATCAGACTCTGAGCTGAATTTGAAGCTGTCTTTTTTTCCTCTGAAAGATTTGAAATCCCTGTAGCCCAAACACTAGAGCTACAAAGAAAACATCCTACAACCTGCCCTGCTAAAAATACAAGGAGAGCAGAATGAGCCAGAGCTCTTTTCAGTACATGAGTTACTCCCTTAGTCACATGCACGCTGCTCCTCGGGCAAGGCCCAGAATGAGGGAACGTACTGCAACCCCAGTTCCAGACTTGAAAGCAAACCTCACTTTGAGCTACTAGTTGATTTACTCCCCAAAAACTTCAGTACAATATAATTCCAGAATCCAGGACATGCCCTTTTCATAAGAACAAAGGTGTTTCTCACGACAGAAAGTAACAAAACACACACCTTCCTAGTCTGATCTTACTGATTTTATTGCTCCGTTTATTCCCAAGAGAGATTCCCATCTTATTTGCCAATTATCAATTTTTTCATAAGTATTTCCACCAACAGGCACCACTTTGCTCTGTGCCCCCCTTTTTTCCTCTTACTATAATACACAGCCTTCAGTCATTGCTCTCATTTCATTCTCTTTGCACTTTTCTACACTCATCAAGTGAGCAAACTGACCTGGTTTATCCACATGGCCACAGGAAGCCAGCCACAAACATGAGACAACACAGAGGTTTGATTTTGAAAGTCATTATAAAAAAAAAAAACAGATTCCCTGTTTCTGCTGCCCAAGGATCTGCTCCTACCAGTTCTTACAGCGATTCAATCCATCTGACATCCAAGAACTCTATGACCACATCACATGGCTGCCTCTATGCTGAATGGACTGGCGACAATACTGCACTCACAGGATCAATTTCTATAGATTTGGGGTTAGTTGTAAAAGTTTGGTGAATTTCCCTATTTCAGGGCTGCAAAGATTAACATCAAATTTTAATCAATTATAAGCCAAAGCCATGTAGTTCACCTGAAATAATAACCCAAAGAGATTTAGACCCTCAGCTTCTGTCCTACCTCGATCTAATCCTGGCTGCCCAAACCAGTGACAAAGGCCTTCGAGGTCACAATCGCCCATTTAGTGCCAGCACTACTAGTTAATCAGGGGATTAACTCTAGGACCACCATCCTGAGAAAGGATTCCTGCAAGCTGAAGTCCCACAGGAAGCCAGATGACTCTGTTAAGACATTTATAACTTGAGAGAATGGCTTGAGCTAGGTCAGATGGGAAAGGGTTAACATCTAGGTTTCAATTTCCATGGTGATTAGAAGAAAGAGCTTGTCTGAGGAGCTGTTTGAGCCATTAATGCTCATTTTTAGTATCCTTTGGAAAACATGGGCTATCTGAGAGGGCAGAGGGAAACAATAACAGGTTGTTGTGTTTTTTTTTTTAAATCTGGGAACTTGAGTAGCTATAATCTTGTCTGTGTGACACTGACCTCAAAGCAACAGAATAGCCAATACAAGACTCTGGCTAGAACAAAATGGAGAGGATAATATAACATTAACGACATGAGTTTTCAGAAAATATATTCTTGCACTAGCATGTTTTTTAATTAAAAGTTTATTGCTAATTAATAGCACAGATATAGCAGGTTTTTGTGAGGCAGTTGACTTGATGCAAAATGACATTTGATTAAGAAACTCAAAATCAACATGACACATCAAGTGGGCTAGAGACTGATAGGCCCCAGAACATAATTGCAGATGAGGCCAAACACTAAATAAATGTTTCCAGCTTATATCAATTAAATATCAACACAAAAGAGAACCGTTTCTTTTATCCCACCCTCAAGAGATGACCTTATGTTATGCAGCAGTTTTGTCTGTGCTCTGGAAAAAAGCACAAGATGATTACTGAACAAATTTACAGATTAGAGTCATGAAAACAAGGATCAGTGGTAGAAAGCCATTTAGTTTGCCAGGTAAAGAAGAGCGGAGCAAAGATCACTGTTTTTAATATAGCTAAATGTAAGAAAACATGCCTAAGCCCCACTTCCAGGCTGGCAGCCTCTCTTGAAAGCAGGTAATCTGAAAGGTCACTGTAGAAAAACATTTGTAGGGAGCTTCAGGGAGATACTGTGGGTAAATAGGACCATGGAGATAATTTTGCTTTCAAATTTCCTCCAAAGCTAAAACTACACAAGTGAGGCTTTGGAAAACAGTCGACAGCAGCTGGTGACAGAAACTCACACATTAGAAAAGCAAAACCACCCCCTCCCCTAGGAATCTGCCAAAAGTTTGATTGAAACAGAGGTAAGGAAGCATTTGGGCATCTCATGCGTTCCTTGAAGGTCAAATTGGACAAAACTCAGGTATATGAGAGACAATTAGGAAGGAAATATGATGGATGGCAACTCTACTGACAGGTCTCTGAGCAACATCCTCATGTGCCAATAACAAACATTCAAGCTCTCCTGCTTCTTCCTTTCATACCTTGTCTTTGCAGATCATGCAGAACATTAATATTTCCTTTTCCTGAAGGAACTCTGATATCTTGAAAAGCTAAACTTAAAGGGAGCTACTCACACCTGGTGCAACTAAATGTTTTGCTTTTTTCAGCAATGAAATCCCACTGCTACGTGTCACAGCTTTTTTCTGAGGTGTAGAAATGCCAGGTAATGCTGTGATCTCACTCACCTGTTACAAAACCTCTTAGCAAGCACTCTGAGATCCCCCCAGCCACTGAGAGTCCCACAACAGGACATGGCACATACCAAGCACCTGCTGCTTTGTTCTGGCCATGAATATATAGAAAGCAGAGGAAAAAAAAGCCTGCAGAACAATTTATTCTGGATCTCTTTACATCAAAACCCCCTGACGCTCCTTCAGGTAATCCCTCCACCTTTATATAAAGTTGCATTTAGATCATCACACACAGGTGAACGACTCAAAAGCCTGAAACACAAAAGCTCAAGGAACATAAGAAATGCACAAGGACACGTAAGGAGCACGACAGAGCTGAGGAATTACAGCCCTACTTCCTGATTCCCAGCCCAGGGTTCTCAGATTCCCACCCGAGGGCACCTCTCAGCCACAGCCGTGTGGAACAGCCCAGCCGTGATTCTGGCCACGACCAAGCCAGGTACGACACATCTTCAGCAGCTGTGATTAATCAACAACTCTAACACAAGCTCTTTTAACCACACAAAGGGGAGATTTCTGCCACAAGAAGTATTGCACCACAGGACCAGCTTAGACACCTCCGAGCCAAGTTTCTCCCAGCAGAGCCCACCTGTCCACAAGCCAGGACCCAGCTGCGGTGGAGACATTTTGGATTCCCTGCCTGCCACCTGCCTTGCCTGCAGCATCAATGTACACCTTCAAAGGGACACTCAAAAGAAAGCTGGAGGGACAGAGAGGAATCAATGGCAAAACAAAACCAAAAAGCTTTCAAGTGTTTTGGGACTCTAGAAATGAGGGGGTTGTATTTTTAGCCTGCACACAAGCAGCTCAAGGTGCTTTTTCTTTGTCCCCATGGCAGTAGGTAAGTGAACACACCTGCCTCGCCTCACTCCCTGCTGATGGTAAACACGAGGTCTTGCATTCAGGTTACAACATGGAGTTACTTCAGAGCAGCCCTGTGCCAAAATAGCACATTTCTGAGGGATGCAAAGGTATTCAATAAAAAGCTTTTAAAGGCATATTTTTAAACTTGCAGCAGGAAAGCTTTTCTGTGTCAAGACAGTAATTCTTTTAGCAGCATTGATCAAAATGTCATTCTTTTATGAGTGTACAATACCTTTTAATGGCATACAACAAGCCATTAGGGTTCTACACCTCCGTGCAGCACACGGCTTACTGGAAAATCAGGAACACTGGCCAAGAGACAGCCACTGGGTTTTATGCCTGTAGAAAGGCAGAGTTTCTTCCATTCTCCCCAGGTCTGCTGCACCCAAGTACACACAAGTGAAGTGACCCAAAAATTAAGCCAAACTTCTCATCACTTCTACGAGAGCTATTTTCCCATACATTTCCCCCAAGAAATACCTCTCATAAACACAACACATATTCTGGCTTTCCAAAGTGGGATTCTATCACCAGGATCTGATCTAGATCTTTGTTTTCCACACCAGTGATCACACTTACCCCAAATCAGCACTAAGGAATCAGAGGGAGATGAATTGCCCAAAATGTGTTTGATTTTCAGAAAATGGGAAGAAGTGCCACCTGCCCTTTGCTAATACTGAGGCCTGGTCAGAATCCATCTACAAATCATCCAGTTCTTTTCAAGTGCTCCAACCCTTCAAAGGGTGACAGCACTGGTGATTGCATTTGCTCTGCTTGAATGGAAGACCAGCACAGGCTTTCTGGATGCATTCAGCACTTTACAGCCTGATTTTAGTTACAAATATCAACAGGAAAGGGAATGCTTTCTGTCAACCTACCTTCAAGGCTTTTCCTGTCAAGGACAAGAGAACACTTATGAGATTTAATCATTACTGTTAACTGAGCAGTGGCAGCAGCAAAAAAGCTTTATTTCGCTATCTGAAATTTTTAGGGACAACAGCAAGATCTTCTCAGTTACTTCTGAAAGTGTAAAGCCATCAGTATAAACAGATAAAGCAACAACTCCAATAAAACATAAGGTAAAATTGTAAATCAAAGACAGGAAAACTGACTAAAAAGAGGAGACAGAAAAAAATTATTGTACTATAATCAAAAGCTGGAATGAAATTAATGGCAGTTAAGAAAGGTTTAAGGGGCTGCTTATGTCTTACCTGTTCAGAAGCAGCCTTGTCCCTCTGACTTGCAGTTATGAGATGCAGTGAATCTCCTCAGTCACATCTAGAATTTAAAATAAAAGTTAATTTTTTTATTTTACATAATTTTTATAAGCATACATAAATTCAACTCTAACAATACAATTTATGCTCCAGAAGATGCCATTGTCTCAGTCAGAACATCACAAAGCCAACAGTGCTCACATCTCCCCTGCATTCATTATTAAACATACAGTCAGACATAGAGAGGTCACTCTCAAAGACCAGAGCTGTGCCACATGGTCCAGCTGATAACCCAGACCAAAATTCTGACTGGTCAGAGTCAGAATTTCATAATTATCAGGGGTGATTTCTCACTATCACATACCAGAGTTCAGAATTGCTTCTTCATGGTTGTTGCAGTCAAGAGAGTAAATATACATTCAAGCACGTGTTTGGAGATTTTTAGACAAACAGATGATTTCTAGGTTGCCTGAAGTATGACAACTAAGAAAACCTGATTTTGTAATAGCAACTAATTTCTTGTTGACCTACACTAAATTCTGTGCAAGAAACATTGTGGCAGCATAGGAGAGCTGTTCCTCTCTTTCTTTTTTCCCCTAGAGCTTGATTCGGTAAAAGAGTTTCTCTCTCTCTTCAGTGATGTAGAAATAAATTAAGGTTTTGAATTAAGGAGGGCAAACAGGACAAACATAAACAGGAACTCGACACATTGAGCACTTCAGCTTCTATCAGCTCAACTTTAAATCTCCATCCCTAAAGGCTTTTGATAACAGGTTGGGCATAGTTTGTCAGAAACTACATGGATGCAGTGGATCCCCCTTTTCAGCAAGGAATCAGACCGGATGATGTTTCCCAATGTTTTTGCAGCACAACCTGCCTATAGAAAGTTTTGCACCCAGGTGTAAAAACCAGTGACCACTGTGACGATCCCCACAGTGGCTTGCTGAGCTTTGCCTCTCAGCCCACCGCTCTTCCATACAAAGAGTTCAGGGAGCTGCTTGGACATACGGGATCCTCCCGAGCACTGACCTGGTCCGCAGTTTGGCAGGTGCCAGGTGTTTCCAGGACCTTGCAACGCGGAGCCTCTCCCGGAACGGCAACGGAGGAGCCGGCGGGAGCGCGGCCTGTCCTGGCTGCGAGAGGGCGGCACGGGAGGGGAGCTCTGCCTCCCCCCGCCCTCCCGGGACAGGAGGGATGCCGAGGGCAGCGGGAGGCAGAGCGGGAGCCTGGGCTGCACGAGGTTCTCCCGGGCCTCGCGGCGCCCGGAGCCGGAGCCAGCAGAGTTGGGAGCGACCAGGGAGCGAGAGCCCGAGAGACCGGGGAGCGACAGCCCGAGCGAGAGCCCGAGCCCGGCCCCTCCGGCCGTTCGAACGCGCCGCCAGCCCGTGCGGCCGCCCCGCCCCTGATCGACAGTGCCCTCGTCCAATCGTGAGGCGGAGCAGACAAAGCCCCGCCCCCAAAGGGACCAATCAACACTCGTCAAGGGCGGGGGCGGGGCCGCCCGCGCACGCGGAAGGCCTCACGAGCCCCCGTGTCCCCGAAGACCGTTGATGGACGTAAGAACCACCCAATAGAAGCGCAGCTTCCCGCCCGTGCGTGGCGACGATTGGCCACCGTGCCCGGCACGGGGGAGGCGCGTTGCCATGGGGACGGGCGAACGCCCCGCGGCAGCCCCGGCCCGGCCCGCCGTGCGTTCGGCACCTCCGGAGCCCGGCGGCGGTGCTGCTCCCGGCCAGCCCCGCAGAGAGCCAGCCCCCTGGCCTTTGTTACGCGGAGAAGCCACTCAGTGATTACACAATGGCTTGGGGGGGGGCTCAGGTCGAATATCACTGTCCCGCGCTTGTCCCTCGGCGCAGCCCCAGGCCCTGCTGCCGTCGCCTCGCCAGCGTTCCCGTCACAGCTCTAACCCCGTCAAAGCCACCGAGGCTGGACCCTGATTTATGTGAGTTATAAGCCTCTGAAGGAGTTGCTGCTGCCTCTGAGCCACACACCCAGACCTGATCTGAGACAGGGGAAGCCTCCGAACCCAGGAGATGCTGAAGTTGGCTTGCTCTCCCATGTAAGGGAAGCAGCTCGTTTGGGAAATAGAAAGGTTGTTGAAAGAGGTGTCATTAGCACAGGTAAAGCATAAGCCAAGCTTTGGCGTTGGGAAACCTGCATGACTCATGCATCTGTTCGTGAGAGAACATAGAAACCAAATTGCTGTAGGCGAAAAAAGAAAAAAAATTACAAATGCACAGACAAATGGTAAATCATAGGAGCAAGGAGCTTCCTGGCTGCCCTGACACTCGATGGAGAAGCAGGGAGGGAATGGAGCTCACTGAAACCCTAAAGATGTAAATAATGACAGCTGCCGTTTCTCGCAGCTCTCACTCGTTGGCAGGATGGAGTTCAGCTGGTCCAGGCCCCGCTCACAGTGACAGACCTGGGAAATGGTGTGAGGCAAAGCTCCAGGCTGTGATCTCCAGGAGGAAAACAGCACTGGAAATTCACTTCTTCTCCCTTCTTGGAACTGGAGTGTGACCGCAGCGCGAGAGAATGCTTGGAACTCTGTCTGCTGTTTGAAGAGGATTGAAGTAAAGCAAATATTTTTGTAATAAAAATTTAATATCCTTTTTTTGGGCTTTGTAATCAAAGCAGCTTTCTAAGCTATGCGCGCATGGACAGTAATCCTCCGCTAATCTCACTCGCCTCAGGCATACGAGATGCTTAGGAAATAACAAAGCAGTGCCTACTACAGGAGAAACTTCTAATTTGTTTTTGTCTAGCTCAGCGTAAGGCCAAGCCCCAGGTGCAATGGACCATCACATGACAAACGTAACAGAGCTCAAACGTAGAATGCTCTCACAGCCATGCGTATCCATCAAATACCAGATGGCACAAATGGGGTGACTGTGAGATGGTGTTGGGGATGAAAGTCCAGTTCCAGATTCTTTTTCCAGAACAAGGTATCATTTAAATGTGTGAGGTCCAGGGAGATAGCAAGAGAGCCAGGGTTTTGTGGGTGGCAGAACCCAGTTATGGTCACTGCTGGGCACATTACAACCGTATTTCCTCAGAATTTCCACTACAGCTCTTTCCCCATCTCTCATAACTTTGTAAAAATTTTCTAACTAGAAACTTTTCTATCTTGAAAAATATATTTAGAACTTTTTTCTCTTAATATTCCTTCAGCTGAAATCCACATGAGTCAAAAACTTGAAATTAGGAGCAGCAGTGATCCACACCAGCACGTGCCTTTATGTAGTTTGGCTTTGATTCACCACTCATAGGTGTGTGAAATTGGGACTGTTTTTACTGAGCTTACAGTTGAGGATATCTGCTGCTGGTTGATGTAGCTGATGCCTTCATTGGGGAAGATCCCTTTTTTTCCCTTTCAAGGACACATGAATTCCTCCAGTCTGCAGGAATGCATGCCAGGTGTGCCTTGCTCCACTGTGCTGGTGTCAAAGCCCTGGTGTCTGAGCAGGGGTGTGAAGGACCCCGCAGAGGCCAACTCTCAGTTTATTTTATTATGGCTAATAGACTAAGACCCATCCTAGTTTGGAATTGAGCCAAGGCCTGAAACTGAAATTGCTTCCTTGTAAGTTGATTTGCTCCAGTCAGTGAATTGAGGGAAGAGTTCCCTTCCCATCCTGCTAGACCGGCCGTCTTGGCAATGTTAATAAAATAGACCCCAACCAAGGACGGGTGGCAGGATGCCAGGACAATGCATCAAAACTGTCTTTCCTGGAGAGAGTCATCCAGCAGATTGTCAGCAGGAGCTGTGCCTCCATCAGCCTGCCAGGGGCTCATCTGGAAGAGCCCTGCAGAACCACAGTGAGCTGCCAGATAGACATGTGAGCCAGAAGCATAAACCCACGTGCCCACAGCCATCAGTGACACACGGGGATGGCCCTGTGCCATGAGGTGCAGCACTCACTGCCACCGTGTCCCCTCAGCAGGCACAACGATCCTGCAGGTGTGGAGACCAGCTGGTCCAGCCTCCAGCAGGGCAGAGGTGGTGCTGACAGGCCAGGAGAGGCACTCCAAGCCCTGCCCATCACTACTCTGTCAGCCAAGGTGGGAGGCAGAACCTCTTTGTACAGCCTCAGGGCTGTATCCAAGGCATGTGCTGGGAACTCTTGTTAAACCTGAGCCCTCCAAGAGCATCTCAAGCAGCAAAGCTCCCCCTGCTCCAGAGCCAATGGAGCCTCTCTCGCTGTGGCATGGCTGAGCCCAGTGTACAGGCTGAGTAGGCACAGGGGCATCTGAGGCCAGGAGAGCAGGGAGGGAGGACACAGAACTCCTGAGAGTGCTGGAGGAGTTAGAGAGAAAACTCCGGAGCTGGCTGCTCCTTTGGGCACACTCCATGAGCCTTCACTTCCCATTAAAGAGTGTACACAAATTCAGTGGTGTTATTAATCCATCTGTGGGAATATGCCTAGATGTGCTGGAGATGAGCAGTCCCTTAAGAGGTAGAGCCATTTGTAGCATCTGTGCTTACAGCTGTGACAGCTTAGAATCACAGAACTATTAAAGTTGGAAAAGACCTTTAAGGTCACCAAGTCCAACTGTCAGTCCAACACCACCACTGTGTTCCTCACTAAACCAAATCCCTAAGTGCCATATCCATATGTTTTTTTGAACACTTCCATGGATGGTGATTCTACAGTTTCCCTGGGCGGACTGTGCCAGGGCTTTACAAGCCTTTCTCTGAAAAAAACCTCTCTAATATCCAGAGATATTAGAGGTTGAACCTCCTCGGCTCAACTTGAGGCCGTTTCCTCTTGCCCTGTCACTTGTTAGCTGGGAGAAGAGACCAACCCCCACCTGGTTCCAGCCTTCTGTCAGGTAGTTGTAGAGAGCAAGAAGGTGCCCCCTCCAGTGCTCCTGCATTTGGGGTGAGATTAAAATTGTAATGTCAACTGTTAAAATATTAAAATGATATTTTAATTTTCCTTCTGCTTCCTGGGGAGCGATGGCACATGGGAAGAAAGTTTGCTGTGATTCCTCTGAGGTGTGAGACAGTTACTGATTACTGGAGAAGATGAGATACAGTCCTGTGATTCCCTGGAATATCTGCTAAGCCTCAGGACAGTTTGTATATATTGGAGCCCCTCCTCTACAAAGAAAAGATAAACAGAGTGAAAGACAGCGCTGGAGCAAGCAGCAGCTCTGGATAGTCACTGGTCTCAGAGTTAATCCAGAACCTGGTAAATAAAGCTGCAGACAGTTAATTAATTAGAGGAATAAAGCCCAGAAATAATATTTTGCACTAGGATTAGTTCATCTAGAGGGTACCTGGTGAACTCATAGGATGTGTGAGGAGAGAGGTAAAGAAGACACTAAATTGCCCTCAGCTCTTTAAATCATTTCTGCAGATCCTATTACAGAAGAGAAAGGGAAATGGCTGCAGAACAAATCATGAGGGTTCCTGTTTCCAGTGGTCTGACAGCCCCTCTAAAAGAGAGAGAGAAAACGCCTGTGTGCGCTGGAAGCAATAAAAGACACATTTGTTCCCCATTCATCACCGCGTCATCCTCGGGCGCGCGCAGACACTGCCGGGCCCGCTGGGGCGGGGGATTAGCACAGCCCCTGGCTCCGGAGCGTCTGCCCCCCTGCTCACTGCGGCTATTTTTGGGGTCAGCCCTGCCTCTGCCCCAGCCTGGCAGGATGGACAGGACGGTGCCTGGTAGGCACAGAGCAGGGGAGCAGGCACGGACCGTGGTGTGGTCTGCCAGGGCATCTCTGATCCTAAACCCAGGCACCACAACTACCCCGCTTGGGCACAAAGAAGGGAAGTCCCAAAGTACAGCATGCCCTCATCACCTCTCTGAAGGAGCAGCTGTGGCAGCTCAGGTGCACTCAGCCAGGAGAGCTGCTGTGTGTGAGCTGACATAGTAATGAAGAGAAGGAATGGAGTCATAGAATCACAATATGCTGAGTTGAAGGGACCCATCAGGATCCCTGAACCCAATTCCTGGCCCTGTGCAGGACACCTCCAGAATCACATCACATGCCTGAGAGTGTTTTCCAAACGCTTATTGAGCTCTGTTAGTCTTGGTGCTGTGACCCCTTCCCTGAGGAGCCTGTTCCAGTGCCCAACCACTTTCTGAGTGAAGAACCTTTTTCTAATATTCAACATAACCCTCCCCTGCCACAGCTCCAGGTGTTCCTTTGGGTCCTGCCATTGGTCACAGAGAGTGAGATCAGTGCCTGCTCCTTCCCCAGGGTCAACTGGGAGTTGACCATTCTCACAGTCATGGTCCTCCAGTTCAGGGCACTGAGATCCCCTTGATCCATTGTCTATGTTGAAGACAGAGGCAAAGGAAGCATTGAACACCTCTGCCTTGTCTCTGTCCCTGTTTGTGAGATGACCAGCCTTGTCCTGTAATGGGCTGATCAATAGGCAGCCACACTGCCTATTGCCATTAATGTATTTGAAAAACAAGTCTTTTTATTCTCCCCCACATTTCTGGTAGCTTTGGCCACACGAATTTTCTCCCTACAGTGGTGAGCAGCATCTTGGTATTCTTCTCATGCCATTTGACCTTGCTTCTACTGGGCATACACCTTCCTTTTTCACCTTATTTCCAAGAGGAGATCCCCGCTCAGCCAAGTCAGGCTTTGCCTTACCTGCTTGACTTCTGGAATTTGGTAATTGCTGCTCCTGTGCCCTTAGGAGGTGATGTTTAAAAAGTAGGAGGAGGAACCCAAGGTTTCACACCAGCTCCTCAGAAGTGATTGCTCCAGCAATGGAGGCAAGTTTGGAGACTGGTCCCATTTCTTCAAGTCCCCACATTGCCAGCCACAATCGTTGAGTGTTTCCAGGTGCTGCCAGGGCCTTCCCATGAATTGGTTTATGGGGTTAATTTACAGCACCTGGGAATTTTGTTATTTCTCAATGTCACGTCCTGTTTCATGGGACACTGATGCTCCTGCCTCCTTCCTGCTGGGGTCTCTTCAGTCCTGGCCAGTTGAACTGTATGTCCAGTGCAATAGACAGTGATCCACCTTCACCTGCAGTGCTCACACACACTCACACCATCGCCTTTGGAAAATAATTACAGCATGGAGGCCGATCCTGTTAGATTAAGACAAATTAAGAATCTAATATATAGGTTTGCTGTCAGGCTCCCGGGGTCAGGGGTCGATACAGTATATTGCAGGGAGGCTATAGGTTACCCCTGCCCCAATATTTTATCATAATAAACCAAATGGGGATGAGACACCCAAGCAGCAGCCCATAAATCTATTAGCAGTGAACTGTCAATGTCCCACATACCCGGGTAATTTGTTAATTCAGAGCTGGGGCTCTTTTTTCACTAGACCTTGTAAACTCCTTTCTGAAACATCAATAAACCATCTGCTTTGACTTGTTAATCAAACGACTTTATTCAGTCCAAAGCAATTTTTTCCTAATAAAAACAGAGTATTTATCTCCATGGCTATAAAAGAGGATTGTTTTCAACTGTTCACTTATAGTTAAGAAGCACATTTAGTTTGGATTGATTTCCAATGCTTCGGTCATATCTTGTCACTTCCCATTTCTTACACACAGCATCTCAGTTTAGCTCCTTAGCAGGGAAAACACAACCTGCCCCAGTCAGTGCTGGGAGTGGCACTGGGGGAGCAGCAGCCAGCAGTAAAAAGGTCATGGAAATCAAACTTTAAAGAGCTGAACACATCCCTGCCAGCTCTCAGGCTGCTCCCAGCTTTTTCACAGTCTCCCCCACAACTGTATCTCCTCCCAAGCCAGCCCAGGATTCCACCTGGGACATCTTCTCCCAGTGCCCTGTTCCCTTACTGTGCATCTTGCCAAGGCTCTCCCAGCAAAACCTCTGTACAATCCCCTCAAGCCAATTCATTGGTGAGCAGTGCTGTGGATGGTGGGATGTGGGGCTGTCGTGGGTGGAAATGGGGCTGTGGGCTCTCAATGCCTACTGCCCCCCAGAACACTGTCTGCCTGGCACGGCCATCGCCAGTGAAAGGTGACACGTGCCACATTCCTTCCTGCTCTACAGAGCACAGGGAGGGGGTTGGGAAGATCCATTAGGACACTATTCCTGAAGGATGCAATTCCGCGGTGCAGCACAGAGGGGGAGATGCCGGGCAGAGGACCTCGGGGATGCATTAGGGAACGAAAGCGTGTGTCAGTCTGGCTGGTTGTTTTTCTCCAGTGATTGGTCACATTTTCAGCAGCAGGGGTTGAGCTGGAGCAGCCCCTGGCTCTCCCCAGCATGGCCAGAGCAGCTCACACAGCTGGATGAGGGCCAGCGCCAGCCAAGCCCTGAGCCTGTCCCCTCCAGCCAGGCAGTGCCATTCCTGAGCCCTCCTGGACACCAGTGTGACATAGGCCGGGCTCTGCTGTGCCCACAGGACTCAGGGAGCCATTTGCTGTGTCCTCTCATGTCTGCATTGGCTTGAGTGGGTGTTCCACAGCTGGTGACCGTGATACACAGGCTGGGGCTGGGATGCTTCCAGGGATCACGCTGAGGTGGGACAGGCGTGAGGGACAGCCATGTGCCCGCTGTGCATAGGCATTGCAACTATGGACAGCTGGGGGCTGTGCCAGGACACAGGGACATCTTGGCAATACCCATCACTCAGGCACATCGTGGAGGTTTGCCTCTGCACCACCAAAGTGTGTCAGTGCACACCTGTGCAGAAACACTGTCCGTGGAACACGGCCCAGCTCTCTGCTGCAGCAGCTTCAGGAAGCCAGTGGGAAACCCACTGCCAGCCTGGTCTGATCCTAACCAGATCCCATCCTTGTCAAGCACCTTCCGCCGCAGACTGAGGAATCACAGATCTTCGGCCCGAAGCCTCCCTGACAAACACCTTTCCCTGAACACAGCCGGCAGGTCCTGCGAGCGGGGAGCAGAGTCGCAGCCCCCCATGGGTACAGACCACCCTCTGCTGGTGCTCAGCACCCCTTGGTGGCTTGGTGGGCTGTGGGCACTGCTTTGCACAGCGAGGATGTCAGTGGGGCCGTGGGGGCAGTCCGGGCTGGCCTTTCCCTGGTGTCCTCGCACGGTGCTGCTGCTGCCCCAACTCCCGAGTGCCATTTCCCACGCAGCCTGGGCTGAGAAGGGTGCTGTTAAGGGATGTGTCACCAAATGCCCGAGGGGCATTCCCTTTGTGCCAGGGCCACCGTGGTCTGATGGCAGTTCCTCCAAAACCGAGCAGTGGCAAGGAGGCAGGGGTCAGGCTGTTCCCCAGCCGCGGCGATGCCGGCTCACCTGCCTGCTGCGAGGGGCAGGAGCCGGGGCTGAGGCTGGCCCGGCCTCGGCGTGGCTGCCGCGTGTGCGGGGCGCGCTGGGCTCCCCGCAGCTGCCCTGTGCCTCAGCGAAGGCTTCGCGCCCGCCGCCTGCTCTCCCCGGGATGTGGAATCAGCAGCCCCCAGCCCCGTCCGAGCCCCCGTGGGGGGGAAGGGGCAGAGAAACAAAGTCATTTATATAATGTGTCTCCCCGCTGAGCCCCTAATGGCTGGCGCTTTTGTTCTGCAGTGGCTGCCTGGCTGTGATGGGCAGGAAGCCGCAGTCTCCCTTTGTTCCACGGCCTTATTCAGCAATTTAGATCCATCATAAAAATCAAATATGCATGTTGCAATCGCCTTGCGTACAACAGCTTCAATTTTCGCCTTTCTTTAATTGAACTCCATGGGAGAAAGAGGCAGGGCCGGGGAGCAAGGGGCAGCGGGAGAAGCGCTTTGTGTTTTTGTTCAGCGGGCTGTGAAAATGGGGAGTAATGAAAATACAGAATTTTTATCTTTGCCTCATTATTAAAAAAAAGAAAAAAACGGACAGAAATCCTCGATAAAGCCTCCCTGGCAGAGGACAGCCTGTGGGGGAGCAGCCCTCTTTTCCCCGCATTGTGGGGACGACAGGCTTAGCAGGGCTGGGGACGAGGGGTGGCCCCGAGGGCTGCGGCGCCGTGGCAGGGGCTGGTGACAGAGCTGGCAGCTCCCGCTGCCACGACACGCGCGGCTGAGCGGACACACCGCGGCTCTGCTCCTTTCATCCTTCCGGAACGCCAAGGTGCTTTTCTGTTGCTGAGAGCAAACGTGTATCCTTAAAAATTCTGCCATCACGTCTCTGCCCTGCTCCCCTCGGGAATGCCTGAGCGCAGGTCCCTGGCCCCGTGCCGAGCCCATCCCGGAGCCGCCGAGGCATCGCCGCAGAGGTGAACC
This sequence comes from Lophotriccus pileatus, assembly GCA_035583135.1. Lineage (NCBI taxonomy): Eukaryota > Metazoa > Chordata > Aves > Passeriformes > Tyrannidae > Lophotriccus > Lophotriccus pileatus. The sequence continues at coordinate 20,125,553 of JAWWES010000021.1, read as the reverse complement.
GGGGTCGCTTTGCCGCCGCTCACCCCACGCCCTCCCCACAGCCCCACAGGGTGAGGGGGCCACTGCCAGGGACAGAGTCGGACCCTGCGCTTTGGAGCGCGCCGGTGGCAGTGTGTGGACACAGGTTTCCACCTTGTCTCCACCTCTTTGAGAGAAGGTGACACGCCTCCCTGGGAGCAGAGCCCCGAGGTCTGCTCTGCCTTGCGCAGTCTGGGCAGGAAGGCCACAAAGCAATCGGGGCAACCCGCTGGGCGTGTGCCAGGGACCTTTCTGTGCCACGGCGAACCTGCCCTGGAATGGAGGATCTTTGCAGATGTCCTTCCACAAATTGCCTGCCTGCCGAGAGCTAAGTCCTAGCCCCACAAAGCCCAGCAAGGATGGGGCAAGGCAATCCATGGTCTTGCTCCTGTGTCTGTTCCCATGGCCTTTCCTGGCCACAGGGACCCCTTCCAGCTGCCGCTCACGTCCCGTGTCCCTCTCCTGCTGCTGTGAGCGCTGATCATGGGTGTTGCTGGAGCAGGAGGGACACAGCATCACACAACGGACACTGAATTGCTGCTTAAAAAGGAACAGGTACTGCTCTGCCAAAACACTCAATATTCTACATCACATCAACCTGATTGTGGGGGGAAGAGGAGCTTTGCCTTCTCTCTGCCCTAATGATAATTTTCTGCCAATTCTGATCTGGCATTGGCCTCCCTTGACCCCCCTGGTATTCCCAGCTCTGTGCCTTGGCTGCAGCAGGGGCCAACCCCACCGACCCACCACCACAGCCACAAGCCATTCTGGGGTGGCACTGATGGCTCAGAGAGGGTGGAAGTGCTGGGGCAGGAGGGTGTGGGCACTGTGCCTGTGCACGTGTTTATGTATGCAGCATGTGTGCACACGTGTGTGTGTACATGTGTGTGTGTACACGTGTATGTGTGTGCACGTGTGTGCCCATCCTGGCCAGCAGCGGTTTGGCACAGAGCCCCCCTCCCCCATGCTGAGAAAAGACCCTTTTTCGCTGTGACAATTCAATATAATTGAAAGTTTGCTTAGGAAAGAGACTCTTTTTAACTGAACATGCTCACAGCTGAATCGATATGAATTATACGGCACAGAAGATGCCTAGGGTATTAAAACATTAATTAAGTAACATCATGCTCCCATCTAACCAACAGCACAATACCATTTATAGGTACCGCTGTCTGTTCTCTGGGGCTCAGTGTGAAGTCTCTCCTCCATCACTGCAGAGGCAGCGGAAGACCCGGAGCTCTGCTGGCTGCGGCTCCTTCACGGCTCAGGCGGGTGCCATCCCTTGGGGTGGGACAGTGGGCAGAGCTGGGTGCCCTCAGCCCTGTGGTCCTGTGTGGAAGGGCCCCCGTGGCCGCAGGGCTGTGTCTGTCGTTTCTGTGGTGCTGCCAACCTGTTGCCACTTTGTGCCCTGCCGGTGGGTTGGGGACAACCAGCCGGATTCTGCCAGGGATGAGGCACCGAAGCCAGCCCCGCACGGCTCTCTGACGGGCTGTGACCTCGATCCATTGCTGGTGCCAGCGCTCAGCACTGAGCTGCCCCACAGAGCTGAGCGGTGGCCGTGCCCACGCAGTGGCGGCTGGATTAGCTCACATCAGCCCCGGGACTAACACACCGATTCTGCAGTACACCAAAATAGAAAGTCATTGGAGTGAAATCAGTGTCTTCACCACATCCCCTCTGGCAGAGCGTTAATTAAAATGACTCTCTAGTGCTTTAGATCATCAGGTGTACCTTGTTAACGAGCTTGGAGGAGAGAACCAGCTCCACACTGGAGTTTAAGCGCTGATGGAGTTAACCCTTTGCCACTGCTGGCAGAGCCCAGGCCTGGTGGCGGTTTCCCATCACATCTGTCTGGGTTAACTCTCAGCAGCCTCCCAACACTGCTTAGGCAAGGCGTGAGCGTGGGACCCTGCCTGGCTCAGCAGGGACCCAGCTGCAGGAGCGACGCCGCTGCAGCCTCTGTGCCGTGCCAGGGCCGAGCTCCCCGGGACCTTCCAGGCAGAAACGCTGCTCCAAATCCATCAGCAAGGCAGGTCCTGCTCCGGTTGTATAAATATGCATTTTTTTGGTCTGTAGGAGTACACTAGTGAGAGCTGAATCTCTTTGAGGTGATGGCAATGAAAGGTCATTAAAAATGACTCCCAGTCTCCTCTCACCAGAATCACAGCATGGAAAAACCTTTTTATTCCTGTCAGAGGTTTGCACAATTCCCACGGATGGGCTGCTCTGAGCAGGAGGCTCACGCAGAGGTTTTTAGTTTGCAGCTTGTGCAGCTACTCCAGGCCATTTACACCTTCCTGAACATTAACGAGGCACTTCCTCAAGCGTGGCTGTTTTACACTGGAATTCAACCCAGGAATAAATAGCAATGTTATATAATAAACTTACAAAACGGCTGGTCTAGGAACAGCAGTGACGTTAACAGAGCGCAGTGCAAATACTGGTGGTGGGAGGGTCACACCGGTGACCCCGTTACCACTGCAGTCCCGTCCACCTGTGGAAAAGGCAGGATGGAGTTTTCCCCCAGCTGAGATACAATCCAGATCCCAGTCTGTTTAGGCTCATTCCAGAAGAACAGTGCCCAAGTCAGGGACTGGACTTGGCAGCCTGGCCAGAAGCAAGTTTTGGAGTCCTTGAGCCACAGCATGTCCAGGTGCACTTGCCCCTGCCACCCTGGTCACCTGCAGCACTGGGTGTCCCCTTTTTGAGGCTGTTCTTGGGCAGGGGTGCGTTGGGTATGCCAGAGCATCTGGAGTCATGGGGGCCTTTGTGATTTTGACCCACTTTACTTGTAATTCATGGCTTGTGGTTGAGTCAGAATGAGTCGTAACTAAAGAACATTCCCCACCCTTGGGAGCTGCCAGATTTCCTCCCCATGCCCTCTGCTCTGATGGACACTGTGGAGCTCAGCCCCTACTCTCGTGGACGGGAAGGAAGCCACTCACTGTCCTGGCAGCAGCACCGAGGACACCCACACTGGGCAGACAATTGCCTCACCTGCAACGGTGGATATAAATTATTTATTGCTGCAGTTATAAATTAGAGATGAGCAGTAGCCCCTTCAACTCCTTTTGGATGGATGTGGTCCCCATTAATGAATTTCAAGCATTTTCTGCTGCAAGGGGCAATTTTTGGCAAGAAAACTGTGTACTGAACACTCAGCAGTTCCTGTGGGTTCCCTCCCTGCTGCAGAGAGAGTGCAAGGAGTCACCACTTGCCTACTTACCTGCATCTCCTTTCGGTTTATCAGCAGAAGGAAACATATGCGATTTTAGTTTACAGGTTTCACAATGACCATGAAAGCACTGCGCTTTCCCTTGAACCATTCATTACAGCACCGTGCCCAGAATCCTTTTGCAATCATTTCATAAAATTAACTGCACTTGTAACGTCCTTTACACACACAAAGCATCCCAAAGCCACGGTATGGATGGCGTTGCTTGGCTCATTGCTTCCGCTGGAATGGGAATGTGCAGCATCAGCCCAGATTCTGTCCCCCTGACGAGCACCTGGATGCCCTCGTGGGGAGGGACACGGACACGCGTGTGCCGGTGCGTGCACACCAGCGGTGCTCGAGGACACGTGTGCCGACACAGCTCTGTGGCAGTGCGTGTGCCCCGCTGAGCCGTGCCATGCCATGTCACACCGTGCCATGTGGCACACGCCCACCCAACACAGACCCGGCACCGCACACGCGGGACATCGAGACAAGAGCTTTTGCTCATTTTTTTTTAATGTATCACAATGAGCAGGAAACATACGTGATGAAATAGTTCCAAAGGAGTATATTCAATTACCATCTACAGTCAACTCAACTATGACAACAAAGTCTTTTGTGACAGTTTTTTGAAGTTTTGAAAGTTCCATGTGGTTTGTTTCTGTCAGTCTCATGTATTTTGGTACAGTTCGAGATCAGCATTGTTACAGTAACAAAAAAGCTAACAAGACTACAGTATAGAAAAACACCAAGAACATCATTTTTGGTTTCACTTGCTCTAGTTTTTGTACATTGCAAAGGCTGTTCATAACCCTCTTCACCTCATTTATGCTTTCTGTTCTACCCAAACTTGCCCCCCCAAATAAAAACGAAAAAATAGTCAAAGCTTTGTTTCACAGTGGGCAGTATCAGTGCCGACCAACTGACCGACCAACCAACCAACCAACCGACCAACCAACCAACCAACCAACCAACTCCAATTTCTGCTTCCATTTAAAAGTTTAATTTTTTCTTAAAGCAAAATATATTTCAGCGAGCGTGCCGGCTGTGTCCGCCCCCCTTGCCCCCCCGCCAGCCCCGGGCGGCCCCACACACCCCTGACGCCTCTCTTTATTCTCAATTGTATGAAACTTTGGCCATCTTCACCACTTAAAAAAGCTTTTTATTAAAAATAAAAAAGAAACCCGCTCAATGCTAAGTTTTGAAGTGTTTTCCTCGTGCCCAGCCCGGCCCCTCTCTGTCGCTCGCTGGAAAGGCCACGCGTGGGCTGGGGGTCACGCAGGGGCTCCCGCGTGCTGACGTCGCTCCCGCAGCCCCCCGGGGCGGGTGCTGGGGCTCTGCGGGCGCGAGGCCGGCGCTGGCAGGGCCGGGGGTCCCAGCGGGGCCATGGGGTCCCCTTGTTGGCCCCAGGCAGGAGGAGGAGGCAACCTCACACTGAAAAGTCTCTAGAAACATTTAGAAAAAATACAAGAAAATGAATTTATAAAACCTTTTAGTGGGTGGGAAGGAGGAGGGGGAAGGAGGAGAGAGAAATTGCACTATGACCAAGCAATATAATTAAAAAAACCGAAACAAGACAAAACAAAAGGATTTCCAAAAGAGACCTTGCGGAATTGGACAGATAAAGCTTGTGTTAAACTGGGAACTGGCATCACAGAGAGAATCCAAAACAAAACAAACAAAAAAATTTCTATATGATACAGACAGAGTAACATACAACAGTTAAATGGCAAAAAATATATATATATATATTTCATAGAATTACAAACAAGATAAAATAATGGAAAACAAAAAACTGTACAACTTTAGAATTTAAAAAATGTTCATCTCAAACACGGGGAGAAATACAAGAACTTCTGTTAAAGAAAACAGTTTGTTAAAACAGCAAATGCTCCGTGGGTACGTGGTTCCGGTTTTGACACCTTGTGCTACAGCTGGGTCCTGGGAGGAACATCCGGTGGTTTGCGCTTAAGTATCGACTACTTAAAAAACAATTAAAAAAGGAATATGCACTGTGCATTACCCTAGAAATATGTACAACTGTTCAGGATCTAGTCTTTCATCGAACTAAAACCAAAATTCCATAAAAATATAAGTGTCCCGCTAGAAACCGAACCCGCGCTTGTCTCTCGGATGCTCCAGTCTCTCGTGGAGGCAGCGAGTGGCTTCGGCCCGGGGAGGAGCGGCTGGAGGCAGCGGGAGGAACCTGCATTCACAGTCTTCCAAGTTCCCTTTTGAAGCAGGAGGAGGATGATGATGGTGGGGAGAAGGCTTTTGCGCTTTCGGGGGCAGAGGAAACGGGGGGGAGAAGGAGGTTGTTTCTGTTGGCATTTGGTTATGGAAGGGAACAGCAAAGCATCTACATCTCCAAAATCTACATTTTAGCAGCACAAAGTTTTCCTTTCAAAGTCTGGGCCGAGGTGTGCCCGGAGGGGGCCGGGGGGCTCTGGGCATCCCTGAGCCTGGCACCCACTGCTGCCATGGAGAGAACTTGGAAAGAGAAACCTGCCAGGGGTGCGCTGGGTGCTCGCTAAGAGTTGTCTCTCTGCTTGCAGAAGAAGCACAGATAACAACCTGGGTACTTTTTTTATTCTTTATTTAAACTTAGACTTGTTTGTTTAAATCAGAAACAAATTCTCAAGTAAAAAGAATCCTTTTTGCTCATTCTGCACCAGTGGTGAAGGGTATGTCTTTGGATTTTTATTTAAAGCATGAATTTTCTTTAGAGAAAAAAAATGTAACAAAACCTTTTTTTTGTTTTTTTGTTTTTTTTTCAAAAGAAGGAACAGAGTGCAGCCTAATTACACAAACAGAACCGATGCTCAGAGGTCAGGAACAGAGTCTTTGAAGCATTTACAAAATGAGGAAAGGAAGAGGGGAAGAGAAAAAACAAAAAAAGAGAAATGGAAAATAAGAACAAAATAAGTGCACAAGGGTAACAGACATAGGTAAATTGTATGTATACGCCTTAAAAAGTTTCAAACCCCCAACAAAAAATATTCTGCAAGGGATCCTACTGACCCCCAAAACCCTTTGAACTTCTTTCTTTAGTTTTTATAAAATAATTATTCAACCACCCTCTAAGAAATGAAGGTAGCGACCATAAGTGGAAGATTACAGGATGGGGATGGGGATAAAGGTACAAAGGGGAGAAAAGCTCAGGCGAGTCGATGGATCGCAATCTATCTGGCTAGGAATGAACAAGACAACATCAAATGAGAAGCCGTCAGCTGGACCATACAAAAGCTAAATGTACACAAAAGGGTTTTTTCTTTTAAATCTACCATACTGCTTCAGTTCATTTCCAATGCAACAATCTACTCAACACCAAAAATGGTCATATCTATCATAAATACAGAAAGTCAGTTGTTTTAAAACTTTTTTTTTTTTAAGCTCCGAGTCCTCAACACTCTCTGTGTGGGTTTTTTTTTTTTTTTTTTTCTGAAAAGTGGGAGTGCTTAACTTTTCCCCTTGGAATTGGTTTCAGCAGAAAAGCTACCCTTAAAATCCCCGAAAAGCTAAAGCAGTTCACATTGTTTTTCTCTTGAATACTTTCTGCCCATTTTAAATTAACAAAAAAAAAAAAAAAAATCCTTTTCTGGAACAAAAACAAAACCAAAACAAAAACCCCAAAACAAACGAAAGAAATTTTATATATATATATATATATATATAAAACAATGATTCTGAAAACAGAACAAAGTGTGAGCGATTGACCTGAGAATAAAAAGACATTACATTTCTTTTTTCTTTTAGCAAGCCATTGGTATCTGAATGCTAAGATAGCAAGAAATTTAAAACTGTCTCCAGGTGGGCTGCTTTCCCATACAGCGCTGCCGGGCTCTGCTGTGCTATTGACGGGGGATCGGACAGGGGCAATGTACAGGGGCGCGAGCTCCGCAGGCGCGAGGAGGCAGCACGGGCCTTCGTCTCCCAGACCAACAGTACCTTCGAGAGGACAAATGTAACAGATTTTTTTTTTTTTTTTTTTTTCAAAGTTTTATTTTATTAAAAGGAAAGGAAAAAAGAAATGTAAAACCCACCGGCATCGTTATATGGGAAAACAACCCACGCTTTTTCTTTTTTTCTTTTTTCTTTTTTTGGTTAGAAGCTTTGGAATTGCAGTTAGTCTATTTTTGAAATTGGTTTGTTATTAACTTTTTTATTTAAATTCATTTTCATTGTTCATCTTCAAAGCTTACAATCTGAAGGTGTCCATTCCTACGCTAGCTAGACCACTGTCCTTAGGGCAGCCGGGGTCCCGGGGCCCCTCCGCCGGGCTCGCCGGTCCATCTGACTTTTGGCTAAGATCCGTGTCAGACTCCTCCGAATAGTCGTCTGTTGGCATCGAGGGCTGAACCCCTGAGGTGCTGCATGAACTTGAGGTAACCGTTGAAGATGAGGAGAGAGGAGGGAAAGGCGGTGGTGGCGGCTTCCCCGGCGGGGCGCGGGGGGCTGCCGGGGGCCAGGGCTTTCTGGAGGCGTGGGGGGAAGCCGGGGGGGGCCGGGGGGGCGGGGGGCTGTCGTTTGAGTGAGCGGCCGACTGCGAGGTAGATGCGGTGCTGGGGTCGGGGGGGCAGGCAGAGTGAGGTAATAGACTGGGGTGCTCTTTGGCGTTTCTTGCTGCTCTTGTGATTGTTCGGTGTTTGTGCGGGGCTGACTCGAGATGCTGACTGAGGGCTTCGTCCCCACACACCGTGCTCTCGCACGCCACGCACTGGTACGAGCCGCTGCCCTGGCCGCTGCCGGTGGGCACGTGAAGCACCATCTCATGCAGGTTCGCCACGGACTGGCCGAAGAAGCAGAGGGACTTCAGGTGGTCGCTGGCCGCCTCCTGGTCGCCAAAACACGCCTGGCACTTGCGGCAGACCAGCTTGTACTGCACCTTCGGGACAATGAAAGGGTCGCAGAGGGAGTCCGCGCCCTTGCCTTCTGCTTCGGGCTCTTCTTGGGGTTTGGGCAGGAGGGGGGACACCTCGCGGGGTGCGTTCTTCTGCTCTTCTTGCTTGGGGGGTTCTTTGGCAGGGTCTTTGTCCGGGGTGGCAGCCCCCGTGGGGACGGGGGTTTGGCTTCCTTTGGGCTGCTGCGCTTTCTGCTGTTGCTGCTGCTGCTGCTGCCGCTGCTGCTGCTGCAATGCCTCCTGCAGACTCTGCTGGTATTGCTGGTACTGCTGCAGCAGCGAGCCAGGTGACAGCCCCAGCAGCGCCTGCGACAGCGCGGGGCTGTAGGGGAACAGCCCCTCCATCCCGTACATGGGCTGCAGGTACCCGCTCTGCAGGGCGCCAGGGATCTGCGGGGCGTAGTAGGGGGAAAAGCCAGGGACGAAGTAGGGAAGGAACTGGCTCGTCAGCAAGGTGGTGGGGTCTGAATTCAGGGCGGCCTGCAGCGCCTGGAGCTGGGCAGGCTCCACCGTGTACTCCATGGCAGGCAGTGGTGCCGCGAGGGCGCCCGCCGGCGCCTCCCCCTTCTCCTTCTTGGGCCCTGGCAGGGGGTCCCCCTTCCCCTTGGGTGCCTTCTCCTTCTCTTTTGCCTTCTCGCTCTCCTTCTCCTTGCGCTGCGGTGGGGGCGGCTGCTGCGGCTGTGGCTGTGGGGTCGTCACTGGAGGTTGCTGTGGGGCCACGGCTGCTGTGGCTTGTGCCGGGGTGGGCGAGCTCAGAGCGGCCGGGGGCTGCTTATTTGGTAATCCAGAGGTGGGGAGGCCAGGTGAAGGGACGCTTGTGCTGGGCAGGCCCATCAGGTTGGGTTTGGGAGAAGTTAAAGCTGCAAGAAGGAGAAAGAGAGGTGAGGAGTCACTCGGCGCTGGGCAGGCAGAAAGCATGAGGGTGACCCCAGGCCACCCCACAACCACTCCGGAGCCTTTGTCTCCACTGCACGAGGGCACCGACCAGCCTGAGCTGGTGCTTTGCCACAGTGCGGGTTGGAGAGCCCATCCCTGCTCCCACCTGCCCTGGAGAATGGCTCCTGTCCCGCTCCACAGGCCCTGTGCCATGGGGACGTGCCCCCTCAGCCACCATCGCCTGCGGCTGCCTTGGCTGCGCTGCCCAGCGGCACTGTCTGACGGGGACTCCCACCAGTGCCTGGGATGCCCAGCACAGCTGATGTGCTACTGACGCCTCTGAAATTCCCCAGTGATTAACGCTGATGTCAGGATCTGCTCTAATGGTGCTACACCAAAGGGTGGGAACACTCAGTGTTGCCACACCCCCAACAGACTGGGAAGTTTTGGTCATGGCAACTGGGAACTGAACAGGCTAGACCAGAGTTATTTTGTACTTATTAGGGTGGTGTTCATGAATCCACAAACCTCTGATGCAACCCCTTCCAGTGTCAGAAGCTCTGGGCACTCAGCTTCTGAGCAATTCCAGAGTTTATGTGGTGTTCAGATATTCCCCCTGGACACGAGCATTGTGTTTTGGGTGGAATTAAAAGCACTGTGATGCTTCCTCATTAAAGAGGTGGATTAATGGTGGAATGAGAAGCCTGTCCCTCTTCCCAACAGCAAGAATAGCCAGTAACAACACTGTCCCTGGTGCCTATTTCTGCTCTCACAGCTGACAGTGGTTAGGGGCAAGATGTGTGCAGCTTCCAGAGTCACCTCCATTACTCACGGCTGCTGCAGCTGGCAAATGTGCTCCTGAAGAGGAATGTTTTGCTTGGAAAGTCCCTCAATGCCATTTTGGGAAAAAAACCCCAGAAACAAAGCTCCAAAGTCCTGCTGGCACAGCCTCGTTTGCTCCTGGCTCTGGAGCAGGAAGCTGCTCCAGGATCCACCTGCTGCAAAACCCACGAAAGAAAACCAACCTTTCCCTGACAAACCTGGGTCCCACTGCTGTGGCGGGGGCTGCTCAGGGAACAGCCTGAGCAGAAACAGTGGCAGAGCCTGGAACCAGCTGTGGAGGCGTAGTGACTTTTATTTTAGGCTGTACTGCCAGGGAGCCACGGGAGGTCTGGGAGGAGGGCGGCCGGAGTCAGGAGGGTTCAGTCATGTCTGATCCAAACCCTTCTGAAACCTGTGTCTGCTCCTGACACGGTGCTGAGACTACAGTGATGTGTGATGGCAGGACAGTACAGAGTGAGGCTCCACACAGCGGCCCCGGAGATCTCGGATAAGGGCACATTATGGATGGACACCACTGAAATGGATGTTCCCCAGCTGAACGTTCCTCAGAGGTTCAAGTGCAGGAGCAGCAGGTAATTCATAGTGTTCTTGGATGCATGGCCTTATCTGCTCTGACAGGCCCGGAGCTGCCGTGGCCTGACCTTTGGAGCTTTATCTAAAGGCCACAAATAGTCTGTTTGACTTTCTAAACAGCTCAGTCCTGTCTAGGCAGTCACTGACAGCGTTTAAGATTCATCAGATGCAGTCCCATCTCCTCAGGACAAATCCTGTGCTTCAGAGAAAAATAAAAGCAACAACACAGACTGAAGTGCAAAAAAGTAATTTTAGTTGTTGTTATAAATTTAAGGCACTAAGAAAACAGTGCAGAGCGACCAGCAATAAGGTGACAACATGACTTGCCAAAGAGATGCTCCTGTCCAAGTGCTCTGAAATAAGATCTGTGGTGAGAACAGAAGGGTGGCATGGATAATCCTTGGCATGCGCAGGGGCCCTTCAGACACACAGCGAAACAAGGCCTTTGGATCACGTTTTCTAGGTCACTCCTGGTAACTGACCTGAACCTTCCACTGCCAGTGTTTGCTTACATGGCTTAGACTTTCCACCTATCCACCAGTTACAAGGGAAAAGAGCATCCTCAAAAGATAAAGTCCAGTATCTGAGATTAGGCCACCCAAAGGATTACACCAAATTTCATTTTTATGTAGCATTGATACTAAAAATCTTATTAAAATACAAACTACATTTGTCCCACAACTACACTGCTGTTTTTTGAGAAGGCACTTTCAGGTCATGTCCACTCATCACTCAAAACCCATCCTTAGCTGCACTGGGATTTGTCCTGGAGGTCACCACAGGGACACATAAAGATGCTCTGCATGTCTGTCACCAATGCTATCAAAGTACATCATAGCTGTCCTTAGAAAGAGTTTGGATTTTTGAACACCTAGGATGGGACCACATAAACCTAATTTAACATCAAAAGGAAAGGAATAGTGAACAAAGTATTCAGCACATTAGTCCTTTTGTTCCGTTGGATAAATCCTCTATTTTCCACTCCCTTGGAGGTGTTTCAGGACTTCTAGTCTGTGGTAACACACAGAGATATGCAGCATGTCTAGACATTGCTCTAGTTCAGACTTTTGCTAGAAAACCTGAGTAGAGGATTTAAAGATAAAATACCTTCTGCTTATTCATGAAGTCAACATGCTGGACTAATGGGCTGGGAATCCTGTTGTCATTCCAAGGGAACAACTGATTGTGCTAGACCTGTCCCAAGTGTGCCTGAGAAGGATAACATCTGTACCCACCTGTGTTGGATGGAGTGAAGCTGGGTAAGGATGGGCTGTTGAGGCCTGGGAGTAAGACTGGAGGGATGCCCTGGAGCGCTGGGTACGCAGCAGGAAGGTTCAGAGCTTGCAGGGGGGTGTTGTCAAACATGCCCTGCTGTTGAGCTGCCAGACCAAGAACCTCATTGGCTTTTTTGATCCGGTCCAGCTCCTGCTGAGCCATCAACTGACGTACAGTAGCTGGGTCGAAATACTCCTTTTCCTTATCCAACTGGCTTCCAATGGTTTCTTTAACTTTGGAGATATGCTGTTGAGAGAAGATATGGTCACGTACAGACAGCCGAGCGCTGTACTTGATGCCACACAAAGTGCACTCTGTTTTGGGTCCCTCGTAACTTGTTTGGTTTATACCAAAATGCTTGGCCATGCTGAGTTTTGACTTCTTCTCCTTTGCCCTTGCATTCTGGAACCAGACCTGAACAACTCTCTTTGGCAGTCCAATGTCATTGCCCAGGACCTCACACTCCAGCATGGTCGGTGTCCTGTAGTCATTAAAGCATGACTTAAGAACCTTGAGCTGGAGATTAGTCATCTGAGTGCGAAAGCGTTTCTGTCCGGGCCGGTCCCCGCTCTCGCCAGACTTGCTGGCTGAACCACTTGCACCAGGGCTGGGCGAGCAGGGGTCTGCAAGGCTGGAGGTTTCACTGTAGTCCACGGTACCTTCATTGTCGTACTCTTTGCTGTAAAAGCTGGGAGCTGGGCTGACCAGGCCAGAAGACAGACGATCTTCGTATTCAGACATTGCTATCATGGCAGCTTTTGTCAGACCTTCGCTGGGTCCCGATGTGGATTTGGTTTCAGTTGCAATCCCTGTTGCACTATCGTTGTCTGCATTGCCTTCGTCTCCTGTGGTGGTGTCTGTGATCGCGGTGTTGACAGAAGAGCAGTCATCGTTGTCCAACTTTGTCTGGTCAAAGCTCAGATTGACTGAGGACATGGATGGACTCTCGAAGTCTTCAATCCCTTCCACCTTAATGGAGGATGGACTCAGCAGAGTTCGAGGTGACAGTTCCATGCTCTTGTTCACCGGGGAGAGGGGAACACTCTGTCCGTCGCTGCTAGTTGGTGGCATGTGGGAAAAGCTGGCTCCATCAAAGATGTCTCCCTTCATCTGGAGTCCCCCGTCGCAGTCCAGAAGCATAGCAGACAGCGTCAGGTTGTACCCAGCTCGCTTGGCCTCATGCCAGTGACGGGATCGGATATGAGCTTCCAGTGCTGTCTTTGCTTTAAAGAGAGCTCGGCAGAAGGGACACCTTCTGTGGGCTTGGGCTGGCCCCACAGCTCTGAACTGCCCCTTCCTCTCCCGTGCACGGGTGTTTTGGAACCAAACCTGCACCACGCGCTTCTTCAAGCCCACTTCATGCGCAATGTGATCCAGCATCTTCCGTGTAGGGTTGGAGTCAAGCAAATATTTCTGGTACAGAATTTCCAGCTGCTCGGGGGTAATGGTTGTCCTTAGACGTTTATCCCTTTGGGGTTCTTCTCCCCCAGTCCCACTGTCATTCTCTCCAGGGCTTGCGCTGGCCTTCTCCTCCAGCTTTCTCTTCAGTGTGTTCATGGTGGACGTTGGAGTTGATGGTGAGGTGGCCGAGCTTGCTGGAATCTGTGGTAACGTTCCAGACAGCAGCTGGCTTGCCAATAGTGGATTACTGGGATCAAAAAGCATGAATGGCATATCCAGCGTTCTGTCCAGGAATGGGGGGTGGATAAACTGGTTCTGTGCACTCAGGAAATGGAGCTGCTGATGCTCCTGCCAATGCTCGAAGGAAGGAAATGCCAGTTTACACTGGTCACACTGGTACGGGATTAGTTGAGGAGGTAGGTTTGCCAGCTGCTGAGGGGTGGAGGTGTGAATGGGTTTGAGGGAAAGGTGTGAGAGCTGAGACGGACTTGGGCTTGACTGTGACAAGGAACACTGAGGGGGTTGAGGGGGAGGAGGTGGCTGTTGCAGTGAAGAGGGGGAGGATAACTGTGAAATCTTTTGGTGTGCTGAATTTGTCTTTTGTTCTCCTTGGTCCTGTTGCTGCTGAGACTCTTGCTTTGGTTGCACTTGCTTCTCTTGGGTTTGGTTTTGCTGTGTACTTGGAGGTTCAGACTGCTTTGGTTTCTCATCTGTAGCTTCTACTTTAGAACTAAAGGTGGAGGACTCGTCTGCCTCTGCCGTGAGTTGCAGAAAAGCTGAGGAGGTCGTGTTGGCTGAAGACGTAGGTGTGCTGTAAGCTTGTGAGGGCATTGGTGTGCTGCAGGAGGAACTGGTTGGAGTCAAGAGCTCCATTGCATCCATAGAGTCTTCATTCTGGCTATCATCCTGTCCATCCTCATCCTCATCTTTATAACAAAGCTTTTTCTGGTGTTTAATGAGATCAAAAATGCGCTGAAAGACCAGACTGCATTTTTTGCACTGGTAGTTCAAGTTGCTTGTTCTAATGTACCTGTCGTTTGTGAGCTCGCGTCGCTCCCCATCTTTGCCTTCTCCCTGATTTTCATAGTTTTTCCTAGCTTTCTGACGGGCATTCTGGAACCACACCACTATAACACGCGTTGGGAGGTTCAGCAAGTTAGAAAGCTGCTCAAATTCATCGTCCTTTGGGTAAGCATTGGCATCAAAGAAGTCCTGCAGGACTCTGAGCTGGTAGTCAGTAAAGCGTGTCCGAGAAGACCGCTTGCTTCCCCAGTACTCCTGCTTTTGAGGCTCTGGAGAAGGAGGCCGTGAGTCTATCTTTAGCTCTTCCAGGCTGGTAATGGGAGGGTTGCTGAAATTGTATGGGGAGTCCTTGTTACGCTGGCGCTCCTTGAAAAGGGTGTTTCTGAACCAGTGTTTGATCACTTTCTGGGGCAATCCGGATTTGTCTGCCATCTCTTTGATCTGTTCCTCACTTGGGGAATTGTTAATGTCAAAATACTGCCGAAGGACTCTGAGCTGGTCATCGGTGATCCGTGTCCGTGGCCTCTTGTTCTGCTGCTGCTGGAGAAGGCTGGGGTTGAGCTGATGCTGGTACAACTGGGCCAAGTCGGCGGGCAGGGGATCTACAGGGCCCAGCTGGGGCGGCAGCTGTGCGGGTAACGTCTGCAGGGGCATGGTTTGCATCATGAGTGGTGAGAAGATGGGGAGCTCCATGGGCATGGAGAGCTGGGTGAGTGGCACAGATGGCTGGGCTGGTGCAATCGTGGGAGAAGTAATCGGTGGGGCAGAAGTAGGGATGGCAGGAGCAGCAGCCGGCTGAGGAGGAGCTGGAGGGAGTGGAGGTGGGGGCGGTGGAGGCGGGGGTGGTGGCTCGGGGGTCTGAGGCCGCAGTGGGTACAGTTTGTCGTAGTGTTCTCTGTACTGTTTGGCAAATTTCTCTAACTGCTTAAAGGGAAAGTAATGTTGGTGAACGTGCTCTTGGTGGCTCTTCAGGATGAGGATGTTTGAGAATAACTTGCCGCACGTATCGCACTCCAGCTTTTCCAAGTTCTCACCTTGGTCTGTCTTCCCGTTTTTCTTCTGCACCTTCTGCTTGTTCTCGTTGTACTGAATGACAAGCTCAAAGCCAAAGTTTTCCAGCAAGGCTTTGGTGGCGTTGCCCCTTGCGTCAGAGGCGATCCGTGGGGGCAGGATGGAGGGCTCTGAACTGCTGCCTGGCACAAAGTCCTTCTTCTCTTTGGGCTTTAAGTTATCAGGCAGAGACTCCTTCAGTGTTACATTATTGTCTACCCTCTCTGCGCTTTCCCTTTCCCGTGGGGTTTCTTTATCTTTCTCCTTCACTATGGATTTATTCTTCTTCTCTGGGTGCTGGCTCTGCTGTAACAGGACGGAGTGGGGTTGTGATAAGGACAGCTGACCTTGCTGCTGCTGCAAGAGCTGTGGATGGCTCTGCTGAGGGAGCTGAACTTGTGCCTTCAGGTCCTCCAGCAAAGTTGGACCCGTCCCAGTCAATGTCAGTGCACCACTGGTGACAGGCAAGCTGACTTCTGGATTGAGCTGGAACTCAGCACTGGGGATGTAGAATGGGAACAAGAGATGCTGCTGCTGCTGCAGCTGCAGAAGGGTCTCAGTGGTCATTGGAAAGTGCGGCAAAAGTGCTGGGTTGAAGAGCTGGGACTGCAGGAGAGCAGCTTGCTGCTGCAGCTCCTGCTGCAGGTGGGCCTGGACCTGGGCCTGTGCCTGTGCCAAGGTTTGGGCTTGTTGCTGCTGTTGCTGCTGTTGCTGCTGCTGCTGCTGCTGCCTGGATGCAATCATGTCTGCCAGTTTCTTGCGGTTCACCTCTTTGGGCTCCGAAGGGGAGGAGATGTTAGTGCTTACAGGGTTACCCAACGGAGGTATTCCCACGCTGTCGCTGGACACCTGGCTGAGCAGGCTGGGAATGGGAGTGGTGCCTGAAGTGCTCGTGCTGGTGGTTGCAAAAGCATTGCTGTTGCTGGCACTCACAGGGCTCGGTGTGGACGAACCCAAGGAGAGGCTGCTGCTGCTGGTGTTGCCAGCCCCGTTGCTGCTGCCGCCTGCCGCCTCCAGCTTGGCCGCGCGAGCCTTGGTCTGGTGCAGGACAGACCTCATGTGGATCTCCAGGGTCGAGCTCTGGCTGTAGGCCACATTGCAGGTGTTGCACTTGAAAGGTTTGTTGTCTGGGCTGCTCGTGGGCTCAGGTTGCCCAGTGGCAGACTCTTGTAGGGCTCGTTTCAGTTTATGCAGATGAGAAACAGAATTGTAATGGACCAGGAGAATGTTCTTCTGTGTGAAGGACTCCTTGCAGACTGTGCACTTGTATGGGCGAGATGGATCTAGGAATTTCTCCATAGTGAAGTTAGGGCCCTTCCTGAAGGGTAAGGCCCTTTTTGGTTCTGAGCCAGAGTCCTCCTGCACTGAACCAGAATCACTGCCTGTCGGGCTCTGCTTATCTTCCAGGTCGCTCTCCTCCTCCTTATCTTCCTCAACTATTATTGTGTGGTCCTCTGCAAGTGAAGGGTCGCCCATAGCAAGGAGGTCTCCGTTGACCAAGAGACCACCATAAAGCTGCTGAATGTCAGCCTCGCTCAGCTCCAGGTGACTGGTTTCCAGGTGCTTCTTCAGGGCCTGGAAGGTTCGGAAGCTGCGCTGACAGAGGCAGCACATGGTGGCTGCCCGGATGACGTGGTACTGGGAGTGGAGCTGCAGCTTCTCAATGGTTTTGAAGGCCAGGCTGCACTGGTTGCAGCGGTACTTGTAGACGTGGCGGTCAGAGA
Source organism: Lophotriccus pileatus (assembly GCA_035583135.1). NCBI lineage: Eukaryota > Metazoa > Chordata > Aves > Passeriformes > Tyrannidae > Lophotriccus > Lophotriccus pileatus. The sequence continues at coordinate 20,108,653 of JAWWES010000021.1, read as the reverse complement.
CTGGCAGCTGAGGCCGCTTGGCGTGGACGTCGTTGAAGTGTGTCTGCAGGGCTGCTGAACTCTTGAACACCTGGCTGCAGCCCTTCTTCCAGCACAGGAAGCCAGAGTCTTCCCGGGCAGCGCTCGGATCGGCTGGAGCAGGCTTGGGGTCCCCGCTGTGCTCTGCACTGTCCGATGGCAAAAGGCTCTTCCCTGTGTCCTCAGAGATCTCTGTGAAAATAGAATTAGAGCAAACCCAAAAATTAAATCAGCACACCAAGGTGGATCAACACTCCCTTTCAGTTCTGAATATGTCTTTGTTTTTTTCCCTCCAAGACAGTGAGTATTTCTAACATTTCTCCTCTATCTTCATTCATTTATTTCAATACCAGCCCATTACCCTCATCATGGCCCATTGCATAAACCTACACAATTTACTTCCTTGCACACTTTGAATGTCTGGAAATGATTCACATACACACATCCCTTAGTGCATTTATCACCTTCAATTCTCCCTTTCAAGTGAAGGCCACTCTGCCACCTCTGTCTTTACTGTTCCTGCCTATTTTCGAAAAAGATGGTTCATCAAACTGAACACAGCATTCGAGTCTTGATCCTACCAAATCTAGAATCAACAGGAATGAAACTGGTCCCTGACCAGGTGATGTAACTGGGGGAGTGGTGGGACCATGGACCTCACTGATCTGCACTCACCAGGCTGCTTCCCCAGCTCCTCTGTGCCTGAGTTAGTATCCTTCTCTGGAGCGGCTGCCGGGAGGAACATGCTGCTGGGCATCATCACCTCAGGAGTTGTCACCTGGAGACAGGGGGAAAGGACATGGGAAAAAGAAAAACACAGAAATATATTTTAAACATCTTCAGTGGCAAAACTAGACATCGGTATTGTGAAGTCAGAGGTGTCACTTTTCACAGCTCACTGAAGACTCGTATTTATTAGACAAAGCTCACATCAGTCAAAAGTGTTTCTACAGTTACATTTTGGACATAATTAGCAGTGCACACTTGAAGAATAATCTTATTATTAATATTTTTCCTTTATGTAGAATTCAGACTTTGATCACTGACAATGTTTTGTCATGGGCTGTGAAACTTCTTGTGCAACCAATTAGGTAGATAAGTTGAAAGGCCCACCTTAAGCTGCTGAAAACATAATAAGGCCCCTAATTAAATCATACCTCGTAAAGTACACTGTAATCTTGAACCAGGGAGCATTGCAGCACTGTTTTCAAAGTGTATCGATGCAGGGAAAGGAGGGGCATGAGAAAGAAAAGTACAAATATGGAGAGAGGTGACAAAGGAAAGGATGAATAAGGAAGGACTAAAAAGAAAGCAAATTGTGAAATGAAAAGCTTTTGGTAACCCTTTCCTTGCTCTGAATTATGCATTCCCTTTGCCCCTCTTCGAGCCTTTGGCTAGATCCTGCACCCGCAAAACAAGTACAATGCTGGCTTTGGTGTGGGAACACCCACACTTCTAAAGAGCTGGAGAGTCTGCATGGCTCATCTGAAAGAGGCCCTTGGAAGAGCCAAATGCACACACTCATCCTGTTCTGGAAAACTGTTTCTTTGGACGTACCTGGTCACACACAGACACACAAACCACCTCACCAGCAGCCTGCATATGGTTGGCATCAGACACAGGACTATGAATGTCCTTCTGAATGTCCAGAGCCAGAGACTTACACCGCTGGAATGCTGCCTCACAGCACCTGGACAGACAGACCTGTGTCCCCATCACCATCCATTTATGTTCCAGCACATGGCTGCCAGTGCTGGTCAATGCTTGTGGCAAGTGAAGACACCTCTACAGCCTCAAGCAGCTGCCCATGCCACCCCACTGACACCAGGGAGTGCTCCCCTTTCACCAGGTACTCCTGGTGATGCCTGTGGTGCTTCTGCTCCCAGCCTCCCACTGCTAGGAAGGTGAGGCACAAGTAAACACTCCTGGACAACGGTGTTGGCCTGGCAAAACAAGCCTCTATCCTCCTGCTAGATACAGAGAGGGCATCTGGGCCCTGGATTTCAGGAGAGACAGAGTGCATGTGGTGGCTTTCTGTACAGCCAAGGATCACGGGGCTCTGGCTGAACTGCAGGAGATGGGAGCACACCTGTGATGAAGCTGAAGCTGGAAAATCTCAGGATGAAATGGTAGCACAGGAATGGCTGCAGAACCTTGACCTGAGACATGAGGGACGTGGAGCTCCCTCCCATTCCTGGGACAGCTGGTACATGGAGGTGAGTGCTGGGTCCCATGGATGCCAGCAAGAAAGGCAGCTGACACATCCCAGGAGGGAAGCTGAGCACACCAAACTCATTCCACCTTTTACTCTAAGCAGGAGTGTCTGATAGCTGCGGGTGGTGGGTTGGGAGACGTGAAAGGTCACTGGTTAATTCCCAGTAGCTGGGCTTGGAGGAGGGGGACAAGCAGGGAGGCCAAGGAGGGAAGGCAAGAAGAAACCGTCCCTCTCAGCTTTAGCAGCAGGGAGAGCGCTTTCCTAGGATCTTTAGGAATTATGAAAAATAAATCATGAGAAATTAAAAAAAACCCCAACAGAGTAGAAAAAGAATAAAATTATCTAACACCTCAGCTGCACATCATTATAGAGCTGTGGCTTTTCATAGGCGTTACAGTACGGCAGCCGTCCCCACCACCATGCTCAGTACGACGGATCAGTAATTGTTTTCATACACTTTAATTAGAAAAACTCAGATGGCTATGAATAATAATGGAAAAGAGAGACTTTTGCACTTGAAAGGTTGAAGTCAATCAAGTGTGAATGACGGCAAAAAAGAAAAAAAAAAGACACCAATTCATCAGGCCTCTGTTGTCTCGCCGCGTCTTTAATCATAATTCCTGATTGGGATTCAAGAAGGCAGTAAGCAGCGGTTCTTTGTCTGCCTTCACCTTCCGTCAATTAACTCTCCCCGAAATATAATCATCAACCTCACATGCTCCTCTGCATCTTAATCTGGGGCTCCAAACCACTAAGTCCTGCCCTATATGTGTTTAAGTAATTACCTTTATCTACCTGCATCTCCACAGCCACCATTCCTTCCCTTCCTTCCACCCTCCCTCCACCACGGAAAAAAAAAAACAGGAAAAGAAAAAAAAAAGGTGGGAAGAAAAAAAAGGCTGTGGTACATTAAATTGCTACAGGCACAAAATCCCCAAAGGCAAACAGAAAAAAGCTTGGCAAAAAGTGCAAGGCAACTAGAAATTCTGGATATGAATGTGAGGAACTGCGGCGGTGCAGCCACAGTGGTTGGCCCTGGGGAGCAAACCCCTGGAAACAAGGCACTGGCCAGCAACTGGACTCACTCAGGTCCTCTGGATTCATTCATGCTGCTCCTGCCTTTCCTACACCATTATCCAGGGCAGGACCCTCTGTCCCTTCATCCCCACAGACCAGCCCTGAGCAGGTGGCGAAGATACAAGGAGTACAAAGGGGCTGCATGTCCCAAATTACTCTGCACTGACATGGAATTCCACACTGCCCTTTTTGTAGGGTTTGTCCTTTTACACTGCAAACCCATCTGAGGACACCTGGTATCCTTGGACCTGCAGAACTCGCCTGGCATGCTGTGACTGCTTCTCATATAAGCCAAGAGCAGGGGCACAATGGGGCAGGAAGGTGCAGTGCCCCCAGCAGGTGAGGCAGGAGGGGTGCTCTGTGACACGGCATTTTGTACTGCAGATGTATTTCATGGCATTAACTGTTCCAGTGATCAAGAGGACCATGTTTATCTGGAGCACAGCCCATGTTAGCACTTGTGGCTGTCAAATGCTCTCCACCTCCCTCTCACCTGTGCAGGCAATACCTAGCGTGTCATCTTGGCATCCCTCCTCAGCTCAGCATCCCCCCTCCCTTGATTCTTGTCTCCCTGTTTAAATGTCTCCTCAACACTGTTTCACGACAGCAACACATCAGTCAGTGTGAGCCGTTACTAAAACACAACCCTACAGCTGTGAGTTCAACAAATGTGGTTTGTCTCCTCCCTTCCCTTCTCCTGCACACAGCTGTTCTTCTCTAACACCAAACCATACGCCCTGCACGGCTGCAGCCACCATCTCCTGGCCCACAAGCCACCAGCAAAGCCTCTTCCAGCAGGGCACCCCTGTCTCAATCACTCCGGATCCACCCCTGTGCACAGCCTGAGCTCACCATTGCCTGTGGTTCTGAGAGCTGAGGTCCCTCTTGCTTCTCCCACTGTTACCACACAGAAGGTCCTTAGAGAATGGAAGTTGTTGGACAAGCCTCTCTGCTTCCAGGGACCCTTCCTTTTGGGTGAAATTCAGACCCCTTCAGCAGATGAAATTTCTTTATGAAGATGAGATCCATGGACAGGCAGGGGCACCTCACTTCAGTGGCCATTTCTATGGATGGCAAGGGGATGTTACAGAGCACTCGAGGGCTGATGGGCCACGTCTCCTGCCTCCCTATCCCTCCAGTATCCTCAGCAGATGACATATGTCCTGACACCTACAGACCTGTTATCATCCTGGAGAACAACCAGCAGGCCCACTCCTCACCAAAGACAATCCCCAGCTGTGACAAGTGCAGCTCCTGCCACCACCAGCTCTACTGGATTTTTAACAACTGACTGCAGAACCGCTCACTGGCAGGGCTGGAGGCTCGGAGCCCAAGACCCACCAGTATGACACCCATATATTGTTGGCATGTCTGAAAAATTACTCTTGGCCAGCAAGAGCAGCCAGCTTCCCTCACACTACACCTGCCTGCGCTGTCTGCAGACCAAGGCACCAAATGCAGGGACAGTTCTTCCAAAAATGCCCCAAAATCCTGAAATCATGTGGCTTTGCAAAGAAAACCTCTACAAGGAGTCTGAGGAGATACATCACTGTCCCCATGTCCATGCAACCAGGGGAAATACAGACAGGAGGCAAGGTTCCCTACCAGACAAAGGAGGTAATTTCCATTACAAAGAGAGAGAGAGGGTGCTGGAGTGAAAAGCTTCATTAGACTCCGAGAGGCAAAGCGATGGCAGTATACCAAGGTCACTTCTAATTTAGACCATCTAATTGGCAAACATGGCTCCAAATGGCTATCATCTCACAGGGCTCAGAATTAATGAAGCCCGATTATTTTCATTACCTTCATCCGAGATGGAGAATGAGACAGAGAGTGAGAGGGAAAGGGGGGAGAGGGAGGGGGCGAGAAGGAGGGAGAGAGAAAAATTGAATGACAGCAGAAGAGGGAGAGCAATAAGAAAAGACAATGGGAAAGAGGGAAAAAATGTAAAGATAGCAAGAGGAGGAAGTGAGATGGCAGGGATGGGCAGGAATGACTCCTGAAGCAAGGGAGAAAAGAAAAAGATGGAAAGATGGCTGGAACACAGGCAAGACTGAGGAAGAGAAAGCTGACAGCAAAGATGATGGGACAGGAATGTGCAGAAGGATAAAGCAGACTGTGGGAGGAGGGAGAGCTCCCGCTCCCAGAGGCTCTCGGGAAGCCGTCCTCTCTCCCAGCTCCAGCCCATCAGTCTTGTCAATCGCCTGCACGGGCGAACTGCACTTCACCCTCATTACGGGGCCCTGTGGAGCCGAGCGGGCCCAAGCAGAGGCTGTAATGGGAAAGATGGAGCCTGGCCCCACTCAGAGCGGCTGAGATGCCATGGAGAGCAAACCTGGCCACATTCATCCACCAGCTCTGTGGAAGGGAAGCTGCAGGAGGTGGGGGCACGGTGTGAGCCCCAGCCTCTGTCCCTGTGTAGCACTGGGGCACAGTGTGCTTTCCATTCCCCTCAGCCAGCCTTGCCAGCCCCCATCCCTGCACCGGGGCCGGCGGGAGGACGCGGGGGTCCTGTGGGACAGCTAGCCCGGCTGCTCGCTGATATGAAAAGGAGGGAGCACGACCAGGCAGCTCTGAGATGCCGAATGCAAGCAGGAGCCGTTACCATGGCAACAGACATATTAGACACTGCAGGTTCCTGAACGGCGTCTGATAAGGTGTTATTAACTGGAGCCTCCTCCAACGCTGAGCACAGTGACACTGCGTCGAGAGGGACCCAGCTCCCAGTCACAGGGATGCAATTCCCTTGCGCTGACACCAAGACCTGACTCACATGTAAAACTGAGACGGGATCTTCATGAGAATGAGCAAAATTAGGACCCTCTGATGCTGCCATGTTCTGCACAAACTGTACTGATTGCTCAAAATATTTGTCATTGAATGCAGAAAGACCCACCTTCTTGACTCTGTGGTGTGAGACCCAAAGCAGGAGAGGCAATCCTTTTCCCCAGATGTGTCTCTGGGGGCCAGGAAAGAGCCAGTGACAATGGAAGGTGGGGAAACCAGAAACAAGCATGAGGATGAGCATCATGGCTGGGCTAGTCTCCGCTGATCCCAGCAGTTCCCCAGCCCTTCTCCAGCACAGTAGCTGTGCTCACCTAAGGGATTGTCCCTGACCTCCTCTGCAGGATGTCCTGAGCTGCTAAACAAGGGATCCTGCCAGTTCTCCATATCCTGGAGGACACAGACCTGCCTGAGGATGGACCAGCCCAATGCTTCTGCTCCAGACTGCACATCCTGCCCACAGCCTGGCTCAAACCACACCACTCCACATCCGCAGAACAGCTACCCTGAGCAAACTGGTTATGCACACTGGTCTAAGGAAGGTGCTCAACTTTTGCTTGCTGCTCTTAGAAGGTCAAAACATCTGCCATAAATGTAGTCAGAGGTGAGCAAGAGTCGTTCAAGCCCACAGAAGGTACCTACAGACTTGAGCAGCACCAGTGAAACGGACGCAGGCTGCAGAGACCGTGGTCTCTGTGATGGGGCAGCTCCATAAGCCAGGCACATGGGTGGCTTGCAGAGCAAAGCCACATCCTGCTGAACCGTGAGGAGACAGGCAGTTGGTAAAGCAAAGCGTAAAGATAAGAAGCATAAAACGTATTTATGGAGCAGGAACCGGAATGAGCTGCCCAGAGAGCCTGTGGAATCTCCTGGTGACCCCACAGCTTCCCTAGGCAGTTTGTGCCAGAGCTTTGCAAACTTTTCTGTGAAAAATTTTACCTAATATCCAATCTAAACCTCTCCTGGTGCAGTCTGAGGCCATTTCCTCACACCACTTGTTGCCTGGTTGAAGAGACTGACCCCACCAGGCTCCAACCTCCTTTCAGGGAGTTGTAGAGAGGAAGAGTGACAGAAAGAGAAGATGAGAGAATTGTAAGAGAACAGCTGGGCCATGCTGTGTGTGCTTGCTCAGATGTCACAGGAGGGAGCTGATAAAGAATATGAGTATTACAACAAACAGTGTTATTCACCTCCACTGCCAGGAATCAGCAAAGAAGGGAGAAAACAAACATATATATATATACTTGGTGACAACTTCTTAAATGCAGACATGATCTTCCCTCAAAGATTATACCAAAGAAAAAAGAGTGTATAATGTGACAAATACATTCCATCAGCTGCTGCATCTTCCAGAAGCTTCTGTGCAAGCTGCCATCCCATGCAGTGACCTCATTAGGTCAAGGAAATTTATCCTGACCTCTTCACAGGGAAATCACTCAACACTTCTGCTCCACAAGGCTCAAGCTCAGACGCAACATATTGGGATAGGATGAACCTCAATGGCAGAGCTCTGACAAGTGAAGGAGCTGCTCACCACAGCAACCCCTGCTCCTCACTTGGCAGGGATGGCAGCAGGCACGCTGGGATGGCAGCAGCCACACTTGTCTATGCAGCCACTTACCGTCATGATGAGTTTCTCGACACAGTCAGGTGACACACTGTGCAAGTGGGTGAGGTGCAGCTGCAGGTGGATCTTGTTATTCAGCATGTCCTGGCAGAGCGGGCAGCGGAGCATGGGCTGTACGGAGTGCTGGGTCATGGCATGCACCCGCAGCCGGTTCACGTCTGTGTTGCTGTACTTGCAGTACGGACACTGGTACATCTGCAGAGAAGACAAATGAATCACACAGCTGCTCCAGCTGCTGCTTTCCTCTTACAGCCAGGCTTTAATAATTTGATGCCTTAGCCGACCACCAGTTATCGCCTTTCATCCTCCTTCTCCCATTTTATTCTTTGCTTTTGGCACATTGGAAACAAATTACCTGCACAGAAAGCTGGGTTCTTCCGCCTTACCTGCTCTGATTTGGTCTCCTCTGAAGTTTTTGACCATTTAAAGGAGAGAGGCGATTCAGAGCTGCTGGGAAACGATATCCGCTTAGAGGATGCTGGAGGCTCCGTCAGCTCCTTCTCTGCCTGGCTGGCTGGTGCTGCAACAAAAAATGATTTACATCAGGAAACCTCCAAAGAGGTCTAGGTTGGACAGTGCTTCCATTTACTGCTTGACACACACCCCAGGGACCTGGAGGAGGATGAGTACTAAGTCCTACAATGCACACTTGACAAAAACCAGTTCATTCTTGCTGATAATCTCCCACAGCACAGAAACCATATGACTGGTGACCAGAAGCAGAGAGATCTCAGATGTTTCTGGGGGCAGGAGAGCCTGGGCCTATGGCTATGTCCAACACACAAACTCTTGGCCAGACATGAAGGCTCATGTGTCACCTTCAGGGGCAGCTGGACTGACTCAACGAGGCAGAACTCATAGCCTTGGCTCACCCAGGACATTTTACGCGTGGACACTCTGGAATACGTCTGCCCTGCAGAGCGTTGGTGGTTGTGGCTGTCAGCCCAACCAACGGCACTCGTGCTGGCAGCAGCGGCACTGCTGGGATGGCTCTGGCTGGCTCAGCCCATGGTTCTGGAGGAGTGTGGATCTCTGGTGCTTCCCAGCACGTGGGCCTGCCAAAATCTCGATTTCGGTGGGACCTCGCGTATGGGACCCAGACACTCCCACCTTGACAAGCGGAGGAAAGGCCATTTTATTCCAGCCAAACAGAGAAAGGCAAACGAGTCCTGAAGTCAACAGCAAAACACTCTGTGAGTTGTGGCACTGGGAGAAGCACATCCCTGACCTTTCCCCTCCCCCGAACCCTGGCCGCCTGCAGTACATAAATTTGTGGGACATCTATTATTTAAAAACTGTAAGGACAAGTATATTATACACAGCCCCCGTCTCCTCCTCCCCGAACACACATTCATAACAGTACTTTAATCTGTCTCGAATCGACTTCAAACCCATTTCGCCCTTAATGGGAGTTATTCATTTTCACTTGAAAGGTAATATCTGACAGCTGGATATTTAATATGATGGATCGGCTGCCGATTAACAAGGCACTGTAGCATTCTCAGGCCGGTCCCCCACACTTTTCCCCCTGTCTCCTACTCTCCTTGTGAACCCGCTGGTATCTGCTCCTTGTTTCAGAAGATGCTGTTACAGTCAGATCCCAGCAAACTGCTTCCTTCCCAAAGACCCTTCAGTGCACTGGCATGAGCTGTATTTCCAAAGGTACCACCTCACAGTGGGGAATATAATCCCCATTTCTAACTGCCTTCCCTGACAGTCCCAACCTCTGCACGTTCAGTTAAACAGAGGTCAAGTAAGTTCCAGGAGAAGGGAAGCAGGTACTGCAAATAGGTAATGGTAGTGTCAGAGGGAGGCAGGGATTGGAAGAGCTCTGGGATCGCTGAGTTCCTCCTGGTAGGATTGGAGGTGATCTCATTCCCTGCAGTGCTGCCAGCTGCATACCTGGTGCTTCAGTCCTGGCTGGGCACCAGCCTCCCTGTACGGCTGTACAGTCCTGGCTGTATCTGAGAGCCAAACCACAGGACTCTGCTGTGCTGCCAATTCCATGACAAAGTCCAAACCAGGCATTTCCTTGTGTAAAACAAGTCTGCAGTGTCAGTGCTGACTGACAGACACCAACACAGATCCTTTTGCCCCCGTGGAATGACAGGCTGCTCTGCTCAGCCCACTGTCTGAACTGAGACCCTCCATGGGCTTCAGAAGTGGAAAGGGGTTGAAGGTGTCTGCAGAGCCAGAGTTGGCCTTCCTGGCTTCCTATAATAAGCATGCCTGGAGCACTGGGCACATGGCACCACCTCGCTGCTCCTCTGCTGAGGAATGCAGTCCCTCCTGGAGGGTTCGGGGAGGCAGAGATCACCACCGACAGCCAGCACTGTGGCAGGCAAAGGACCACCCTGCCTTAAAACACCTGCCTGAGCCCTGTGTGATGTGAGCGGCCCCGGTCAGGAGCCTGATCACGGCTGACATGGTCCACTCCTCGCTGTGACCTCAGACACTGAAGCACCAGCGCTGATCAGGCAGCTGCACGTTGGGACTGGCAACTGGAGACCCCAGGTCTGTCAGGGCAGTCAGGCGGCCATGGGAGCCCTGCTCCAGCCCTGAGCCAGGCTGGGACAGTGACAGTCACGGCTTCAGGTCCTTTTAGACCTTTCTGGCCTGGGTGGTGACTGGGGCTCCCTGTGTTTCTGCACCAGCTGCTCACCGGTGGGATGTTTTTGGATGCAGTGACCGAATTCAGCTCAAACATCAGCTACTCACAGGCTGCTGAACACCAGCTGCAACCTTGGGAGTCATGACAGGGCATTTTCTCATATTCTTTCTACTGGGAAGCAGCTTGCTTAGAATTAGTAACGTATTTAAAATGTACTTTTCCTCACCAAAGTACCCAATTTTACTAAATGCACTTGATCCAAACCATAACATTAATCCTTCAAAATCAGAATTACTGACAACTGTCCAGATCCCAGAAAAACTGATGTGGTGCAGGGTTCTGAAAAATGCACATGGAACATTTGTTCTAAGTATTTTGAGTTAACAGCTCCAGTAGGAATTTTAACACTGAGACCAAAGTTTATTGTTGATAAACAGGCAAATGTATAAAGTGACACATTCAGTCCACATCACAGATCAGAGGAATTCAGAACTCTCTGCTGCCTGGAGAAACGAGGACGCAGCTCAGCACCTGCCTGCAAAGCTCCCAGCAAGGCGAGGGACCTCCTGTCTGTGCAGAGAGGACAGGACAGAACATCCTGGGCTCAAAATGTACAAAGAGCCACCACCTTGAAGGGCCGTGAGGCACCAGAGCCAATGGAGACATCACCTGTGATACTGTGACCACAGGCCAGTATCTCACTTCCAGGTCCAGACCTTGCAGGACAGGAAAAGGAATTTGTTTTGAAGTATGACATATGCCTACATATTGGATAGTACTGTTACATATTTTGATTCTTTAAATGGATTTAGTTCATATTTGACGATTTAGAGGAACATCTAAATCTAAAATATAAATAAAATTTCTAAACTTATGTCCCCTAAAGCCAAGTGTGACTAAAGAGTGCTGTCACAGCACTTCTGGAGACCTACTGATCTTCTCACTCTTCTCAGCAGCTTCTGCTTTTCAGAGGAGGAGGAGAGATCCTCCCCAGCATTATTCCAGAGGTGAGATGGTCACTTCCTTCAAAGTGGGGACCTTTCTTTTGCTGGTTCTAGAGGAAAAGCCAGCAAGGGTCTCCCAAGCTCCTGCTCTCCATCCTGGTGGGAAGGGAGTTGCCACCCACCTCTCAGCCATCAGAATCTTTTAGCTAAAGTACCACTGACAGCCCCTTCATCTAAACTTCCATCTCCCAACCCAGCAACATAATGGAAAAGCCAATTAAATGATTATTAATTCATGCTGCTTTCCGTAAGCTAGAGGTTCTCATCTCCCTGCATTCCGTAAACCAGCTTGCCACTTGCCCTAGAAATTTACAGTGGGGTTTCTGCTACTGCCATTGATTTAAACACCACCCTCTCCTCCGGCCTCCGAAAAATTCCCTGTTTCAAAGTCCAGCCACTGGCCTGGGAAACTTCTCGGTGGGACCAGGGAACTGTGCTTTCGCTGCTCGATGGAAAATAACATTCTGTATTTGGTGGTGCTGCCTGCTCTAAACTGCCTTGATATGTTCTCAGAGCCTTCGTCCAGCATCACGAGCCTCGGACCAGCTGAGCCACTGCCGTGCCACACAGCCTTCTGCCGGCAATGCCCACGGCCACTGTCCTGTGCCCGTACACCACCTGCGGCTATCCCGAAACCAGAGCTGGTTTATCTGTTTCCTCCATTCTCCAGGAACTGCCATGACACAGGAGCACCCAGAGCTCCCCGGGACCCTCAGGGAAGGGTAAGGGGCACCCAGCGGTGCCACAGTGCTGCCCCCTCCTCAGTAACACAAGGGCCAACACCTCCTCCTCAAATACTGCCTGCTTAATTCCTTGTTCCCTGACTGTACGTTCCGTTCTCATCAGCTGCTGTAGCCACACTACCAGGCCTGTGCACTGCCTGTTGCTCTACGGCATTTCTCAGCTCTGTATTTGACAATAACACGATCGACAGGTAAACACCCCCCGCACTCGGCACGCGCGCTCTGCACCCGCCCTCGCTGCCGCCTCGCACGGCTCCGGCCCTGAAAATGGCCGAATAATTTGTTTTTCTAATGCTGTGTCATACCTTCCTGCCTGCAGCGAGTACCCACAGCTGAATTACTATTAAATATTCATATCACAGTACCCAGAAGCCCTGGCTGCCACCAGACTTCCCTGCCTGTTCCGTAGGAACACAGAGCACCCAGCAGACGCCGCGGTGAGATGCCAGGCAGCACCAGGGGCACGTGGAGGCAGTGCTGCTTGGCACCACGGGCACCATGGACCTTACCCGTGGCCCCATAGCCCCGGTCAGCTCCCCTGGCGCCCACGGATGCTGCCAGAGCCCAGTATGCCCCAAGCCCAGCCAGCCACTGCACGGAGCCACCTGGAGCTGCCTCCCAAGAGTCTTTTGTATATCCTTGGAAGAGGCAGCTTCCTATCCCCTCTCCCAGGTTTCCCTGGCGCAGGCGCCAGTGTTGAGAGCGGCTCCATCATGCCCCTCGTCCCCTTCCTCCCAGCCTCTCAGGCCCCCAGAACATCCCGGCCATTAAGTGCTCCACAAACGCCAGATATTAAAAAAGCAGCAAAAAGCAGCCGGGGGGAGGGGCAGGAATAGATTTCCGTCAGGATGTGCCTGACCTGTTTTTTTCAATTTCAGTAATTAGAAAGGCAGTCGGCCTGTAGGAATTATTCATAAACTGCAGGAGCTGTGCAGTATACATTTATGTTAAACATGTCAAAGCCGATTGAAATCATGCCTGCCAGCACCATAGTCCATAAACACACTTTTCTGCAACAATTTCCCAGCTCTCGGCAGCCCATTAATACCTCCTTTAATAGCAATCTACCACGGATTTGAATCAGGGACGCTCCATTGCACTAATTGCTCTGTTAGGTGAGCATCATGGATTAAAAAAAAAAAAATCATTAACAAAAATAAAAGCCCTTCAGGCCAGTCCTCCAGAAAGATTTCATTTCAATCTATATTTTAAGTAGACTTTGTTTCTTGTTTTTGTGGAAAAAACCCTGATAATTCTCTGAGTACCCAACAGACAGTGCATTAAGGAAGTCTCTGGTAGCCAGGTCATTGCTGGTGATGGGCTTCTCAGTCAGAGACACAGACCAGCACCACCCGGAACCTCAGAGGCCTCGTATTGGTCTGTCCTGGCCTGATCACGGCTTCAGCTGAGTACCCATCATCTACATCCTGCCTTAAAAATGTAGTCAGGAGCAGCCAGAATACCTTTTCCCCTTGCTGGTTTGCTTGCGGTAAATCTCACATTATCATGACAAGATAATGTCTAATGCTGAGCCATGAGGCACAGAGCATCTCCCTACTCTAGCACAGAGGTGGGCACAGAGCAGCTCTCTGTTCCAGCGTGGAGGCACTGCCATCTTCCAGAACCTTCTAGGAGCTACAGAGAATTCTGCGAAAATCAAGATCCAGTGAGTCCTTATTTGGGATGGAGTTTTCCACGTGTATACTCAACTGGAAAATACCACTTTAAGAAATGTTTCTGCTTCACATTATTCCATTTGAAAATAAACACAAAGAATGAATCGATACATTTATTTTGCACCTGAGACATTTCAACAAATTTGCAATGAAAACAGAATTTTTCCCCTTGGTGCTGAGACTGACCCCGGGCAGGCTGCACCCGGTCATACCCACCGTGGCGCAGCCCCTCACCTCTGCATCAGGGCAGGAAGCTGGGCACGGGAACTCGGCATCTCCTTACAGATCTCACAGACCTTTCAGAAAGTGGGAGAAATAAACCCCGTGTGCAGTGAGGAAACCGAGGCACAAAGGGGAGCAAATTGCTGAGGAACATAATGATCAAATCGAAGGTGATGAGCAGCAAACGGGTCTGTTCCCCTCCCCTTCCACACGCCAGTCACTGGCTTTGAGCCTGCACCTCTCCCGCCCCCATCTCCACCTTCACAGAGTCGCCTGGCTCAGAGGCTCCTCCGAAGGTCAGCCAGTCCATCCAAAGCAGGATAGACTGTGCCTGCCTCATTCCTGACAGCAGCTCCTCTAATCTTCTTGAAAGACCTCTGAGGAACCTTCCCAGAAAACCCACTCCAGTGTTTCACAGGCTGTGCAGGATTTTTTTTTTTTTTTATTTATTATCTAACCTCAATCTTTCTCCCTTCAATTTAAGCCCATTGTGTCTTGTTGTCTGTATCCTCAACATGAAGAACAAATTATTTCCTCCCTTTCAGAAGCATTTCATGCACAAGAAGCCTTATCTTGTCCTCCTGTTTGGTATTTTTTTGGGTCAAATAAGCCTGTTCATTACATTTTCCCCTCCCAGCTGATGTTGCTCTGTTCTGGGTCATTCCTGCTGTTTGGGCTTTCTGAAATTGCTCCCCACATTTCCCAACACCCCAGCTCAGGAATGGAGAGCTTTCCCATGCTGATGAAACCCACCCATGGCACAACATTGTCACCCACACAATGTCTGTGCTTCATTTCAGCCTGTCCTGAAAAGCGGCATCGAAAGCCTTCCCAAGGAGACACTGACTGCAAACAGGACCTTCTTCACACAGAGGGAAATTGGGTCGTGTTGACATGATTTGTTCTTGACAAATCCGTGTCGACTGTTCCTCATCTCATTATCTTCCCATCAGCACTTACAAACAGTTGTTTGGTCAATTCCCAGGAAAATCTGGGGCAAATGGAGCTGGCAGGTGTGCGGTTCCCCAGCCACTCCTTCAGCCAGGGACAAGCCCCATGTCTGTCCCTCGCTGCACCTCCCCTCTCCTCCGCACAGCACAAGACAGAGCAGCTGGCAGGTCTGAGATGCTCCAGGCACTTTCTCCCAACACCCAGGTATGATGCAGAAGGTCAGGGACAATGTTCAGTGTTACCAAGTGCTCTGCAGCCTGTTCCCTGGCAGCTGGGGGACTGGCTCTCCCCACCATGCCACTCTGACATGGGCTGTGCTGCCCTGCATAGTGAAAGCGAATGCAAAGAAGACTTCATGCTCTTCAGCCTTATGACACCATGGTCACAGCCTTACCCTGCTGCCGAGAGCACACTGGCTCAGTGCCAGCAGCCTCCTCCTCCTCCAGCAAGAGCTTCTTGGTACTACTGCCTGCTCCCTTCTCTGCTCACAGCCCCACTGGTACTGGGGCATTTTCATGTCCCTGTACTTGGCTCTTCTGTGGCTGCCAGGAGTAATCTGACCCAGTTTCTATTATTTCCCATGTCTGAGGTCCAGAAGGACCCAGCAACACAGCCATGTTCCTTGAAGGGGCCTCAAGATCAGAAAAATGATTGAGGTGTGGTGCCTCCTTTGTACACCTGCCAGACAGCAACACTGGGTAACATTATAATGTTCAGGGTGGTGGTGTTATGTGTTTGCAAGCAGGACCTGAGTTCAGCATTGGAACATCACACACCGTGCTGAGGCTGTGCTCCAGACAAGGCTGGCCCCATGCTCTGTGGGCTCATGTCCATCCTGCATACTCTCCACACACAGTTCCCTTTGCAGACCCTATTGAGCCATCCCATTTCTAATCTGCTCCTTGGCTGACAAGCACTGCATTAGCATGATGAAGCATTCACTAGCATGATGAAGAACTAGATCCATCCAAATCCAGAGCTTCTGGACAGTAAAGGGTTTAAAAACAGGGCTCCTCTCTTTTCCTTACACAGTTTGAAATATAGAATTTTTCAAATAGATCAGCCTTTTTAAGCGCTTCAGGTTTGGGCAAATGGCCCTACTTACCCCTGAAGAGATGTAATCGATAAATAATACTTACCTCTTTCTGTGATACTTCACAAAGTGCTTATGCTCAGGATCACAAAATCCCACACGAGACTAAAAACCACCTAGAGCCAAGCAAAATCCGCATTTCTGGGTTAAGAACGGGTCTGTGACAGGGGGGAACACACAGAGCAACCTGGAGTGCAGCCCATACCGAGAGCACAATCTTCAACAAGCAGTTAGGCCCAGCTTGTTCTCTCTGCCCATTAGGGCACATCTTCCATTGACTGAGACAGGCTGATACCAGAACTGTAGACACGACACACCACATTCCATCCTTGTGGAGACCATGTAAAACAAAGTATCTTTGTCTGGGGCTCACCAAGAAGCAAACATGAAAGCAAAAGGAGAAGGCTGCCTGGAAGAAGGGTCTCTGCACAGACTGAGGTATCACACTGACCCACCCCAAGCCTGCCAACCGAGCAGGCCACCATGGAGAAATGGGACCCAGGAGTCAGAACTGCTCTGTCCTGGGCCAAGGAAAATGAGTGCCACCTCCAGTGCCTCAGGTTCTGTACCCACGCTGAAGCAGTCAGCAAGGGCCAGCTGAGGGGAGAGATGACCCTCTCTACAAAGGGACAGTCACAGAATCACCAAATGACATGCTTAATCCTACCTTGTGCTGGTTGCTGCCACAAGGGCCATGAGGGGCTGTCCCCTTTTCCCTCCTCCTCCTCTCCTAGCTGTTGATCCCCTTGCCCAGGTCCAGTTCTGGAGCACACAATGCCCAGCACCAGCCCCGGGCTGGGAGGGAGGATGCAAGACCCACCATGACTCAAACTGTTGGGTATGTCATGAAGCTACATCCAAAGCCTTCACAGAGGACGACACATCACACTGACACTGACAATGCCATGTTGTGGTTAGTTAAGGAAGGGTTTTGCAGACACTGCTCTTCCCACCCCCCTGGATTTAAAAAAATGAGGGACCAAACACCATCTCTGCTGTATCACAGAATCATACCTGTCCATTTACTCTGGTCCTTGTCCCCTCCACTCTCTTGCTCCTTGGCAGGCTCCTCAGCATCACCAGTTGTTTCATTGGGCCCTTCCACATCTTCACTGGGTTCTTCTGAAACAAGAGAAGCAGAAAGTGTAACACAGACATCTGAGGCAGAACAGAAGAGTAAGCAGCTGCCATTGAGTAAGAACAACAGCTGAGGCTGTGCACAAGTGTTGTGTAGCAGGTATCAACGTCACTCAGTGTTCTCCCAACACACCTGCTTGCTGGTCAAAGCATAAATTACAGAGGAAAGAAGCAAGAGATGAAGACAAAATGAAGAATCTTGCCCACTTCTACCACCTGGAGCTACAGAGGTCCCCTGAGGTGTTGTGTACAGTGACATGATTCTCTCTACAAGAAGGGTCTACCCAGCCACACCATGGATTAGAGAAGCATGAGGGACTGGCTGAAGCCTCCAGCACATTCAGCCTCATCCTTCCTCCTCATCCTCATCTCAAGCTCTTTGGCCCCAGTGACACAGCACAGCACTGACCCTGGTCACTGAGATGCCTGAGTTCACTGCAGACACATCACATCCCTCCTGCTCAGACTGAGCTTGGAGTAACTTGGTCTGCTGCAGCCACGGCCCGGACACGAGGCACAGGGGGAACCTGCTCAGGGTTCTGCCTTCATCCCAGTCAGGGGAAGAGTTTGCCATCCCCGGCAGCACCACGCAGGTGCAAAAGCACGGAGGAGAGACAACACTTGGTGAAGTGCTGAAAGCTCAGAACAAAATGCAGAGCACCTTGGCCCTGCCCGTAACAACAGCACTGGTGTGCCAAGGCCAGGCATGGAGCGTGTCGACCCAGCGCGGTCCAGCTCCAAGCCAAGGCATCTCGTCAGGTGGGACATGGGGAGTAAGAGTGCTGTGGCTGTTACACCAGGGTGTAATAGCTACTTTAACATCTACTCTTTTGGGTATTTATGTACAGTCCCTATAACTGACAGAGATTATCTCACCACTGGGCCAAACAGCACTTCTAGGCCATTCTATAATTTTTTAGGCAGCATAGTTTATAATTTTAACTTGCATTATCTGGTCGTGGTAAATCACAGGCTATCCTGGGGTTTACCTGAACCACCTAACCAGTTCAAGCACCATTCCTCCTCCTCCCCCTAACAAAGACAGGGCTAGAAATTAGGATGAAAAATATGTATTAGGAGCTTGCAGATACTCAGCAGTGCCCTTTGAGGATGTGTCCGCCTAAATTGGGGAGGAACTTGTAAAAGCATCCAGAGATCAGCTGATATTAGGTGATTTATGCTCTACTCCTTTCACTCTTTTAAAAGCTGGGAACTCTCGAGAGCTGTAGGGATCCCATGGGCTTTCCCCGGGAAAATAGGACTCCAGAGTGAGAGGGGTGGCAGCGCTGACAAAGGCACCCAACATGTAGAAAGACACTAATCACTGATGGAGGGGTGAGACGGGCAGTCTGCCACGTGAGCCGAGTGCTCGAGTTTGCTGGGAGAAGGGCTGTGAACCAGCAGCTGGGTTCGCGTTTCAGAAATTAAAATTCCAATCTTTTTTCCACTCTAGGGAAAAAAACACAACAAACCACCCCCAACACAACCCCACCACCCTGATGCCTTCAAACCACTTCAAGTAGGGCAAGAGCATCCCATCAGCTGGGGCAGCTGCTGCAGAAGCAGATTTTAGCTGATTTTATTAAAAACCTTCCTTGATGAGTTTCTACATTTTATTTAAATCATCATTTTAACCTTTCTCTAAACACAGTCTATTGGCTCAGATGTTCCCTGGCCCCCCTGGACAGGGTGAGGAGATGGCTTCCACCTCCCATTGCCCCGCGGCCCACGGCCCACACCCCACTGCACATAACTGATCACCCATGGCCGTCACACACTGCCCTGGCCCCGGCCCCACCATCGCTCAGCCCTGGCCCCCAGCCCAGAGACCCCCAGCCAGGCGCTCCCGGCCCGGCTCAACAACAAAGGGCACCCGGCGCGGCGGCACTGCCGGCTGCGACCCGGAGGTGTCAGCATCGGCATGGGAGGAAGAGGAAGGGCAGGCCAGGCTCAGCCGCTGTCTGGGCTCTAACCTGAGCATGTGGAAATAATACACGTCTTCCAGTGCGCTGTCTGGTTCGAGGGGAATAAAATAGGACATTCATAAGCAGTTACACCATCTGTCTTTATACCATCATCATCATCAACAGGGGAAAAAATAGCACTTTAAAATGGATGAAAGCCCAGGCTGACAGTAACCGGAAAAATGTGAGCTATGAATACCAATAACAGGAGAAAATTATTAAAAAACAAGGCTACAAATGCAAGTCCCCAGCATGGCTGGGGCTGCAGTCCTTTGTGTCCATCCCCCACCAGCCTAGGCTGAGCCCCCAGGTTCCTGGCACTGAGCACTCCCCAGCCTCAACCCCAGGAACGCTTCTCTCTGAGGACATGACCTACTCCCAGCTCAACACCCTGTGCTGGGCAGGGGGGCAGGGAGCAGATCCAGATCTGAACCCTTCTCTTGCTCCACCCCAAGCTAATTTTTTTTCTGAAGAATAATTTTTTTGAAGTGGTATGGGGAGGGAGCAGAGTCCAACACATCTGCCCGGGGAGACTCTGAACCAGACGGGGAAGGTCCTGGTACTATCCCTGCCCAGCTCCTTGCTCCCAGGGCCTCTGGCATGGAGCCCCAGAGAGCGGGAGGCGTTGACTGCAGCTGCCTCGTGATCCCCTTCCAGCAGACTTCTCTGGAAGGCTGAGGCAGCTCTGCTCACCATGCTCAGCCTGGCCTGTGCAGCAGCTGCCGGTGTTCCTGTGGAGCCCTTAATGGTGGGGAGAGCAGCCCTTCTGATGGCTCTGACCCACTGAAAACTTGCCTTCAGCGCATGTGGGGCTCACACCTGTGTCTGACCCAGCTTCTGGCAAGGAGACCTCAACACTGACGGTAAAAGCAGCAAAGCTCCTGCTCCCGAAAGGCCTGTGCCCACTCTCTCCGACAACAGCTCCGTGGTTGCTGAGCCGCAGCAGCAGCTCTGCGGCACAGCGCAGGTCTGAGTAGCAAACACCTGTGTGAAGGCAGCCAACCATCCATCCCCTGTGCCCCTCTGCACATTTGGTAGGGAGAAGTCTGCTCCTCCTTCAATCCACAAGGAGTTTCCATTGTCATTGTCTACAAAGCCTGGTGTCACACTGTCCCCATGCTGTGCATGAGCAGAGCCCACCACTGTCCTTACAGGGGTCCAGGGGACCCACCTGCAGCTGAGTGTGCAGACCATGCCGAGGTCAGCTCCTGAGGCTGAATGAGCCGTGGTCAGCGAGATGTAGGGAATTTACTTCCAAATCACCATGACCCTTTTCTTACCACCTGACACCCCAGCTCTCCAAAGCTGCACACACTATTGGGACTTCAGAGGTGCAAGAGCTGTTGTTGTGAGATTTGTATGGGGGAATCATGTCCTCCTGAAATCCAAAGAACACATGCTGTGCATGCGTCTCCATGCCAGAGCTCCATCCCCAAGTCCATGATGCTTTATTAATAACTTCTAAAAGGAATTTTCCAACTGCAAGGGCCCAGGTCAATACCAAGAGCAAGTGCAGCCCCTGGAGCCCAAGGAACTGCTTTTCCATCACATCCCACCTGCCCCATGCAAAATCTTAGGAAGAATCTTTGCTTCCTTCATGAATAAATCATTTTAGAAAGTGGTATTTCCTTTTAATTTAAAATTAAACCGTTCACTCCAGGGGAGTGGGGGAAGAACAGGAGAAGAGTCTGGAAAATCACGAGTATCTGACTTCTGCAGAGGTCAGGGAACCTCTGACTCAGTTACACACTGAAATGTGCCGGAATAGCTGTGTGCTGTCGCACAGGACCACGCTCCTGCCGTCTGCCCCTGCCCAAACGCAGCAAGTTTGAGGGCTGGAGAAGTCAGCAAATGCTGATGGGATCCAGACTAGCTTGAACAGCCCAAGACCTCTCACCTCTCATTCTTACCGTCAGATTTTCCTTAACAAACTCAGATCTCTTATCTGCAGGGATGAGGGGCATTTCAGGGGTGGCGGAAATGTAGGGATGGGAGAGAAAGAGCGCGCACTGCCTCTCCACCCTCCGGCAGGCTTGAGAGCTGAGAAACATTAGCTGTCATGAACCACAATCAAATCAGGTTTGAAATATTTAGCAGTGGCTTGGAAAATGCGGCGGTGCAGCTCTGACAGGCGAGATGTGCAGACACCCATTTTCCATTATAATGGAAATATCAAGCCTGTTCTGAATATGTATAACCTAGAAAAATGTATTGATTTTTCATTCGGCATTAAAAAAATGAAATACCCTGCAGCTGTCAAAAGCCTTTTGTTAAAAGCTCATCTTTCCTGGAATGAGGTTTACCAGAAACAAGTTTTAATTGTACACAGGGTCTCTCCTTTGGAACAAAAAGAATCCCTGACGCTCCCGTTTTCAGGATAAGTAGCCGAAAAAGCCCGCAGAGAGACAGGACTGAGACCTGGCTGACTGCTGCACTCTGTGGCTGTCAGGGAGGTGACAGCGATGGCTGTGTGGCACAGACACCGTGCTGGCACTGCCATGTGCTGCCAGCTGGCAAGGGGCAGCCCCTGCTGCAGTGTTCCCACCACCCGGCCTGTTTCAGAAGTTTGACTGCTTTCAAGTAGCTTAAATGTGAGTCCTCTCGGGGCCCTGGGAGGGGAGGTGCCGGGGTTTGGGTCCGTGTGGAGGAGGAGGGTGCTCTGCAATGGGTTGATGCCCTCCCAGGCCCTCCAGGAGGAGCTCGGCCATCCCCAAGCTGTGCCAGGGCCACCATGCAGGGTCTGGTGCTGCTGGCTCAGAAAGGGTCACCAAGAGGCACGCAGAGGGTGGTCCCACCTCACACCATGCCCACGGGCACAGTGCACTTGGCTGTGGGAACAGAGCAGAGGCACAGCCTGGGATGGGGGTCTGACCTCAGCTCCCACTCCAGATGCATATATGTGCTCCAATACCCTCCATGCCAGCTCCTAACAGGATTACTCTACATCAACCTGTTTATTCCCACTGTTTTCCTGAAAGGAAAAGCAGGACTCCAAATCGTCACAAGGCAGCACTAGGCACAGGTTCTGAGAGGAATGACATGGAGCTCCAGCCTGGGTGCAAAGCTGGCGGGTAAGTCCCACCTTACAAAGGGCTGCAGGAAAAAAATATTCTCCTACGTGTACCTTGGATTAATGACACTTATTTCCCAGAGAGCTCCACTCCAGAGCATGGCTGGAGCATCTCTGCTGCTTTCACTGACAAACAGAAACTGCCAGCTATGGCTAGATCAGCTGACAAAGGGATCAGAGAGTCATGAAATGCTTAGGTTGAGAGGAACCTTAAAGATCATCTGGTTCCAACCCCCCGCCATGGGCAGGGACACCTTCCACTAGACCAAGTCACTCCAAGCCCCACCCAATCTGGCCTTGGACACTCACAGGAATGGGGCACCCACAACGAAGAACCCCTTCCCTGGGACAGCACTGCCTTCTCCCTGTCCCTGGGAACAAGACTGTCCATCCTTTTTGCAAACTGGGGTAGATTTTAAGCCAATGGAATCCAACAGGGATTTGCCCCCTTGAATTTCAGCAGGACTAGAACGGTTGCTGTTATTTTCACACATGAAATATAAAAAAAGGCAAATTCCTTGAGCATGTTTGTAGTGGAGCGTGATGTGATTGTGTTGTCATTTATGGGAAATAATCGCAAGCCCATCTCTCCCTTTCCCCCCATTTTCCAGTCCAAATAACCATGAAAAATTACACTTCAATGTCAGGAGGACAACAAAGGAGGGGCTTTCTCCTGCGGCTTGACGGCTTTTCTGCCTCCCCTTCCTTGGACAAAAACTACCTTCAATTCTGTTTCATTTTAAACGTGATCTAACAAATGCATCTTGACAAGTTCCTTTCTTTTTTTCTTTTAAACAGTATTTTGCACAGTTTAACCTAGCTCCAAACTGGAATCAGCTGGAAAGGAGGCACATGCGAAAACACAAACACAGATCAAACAGCAAAACAAAAGAGCCCATCTCCAGCTCCAGGTCTGCAGGGAGAGGACAGAGTGGTCTCCACATGGAGACCTGTGGTACAAGGGTCCAGAGACAAAGGGGACCCGTGGGACGAAAGGGAATGGAGGAGTCGGGTCGCAGAGGTTACAAGGCAGGAGCACGGCAAAGGCAAAGGCAATCAAGGGATGGGAAATGCAGTGCCCAGCCCCAGTTTGTGAGGGAAAGGACCAGTGCCAACCTTGTCCCCCTGCTAAAAACATGCAGCGGAACTGCCTGAGCAGAGAACTGGGGGTTTTAGAGAATCATGGAATTATTTGGGTTGGAAATGCCCTCTAATAGCACAACCGTTTCCCCCAGCAAGGCCACCACTAACTCATGTCCCCAGCTGCCACATCCACAAGGGTCTTAAATTCCGCCAGGGATGGGGACTCCACCACTGCCCTGGGCGGCCTGCACCAGGGCTTGACAACCCTTTTTCAGGAAGGAATTTTCCCAATATCCAGTCAAAACCTCTCCCGGCACAACTTGAGGCCGTTTCTCCGTGTCCTGTCACCTGTTCCTTGGGAGAAGGGCACTGCAGGCCCTCAGTGGGCTGTGCCAGCAGAGCAAGGTGTTCCAGGTAAGAGGTGCTTTGTGCTCACTGGGAATAGGCTCATTCTAGAAAAACTTTGCAGATCCACAAATAAAACCAGTGCCGAGGCCAAGCTGAAGTTAAAAGCCAACTTTAACAACTCTGCAACAAGGTACATCTTGAGAACACTGTAACTATAACAAAAATGAGCTATAATTAATTCATGCTTAGCCTTAAGGGCTGGATATGCACAGGAGAGCTCTGAACAACCTTAACCCACCATCATCACAAACCACACTTAAATCAAGCACTAAAATGTTCTCTTTCTGCTTAGTTTTTTTTTAAATATACAACTCCTATGACTTCTACTCTGTTCTCCCTCTCCATGGTATCGCTTCAAGGAAAAGTTAATTAATGTCTTGCTGACCCTCTTTCTCCCCCTACCCAACCATTTCCCAACCTCAGCACGTTTGGAGTTCTTTTAAGCTCAGCTAAAAACTTGGGAAAGCCATAATTGCAGTGTCCTGGTTTAGGGACAATTAAAATATCCCTGCAGCTCGTGGTACCACAAGGTCCCGACACAGATGTGGGGCAGTGGAGGGGAGTGGTGGTGCTGACCAGTCCACAGCTGGACACAGGATTCATGGCAAATCACCTCTTCTTGTCCTCAGTGAGGAAAGATTTTTGTTACAAAGAACATTGAGAAAAGACCAACAGTTCTAAGCAAATGTCCTTAAGGACGGTTTGTACACGGGGTGAGTCCCAGTGGGTCTGACATACACGGTCTGGTCTGTTTGTTCGTGACTAGATCCCAGTGCCATGTCGCCAGGCTCTTCCTGGAGCTTATTTCTGGGAAGTAACAATATCCATGAACATGGGATATAATAAATAACCATAAATAATATGTGTAATAAAAAGTAAAAGAGGATAATCCTGGGATGTGCTGCTGCCCCAAGGCAGAGTGGGTTGAGGAAACCACTGTATGTGGCATTCAGGGCTCTGCTCTAGTTGACAAGGTGGTGACTGGTCAAAGGTAGAACCCTGATGTTAGAGGTCTTTTCCAATCGAAATGATTCTGTGATTCTGTGACTCTGAGGAAGGCAGGAGGGAGCCAGCAGGGATGCTCAGACCACCAGCACTGGGGAACAAAAGGGTCACTGTGGTGGTAACCACAGTCGTGTCTGCAGAGAGATTTTCAGCTTTTAAGGGGACTTCAGAGGGAGGAGTTGAATGTCCCCAGGAGCCCTGAGGAGGACAGGCCAAATACACCCATCAGTCTGGACAGAGACAAGGCAGAGACTCCAGTCAGCAGAGGGGTTTGTGACGCCTGTACCAGAAGGGTGATCCCTGCTCAGGTTCACCAGGAAGAAAAACCAGCCTGACAGAACTGCAATTAAAAGTTCCCGGTGTGAATGGCCGTGGTCTCACTTTGCTGCTGAAGGACAGAGGCCATGGCAGTGATGCAGTCCACTGAACGCAGAGCCCCACTTCCAGCCCTGTCAGTTGACAGCCTGCACGTCCCCACGCCATCACCCCTCCACTGACCCCTCTGCCAGTGCCCCCCCGAGCTCTCTGATACCAAAGACCACTTGGGTTGGTGCAGAAGAGTGAGAAGGTAACACAAGTGAGCTCTCATATGCACAGCTAACACCTGCTGAGGAGAACAGGGAGGGGAGACACCCCATGGCTCCGCAGCCCTGGAGCTGTCCTTGAGAACATGATCGAGGGGCCTCACATCACCCCCTATAGCAGGGATGGCCACGGCCCAGGCTGGGCTGTCCCTCCCCAGGTTTGGGTTAGTGGCACTGGCAGAATGTCAGTAATTGCTTTTCCCCTTGTACTAACGAGCTTTCAGCAGCAGTGACTTCAGCTTCCTGGAGCCAACAGCCCCTTTTTCTCCACCTCTCTTGGCTTTGGGTAATTGAAAGCGACTGCAATCTCAGTGCTGGCTCTCCAGCACTCAGCTGCACCGGGAGGTCAGGGAATGTCAAGTGAAGCCTTTCCACTCACTTCCCCACTGCTGCATGCACTGATGGAGGCAGCTCCTCGGCCCCGAGGAACAGGTGAAATTAGGGGGCAGTGAGCAGCCAAAGAAACCCAAGCACAGCCCCACTGCAGTGGGGAAGGGGCTGCCTGCCATGGCCCTCTGCCACAATAAGCTGCATGGCCCTGCTGACCCTGGACCTCTCTTTTTAATTTTTAAATAGCAGATAGGTTTCTTTTCAAGGAAACTATACCTTCATCCTTATTTTTTTTGCAGCATCACAAAACCCTTTCCCCTGTGATGCCCATGTCCCCTGTCAGACATCAGGAAAGGATCTTTCACTTGCCATCAAATCTCAGGTAACAATGAAGGGAGTTGAATGGCTTCTCCACCTACCAAATGAAACAGAGGATCAAGGAAAAGGGAAAAGCACAGCGAAGCTCTTGAGGAGACCCTGAGGGCACTCGTGACTCTCAAGCTGCCAGCCTGTGGCCAAGCCCAGAGATAGCACCACGTGGGCCATGCCAGTGGACAGGGCAGACAGAGACTTTTGGCCACTCTGGGATCCTGCTTGGTGCCTGCAGCCCCTCAGCCTGGCTCCTTCCTGCTAACAAGGGCACACCGGGTGCTCTGGGGACTGGATTTGCTCCTGGAACCTGGACCAAGGCGCATGCACAGGTGGTGGCTCCAGCAGAGGCCTGTGATAAGAATTTATTTCTCTCAATTACGGGTGCTTGTCCCCAGCCTCAGTTCATCAGCGCAGCACGGCCGAGTCAATGAAAGCCCCGTAACGCGCTAATCAGATGCACAGCGACTTCCTGGAGCTGCCGGCTGTTCCTAAAACAAGCAACAACCCTGGGATGTGGGTTTCCAGCCCTGCCCTCCCTCTGCTCAGAAGTGCCCCCGGCCTGTGGCCGGGTCAGAGGCAGTTTCCCTGCAGGGTCTGAGGCACTGTCTCGTACCACACACTGCACACATGTGTGGGGTAGCCAGCAACACAGTGCCTGTCCAAATGCTTTATCTCCCTGCCCGTGGGAGTCCCTCCATGCCAGAAGCTTCCAAGGGTGTGTTAGAGATTTTCAGATTAAGTTTTTGGGGTTTTATTGGAGTTTTATCTAAGATACTTATTCCCTTCACCTCAAGACTGTTCTGAAATAACCTGCCAATGTCCTGAGCAGACAGAGAAGGATCTAAATACTGCCCTCACAGAGCAAATGTAAGACAAAAATGTCATGAAAAAATCACTGCTGGGATCCCTTCTGGTGCCCTCAGAAAAGCAACAACCCTGCTTTTGGAAAGTTCCATTTGAAACGAGCTAATCAGGCTGCACATGGGAGGAGGGAAGGGAGGGAGAGATGGTGGGATGGAGGGACGACATCGGGCACTGCTGTGAGGTCCCCCAGCCCGCGTGTCCAGGACATGGTGACATTGCCTGCTCCGTGGGATATTTACAGGCTGCGGCTGCTTAATTTAAAGCAAGCAAACAGCCCTTCCCCTTGTTCCCCTTCCAAAGGGAGCCACAGGAAAAGGCTGTGAATCCCATGCTGCCACTCTGGTCTGGCACAAACCATCCCTGTCCCGACACTGCTGGCATCCTGCTCCTCCACAGCCGGCACGGGGCCTTCACTGAACCTCCCTGGCACAAACCTTCGGGGCACGTGGCGCGGGGACGCTCTCCCTGCAGCCTGCTTGACAGCACTATTGATCCAACACACACTTGGTGCCTTCAAAGTTGTTTATGATCAATATGCAAATTGCCCATGGCATTGATCTGGTATTAATTTTCAATTAGGGAATCCACAAGGGGTCTCTCAGGGTCAATATCCAACAATCCAAGGTAACTCCACAGTGGAGTCGTGGGACTGACGCTGCTCAGGACCTGGGGCTGCTCCCATACCTCCTGCCTCAATCCCTATGGGCAGCCTGGATGCCACGGCGGTGCTGGCACTTGGGGAAAGCCCCTGGCAAGCGGATTTAGGCAGAAGCCTTAAACCTACACACTGTGTTACCTGGGCTAACACTATTACTGGTACTGAGGGTGCTGGGAAAGCCCAGCGCAGGGGTGTGCACAGCAGCATCTGTGGCCTGGCAGGGGGTTGGGATGCAGGGAGCTCAGGGTATGGGGGATGTCAGCAGCTTCCCAGTGGCAGAGCGGGGACCGAAATGCTGCTTTCCACCACGGAACACAAGCTATAGGAACCTATGCACTCCAAAACCAGGTCAGAAGTGGGAAAGGTCCTCGTGTGCTACACAAAGATTCAAAAAAGTGAAAGAAATCACTGAAACTGCCTTGAAAATCTAGAGGACAGTGTCCTTTTCCAGCAATGTGACCTATCCTACCATCCACCCTCCCAGCTCCCTTGCTTTGGGAGGCCTGGAGGGACACAGCTCTTGCTTTGAGCCCCACAGTTGCGCTGGAGAGGTGATGTCCCCTCCACACTGGGGAGGTGACATCCCCTCTGCACCACCGCCTGTGCCCACCCACGGCTCCGCCACTCGCTGTGCTAACCAGCACATTAGCTACCCAGGCTAATTGGTTTATGGATAACATTAATTACCATGTTGCTCATTAATGGATGAAATCTTTATTGGTTCCATTGATCAGCGGGACTTGTTAGCCGGCCTCCTAACCAATGGCGGATGTAACAAGCTCTCTTATTGGCATATCAATTAATGCAATCAATTTCTGGCCAGCGGCTGCCATTCGCTTCCCTGCTTGTTAGACTGGGGGAGACAGAGTCATGTCAAGTAAGCATTTATTTAAAGGGTTTCTAATTCTTCTTGAGCTGACTTCCCAGCAGGCTTTCTGCCACACAAGGGTTTTCTGCCTTCAGAGACCTTCCCCTTTCCTCTGCTGCAGAATCAGATCTATGACAGTCCCTCCAAACTGAATAATTTCTGTGAAACTATTTACTGAGTCTGGCAAGTAGGATCAGCCACAGTCAGAGGTGTGGGATTGATAAGTCAGACTGTGTGACTATCCCAATTTAACACACTGGGGAGATGGGCAGGAGCACAAACGTGCTCCCCAAGGACAGGCAGGGGCTCACAAGCTGTGCCACAATGCCTCCCGACACACAGATTAACGCTAATTCCAGGGTCAGCTCCCCAAAGTTTTGTCAGAGAACAACAAGCCCTGGACACTTCTGCCCTACCCCACCTTCAAGCACGAACCCGGACCATGTCACATAAGGCTGCACCCACACCCCAGGTGGTGCTTGCAGCCCCTCCCTTAGCCTCAGCCTGGAAAAGGAGAGCAGGATCATACTGCTCATGGGCAGAATTAGCTCAGAACGGAGAAATGCCATGGGCTTTCATGAGCCCAGCAGGCCTGGCAGACCAGTCCTGCTTTCCTGAGGAGGGTGGCACAGGAGATGGCCCGACAAAACAGATCATGGTATGATGAAGACTGAGAGATTTTCTGAGCCATTTCTCCCATGAGCAAGAGGAAGGGACTTGCAGATAATTGGACAGGAGGCCAGTGACGTCCACAAGGAGTAAGAGCCTGTGCTCTGACTCACAGGGACTTTGCTCAGTTTTCTTTTGGTCTATTGGCCAGAACAAGCTCACAAAGAGCTCAAACCCCATTCTACCTGGGCTGAGTTTTCTCCGTCAGTGAGAGGCCCCGTGTGCCCACTGCAATCCTTCCCAGCCTGATCCACACTTCGGATCTTCACCCAGGTGACTGTGCAGGAAGGATCTTCCCCGCCAAACACAATAATAAAACAAACCTTATCAGAGCTGAACTATAAATCTGTGAAGACTACAATAATTTCTAGCCATGGGAATAACATCACAAAAGTACTTCTTAAACTAATTACTCAGATTCCGAAGTGCTGCCCTAATGAGCCTTCCTTTCTGCCCAGAACTTGCTAAGAGAAAAAAAAAATCTACCTTCAGTGCAGTAATTACTGCTTTCCCCTTCAAACTTCTAACTGGAGATCAATGCTGCATTTTAAGACTCATTGATTTACAATTAGCCTGGCTTTCCTGCTAAAGTGTTTTTAAAGCAGAGTTTACTTTTATTTTATTTTGAAATCTCAAAGATCTGGTTCTTGGATTTTACATCCTCATGAGAGGTGTGCTGGGAGCTCGCAGGGAGGCAGGCACACGTCAGAATGAGAAAAGAAATGGGGCTTTGTTAGGCTGAGATTAGAAATAAAAGAAACAAAGCTACAGGAAAGGAAGGAAAAGCGGAAAAAAGGAAATGTAAATGCAAAGAGAAATAAAAACGAATTACAGGCTAAGGAAGGAGAGCCACTGCTGAGTGGCTTAGAGCTCTCACTGCTCTGCTGTTCAGGAGTACCCTTGGGAAAACCCCACAGCAGCTTTGTGCACCTCTGCAAAACAAAGCATTGGTTAAAAATAGTGTGTGCAGCAGGGATGGCCCAGGCAGCCCTGGCCACTGTGCAACCTGTCCCAAGAGGACAGCACGAGGAAGCGAAGCCATCAAGAATCCATGCTGATCTGCCTGCTCTCTCCTGCCTCCTCCCATCACATCGTCTGCTTGGAACCCTCTGACATGCCCTGGCACTGGAGCAGCTGGACACTGAGACCCACAGAAGCTGGGGGTCCCCCATCCCTGGAGGTGCTTCAGACCCCAGCAGAGATGGCCCTGGTAGGCCTGCCTCTAAGCAGGGCCTGGGCTTGGTGGCTTCCAGAGGCTCTGCCAATCTCCGCTGCTTCAGGAGGCTCCAATCATTCTGGAGTGTTGCAGCACGTTCCGACTCATTTTTGTGTCATTTCTGCAGGAAATGAGCTACACTGGACAAGCCACTTCAGCGGTTCTCAACCCTCCTTTGCCTCCCTAATTCTTCCATCAAAACCAACATTAGGAAGGTCTTCTAGGATTAGCATGAGCAATGACCTGGCCAGAGCCAGCTGGAGGAGCTGGGAGGCGAAGGGAACCACTGGCAACGGTTTCCAGTTTTGGGGCTGCCATAGTGGTCCAGCCTTGCCCTTCGCTCTCATAAATTCTGTTCTTTACTACTGTGGGGTCCCAGAAGCCAGTGGCACATGCTGATGCTGGAGCGATGAAAGCAAAGCAAGAAAACAGGGAAGCATTGTGCTGCATTTTACAGAAAGCTGCTTAGCCCCATTTCAAAGACTAATATGAAAAAAGTGCAATTAAATCCTCGAAAAACTGACAGATCAGCAAAACAAAACCACCCGGAGGAGAGCACGATTGAGCCTCATTAAGGAAGAGTTCAGTCTGTTTCTAAAACCTTTCTTAACACTTAGCTGGTACCGCTCAGCAGCCGCCGCTCCCAACGCGCCGGGCGCAATTAGTGTCAGAACGGAAAGGAAAAAAATCAGCCTAGGAAACAGGAATTAAACCACCAGATCCAGGCGAGAGAAAAAGATTTGGCTGTAGTGAAACCACCTGAATTCGGACAATAACCCCTCCTCGGGGTCTGTGGTAGCGCTTGGCCCCACTCCCTGCACACACACACACACCACGCACGCACACATGCAAGTTACAGAGCACAGCGTTAAGGCGAATCTGGGCTGTGCAATTCCTGTCCTCATCCCCTCCCCGTCCCCAAACACTCTGCATGGCAGTCACATCCCCCGCGAGGGCAGGTTAATGACAGATGGACAGTAAATTACACTGACCTCGACAGCAATTACAGCCATCGCCTTGGACAATAAGGAAATGGAGACACTGGGACAAATCCTGTGTTGTCCTGGAAGGACCCTGGGGCAGGAGGAATGTGCTGGTGCTGATCGGCCCCACACACCAAATCGCCAGCCCCAAACAGGACCCGACACAGCTGAGATCTATTATTTTGCGGTGGGGGTGGGGATGAAACGCATGGGAGATAGAAAAGATGGCAGAGAGATGAAGCCATTTTATTAAATCAGGCAAATTCTAATTTATTCTGGGGAGATGGAGGAGAGAAAATGGATTCACTCTCAGCATGCACACTCCATATCGTCTGATCCAATCCCCACCGCCTTGCCAGAGGGGGAGGGGGCCTTGGCCGGCTGCAGTGCTCCCACAATCAGAGAAAAAGATTAAAAAAATAGGATGATTTTTCTTTTGGATTGTGCAGCAGCCATGGGGGAAAAGGCTTTTCCCGGGAATGTGAGGTACCAACCCCTGCTGTCAGCTGTGCTGGGATTTGGGGGTTTGCCCCTTGGGGATGTGAAACGGGCAGCACAAGGTCCAGGGCTCACCACAGCATGTGCA
Source organism: Lophotriccus pileatus (assembly GCA_035583135.1). Lineage (NCBI taxonomy): Eukaryota > Metazoa > Chordata > Aves > Passeriformes > Tyrannidae > Lophotriccus > Lophotriccus pileatus. The sequence continues at coordinate 20,076,835 of JAWWES010000021.1, read as the reverse complement.
CCACATGGGCAAACATGGCAAGGACACTCGTGTGAGGAACATTCTGCGGGGGTCCAGCTTGCTGCCATTTTTGCTGTTCACGCCAGCATACACCCTCACAGTTGGCAGGGTTATCATCATCATCCTTCACTGGGTAAGAGACAGCGGAATAAAAATGTCACATGGGCAGTTCTAAGGAGGTTGGTGGGACCTCAGGTACCCCCGGGCTCACACACTAGTGCAGAGCACCACCTTAATAACCATCACTGAGCACCACCGTAACACCACTGGTATGTGTGAGCACGGGCACTTTTCAGCCAGCATGGTGCTTCCACAGCCCCCAGCAGAACCTGCCAGCACTTTGGGAGCCGAGGAGCCCACCAGGTGCAGCCAGGCTGGAAGCCACAGGCCAAGCCTTTCAGTGGGACAACTCAGCTTATCTGAAATCACACGGAAGACCCAGGGGACTGCACAGTTCTGCAACAGGGACCAAATTAAAACACGAAGGTTTGGTTAAACAGCACTGACAAAAAGCAACAGAGCTCCTGCTGCAGGGGACAGTGATCTCTCAGACTCATGGGCCAATCATCATGCAAAAAGAACAGACACCTGCAGCCCCATCGCTGCCCACACCGGGGGCTCGGGCACTTTGGGATGGGCAATACCAGTGCACTTGGAGAGAGGAAGGTGAGATTGTGCTGTACAAAACTCGATGACCAGGATATCTACCACTTCAGAATTAACCAGAAGGAAATAAGAACAACATGTAATTAATTACCAGTGGCCAAATAAGTCCAGAAAAACAAACAAGACCTTGGGTGAATGAGAAGAATGCTAAACCCGGCCAGGGCAGAACGCCTCGGGCCTCATTGTCCTGTGCAGAAACCATTCTAGTTCTGCTTGCAATGATTAAATCAACATTTTATACAAGATCCTTCCGAAAACACCCCCCTGCAGGAACTCCCTTTCCCTGAAACCATCAACACTTGTCCCAGCTCAGACTGGAGCCTTGGGGGAGTAGCTTTGCAGGAGGGAAAAGGCTGAGAGCCCAGGGAGAGGGGCCAAGCTGCAGCACCTGGAGCACAAATTCCTAACAGCAGAAATTCCTGTTTTGCATCCAACTCCAGCGCGGGCAGTGAAGCTGATTTTATGACTTATTTATTTATTTCTCCTTTGATGAACAGAAGGTTAATATAAGAACAACTCCTTGGCAAACCTTTAAGGGTAATTCAAGCGACACTGATGTGAATCAATGTTCCCTTTGTGAACGCATTACTTGGCAGAAACTGGCTTTTTGTAACCCCCTTAAACCTAGCTGGCAAAACAAAAAGAGAAAAAAAAAACGTCCTTCAAACAAAAGGATGAGGTGAAAATAAAGAGAGAGTCGACTGCACTTTATTCTCTTTCATAGAAGCAAATGGATTTGGTGCTTTTTATACATTAATCAATCAATATCACTGACTGTACATCAGCGGCGCAGCCAAGTTATGAATGACCTTTCTGGCAAAGAGGACACTTTTAATGCTCATAAGACTGCTCATAGCTTAGCAACTTTCCGAATTTATGCCTGCATGATTACCCCTCGGAGGCAGGCGCCCGTGAGCGCTGTGCTAGATATGACAAGGTTAGTCCTTGCCAATTTGTGCAGAAGGAAGGGGCTCTGCCCGTGCGCTGCGTGGCTGTGTCCGGTGGGAGACAGGCTCGCTTGGCCATGGGCGGTCACCTCGCCTGACATGGTCCTTTGGAGCGGGAGGAGACCAGTGGGGTCTGAACCTGGCCATGGGCCAGCAGGCGAGAGCCATCCTGTGCAAACCTCTCAGCCAAGAGCAGCACAAACAGCTCTCCTGAGGGCCGAAAGCCCAGAGGGAGCAACAAGCACACGTCGCGTGCCGGGGCTCGAGGCCAGGCTGTGAAGAATATCCCCCATTCATTGTGTCGCTGGCCATAGTGAGCTGGAATTGCTGCTCAGGGCAGAGCCAGGGCAGGCACTGCCTCACACCACAACAGGCTGGGAAACTGCTTCCAGCTCCTCTGCTCCTTTTCACATTGTTCAAAAGAAAACAAAAGAGATCCAGTGCTCAGACCACAGCAGGGTCACTGCTCCCCTGCAAGCTGTGCCTCAGCTCTAGCAGGAGCATGAGGGCTGCTGGGACACTGCAATGCACAAGGCTTCATTTCACAGCTCTGACCTTTCCCAATGCACATCCCCAGTCCCTCTGTAAGAACTGTGCTGAGATACAAGTTTGGCTCTACTGGCCCTAGTACCACACTCTTCTTCCCCAGCGCAGTTCCTGAGCATGCAGTGTTGTCATCCCACCCATGGTACGGAACAGCACAAACAATCCCCCTGCTTGTTTCAGACCATCCTTCCTTTCTGAAAAGCATTGTGCTCTTCTGCTTGATTTTAATCTTGCCGTATGTTTCATGAGTCCTCACCTCCAAAACTCTCACCATTTGGAGCAGCCTGCAATCCGATGGGAGCTCAGCATACCTTCTGGGCTAGAATCAGATCTCCCCTGCTCCAGTTCTCGATCCTTTCCCTCAAGTGGCACCCAGATTTTGAGGGCTTACTGCCTTTTCAGCATTTTCCCACTTCTGCCATTTTAGGATGATCCTGGTGATTGTGGAGAAACCTCTTTTCCTTCCTTCCCTTTCACCAGTGCTGCTCCCCCACGTGAGATGGTCCCAAACCAGCATCATCCCTTGCCCTGCAGCCATTTGGCTGGTGCTGTCAACCGGAGCTCTGAGCTGGCTGAGTGGGATCACTTCCACCAGGGCACCCCCCGTCAAGGGGAAAAGCAAGGGGTCCCTCTGGCTCCCCAGGCATGTGGCTGGGAAGCTCAGTAGCCCTGGGGATTATCCCCATGTCACTGCCTTCTCTGGACACCACCCAAGGGCCTGGAACAGGGACTGACTGGTGAAGAGGTAAGAGAGGGTCATGACCTATCTCTCACCCCCTGAATCCCATCAGAGCCCCAAGGGACAGCCAGACGTGGGCTCAGGGAATGCGGCTCCGCCGGGAAGGTCTGTGCTGCACACTGCCCACATGCCTGTGCTCCGCATCCGGGCTGCGGCCTCTGACCCTGCCAGACCAACACAAAACAAACCCCACTGACCCTCCACGCCACACACACACAGAAAGAGAACGGGAAGAGCCAAGCGAGTAGGTGACATGGAAAGGAGAGGTGGCTGCACAAGTGAAGTGGAACGGTCGGCAGTGAGTGTGGCCAGCCTGCGGCCAGCAAGGGCCAAATTAATGCCATTGTTTGCCCACAAAGGAGGCAGCAAAGTAGCAGTGGAGGCTGGGGAACAATCCCAAACACCCAGCCCTAATTCACCCTTCATCACCATGAAAGGGGAATGGAAAAGGCCAGAATGCTTCAGCTTAATTGGTAACCAAAAGTGAGAGCTGTTCCCAGACAAGCGGCAGCAGCGTTTGCCCTGTGAACATGAGGATCACAGAGGAATGAGGGCTGGCTGCATGTCATGCTCAGACTGTGGCCCTCCATCCCTGCAAGCCTGGGCAGCAATGGCAGGGGCCATGCAGAGCCCCAGACACACCATCCCAGAGAAACGTTGAGATTTAAAGGGTAGGGGCCCCAGGCCAGAGCACGGAGGGCACTGAGCAGGGATGCCTGGGGTGTTGCTTCTGAGAGGCCAGAACATCCTTGCAGGCCAATGGAAACCTACACCTGACAATGCTGATAGGGGAGAAACCATAAGTCAGGATGTGCGGAACAGAACAACAAAAACAAACCACTGCTATTTATTTAACAGAGTGGCCACAGATGAATAAAAAGGCTGAAAAGGGGCAGCCTTTTCACAGAGGAGAGGGCTCATGTTCCTTGGCAGGACCCCCCAAGTGAAGGTTGGTTCAATGGAGCTGGACCAACACTGCTCCTCTCACCTGCCACTCTTGGGAGGACTGACAAGGAACACAGAAAAAATGTAAACTGGAAGCAAATACAGATAATAATTTCTCATACAGCTCCCAATTAACCTTTGGAACTTGTGGCCTCAATAAATCATTGAGGTCAAAACAAAATATATGGTGACGGCGATGCGCAACTTAGAGAAGCAAACAGTATTTGGAAGAAATAGAAACCCTCTTGCTCAAGGGCATGAACTGAATTTTAGTAGGAATAAGGATGCGACCTTGATTTGAGGTAGGTTATTATTTGTTTATGGGTCCCCAGATTTCACTCTGAAGCAGCCAGAGGAGGACACTGGTGCTGGCAGACACATTATTAGCCAATCTCAGGGTTTTAGTGGAAAAATAAATGCATGTGGTAGCTCCTTCCCAGGCAGTTCTGAGGACGTTCAGGTCATCACCAGAGGATCAATAGGCCTCGCGGAAGGGAAAGGAAGCAAGTGCATTTCAGAAGTACAGGCAAACAGGGGATGAGGGGCAGGGACAGAGCAGAGTGCTCTGACGTGCATGCCACAGGTGGGAACACTGGAGAGGGTCAGGCCAGGGGTCACTGCCAGCCTATGCCAGCTGCCGTAAAGTTTTGTTCCATAAATCATCCCCCTGATAATGTATGGAAGCTCACTTTGCCTATGGCTCTTACAGAAAAACAGAATCCATTTCAGAATCCAAGCTCTGTATCTCTCACCATTAAGTCCATAATCCTACAGATGAGTGGAGGAGGAAAGCACTTCCCATTCCCATAATGTCTCCTCAAAAAAAACGCCTCAAAGCACTTTTTCATTTTGGGCAATGCACTGGGTTTGCATAGCAAGATTTGGGTACCATGGAGGCTCTTTTTCCAGTCCTGCCAGTTAAGGACTATCAGACATGTCCTCCTGCAGCAGAATGAACTACGACAGAACCACAGCAGGGAAAACGCAAGAACAGTCAGTAAAGGAGCAGATGCCCTGCAGAGATATTCCCTGAAGGGGGGAAGGTGAAGGACAATTCTCTTCCAGTCCTGAGTGTGACCTTGTGGACTGGCATGAGCTTTTATAAACAAATTAATCTTTTGCACGGGGCAACAAAGCCTGTAACCCAAAATGGGCATGTTCAGCAGCAACAGCCTTCAAACTCACCTTCCAAACAGGACAGCACGTCAGTGTGTCACTACAGTTCTCACCCTACCCCATTGTTTACTTACAAACCAGTCCAACATCCTCACTGCCTCCGAACACAAAGTCTGTGTCCAGCTGAACACAACTGACCTTTCCTTTCTGCACTGTGCCCACCCAGGGTGTTACTGGACACGTCAGCAAGGAAGAAGGTACTGAGGTACCATCAATTCTCTGTGCTGGAGCTCCAGCCCCTCTCAGCTCTGGTCAACATCAGAACAGAAGAGACTCTGAGCTAACACACCAACAGCATGGCAGCGAGGCAACTCTCTAAACTCATTAACCTGGGAACACAGGAGGAGGCATGTTCACTTCAGAGATATTTAATTTGAAGCCCAGTAGCACAGAAAGGGAGAAAACAGCAGCACAGCAATGGCTACAGGAGTCAGACCTTTGGAAAGGTGCTGGAGAAGAGCTGCTGCCACACAGACTAGAGGAACATCATAAATTAGGGCTGACAGTGGATGAACAGTTGCTGGAGCATGTGTGCCTAACGTTTTGGAGGATTTCTTTTTCTCCTTGCCACCAAAACATCAGGGCAGGGGGTTGGACACAGCACCTGAGCAGGGGTGAGGATGGGACAGAAGCAGCACGGCTGCGCTGATGGGACCTTCACCACAAGCTGAGTTCGCTGCCAGTATGAATCTGGTGTCACTCACATGGACATCTAACCCTCTCCAACACATCGTGAGACCAGGCTGCAGTACCCACAATTTCTTCAAGGCTCTACTGATTCATCTCACACAGGAGAGTCTTCAGTCTTGAACTTAACCCACACCACTGCAACAACCACCTCAAAGACCTCAGAAGATGAGATCCCTACTCTAAACCTGGATGAGAAAGTGGAAAAGAGAAATGGAAGAGAAGCAGAAGGTGCACCGGCAGCAGAGCTTCAGGGATGCAGCACCAAGGGCCAGGGATGCCACTCTTTGGTCCCAAAGGAAACGGAGCCCAGGGAGATGCTGCGCTCTGACAGCTGGGCTTCAGCCCGGCTCCAGACTTTGTTTGGATGCGGAATAAAAAGCAGAGCAGAAGAGGGACTGGGAGCCTCGCAGTGTTGTACTGCAGCATCTGGTGATGCTTCCCCCTTTACTCTTCCTAAGTGGAAAGGGCTTTAAGATGCAGCCAAACAAGAAAAACATTCTGGAACAAGTCAGCCGTCAGAGCTTCCCCTCTTTCTGCTTAATGAAAGCCATGAGCTCCGCGGGACAAGTTGCGGCTGGAGCGGGATGGAGTTTATGAGATTCCAGCCACGTCTGGGTGACGCTGCCGCGTGCTGCTGGCCTGCCCTCCCCAGCCCGGCCCTCCGACCGCTTCCTTCCGCAGGCGCCTCCCGCTGCAGTCTCATTAAGCGGATGCTTGAGGGTTTGGGTAGCTTTCTGTTACCCCCCTTTTATAAGGGGCACAGGAAAAAAGCCACAATAAACTTTAATAAAAACAAAATTAAAATGATTAAACCTTTCATATCCTTTCAAGATTATCTCTTTGCTGCTGGTTGGTCAAAGCGGAGCTAAGGCACAACTGCTCTTGACTTTAAACTCAAAACCAACCCCGAAAAATAAGTAACAAAGGAAATCTGCCTCTGCCAGATATTAAAGGGAATCAACTTTATCCCTGCGTTCTAAAGAGCCAGACCTCAACAGCCCCATGGTGTCCCAAACACACAAGGACAGAGATATGCTGCTGCAAAGGGAATAGAATTTTCCAAAATTTAGTGGGGGAAAAAGATGCAAACAGAGAACAGATAGAAATTATGTTACAGGGTAATACCAGGAAAGAGAAGTTCCCTAAAGGTTTCTCAAAGCATCTGGTTCTCCTCATGTCCTCAGGCTCTCTGAAGGAGCCTGCTGTGTGCAGCCACCCCGACCCACAGCTGCGAGAAGCACCTTTGCTGGATCTCAGTGACCATTAAAGCAGTGTGAAACTAAAGCCGAATCAAAAGCTTCCCCACACCTAATTTGCCTAGCCTTGGGATGGCCTCCAGTGGAGAGATCCTGCCAGAAGTATCAGAGAATATGCCGAGTTGGAATGGACCCACAAGGATCATCGAGTCCAAGTCCTGGCCCTGCCCAGGACCATCGCCACGAGTCACACCACGTGCCTGAGAGTATCATCCAAATGCTTCTTGAACGCTGTCAGGCTTGGTGCTGTGACCAATTCTCTGGGAAGCCTGTTTACTGCAGCTCCGTCAGGAACTTGCTGGAAAGGTAAAAGGTTCTGAAGCCATTCAATCCACAAAAAAAAGAAAAAATTCCAAGGTTCAGCCAACAAAGGGGAAGGCAACAAGCTGTCCTTTAAATGAACACACATGACATGAGATCTTGGAAAACAAAGATAATCCTGCATGGGGGGTTATTTGGTGGGGCTGGCAGGGAGATCAGAACTGCTGCAGTGAAGGGAACTGCGAGTTCAATCAGCCCAACGCACACATCGCCCAGGGCTATTTGCCTCTGCTGCTATTCCATGTATGTTACTGCACCATGGGTGAATGTTTTCTCTAAACAGGACAATCCCTCATCTCACTCCCTGTGTCTGAGGAGATGGCAGAAAGGGATTTCCTCCTCAGACAACAGAGCTGCTGCACACCCCCAGCTGCAGGACATGGCCCCCAGCAGAACTGACAGGGCCCCGACACCTCCCGCGTACCTGTGGCGTGCCCAGCACTGCTCTGGCCGTGCACGTACTGATGGTTTGGTCCAATTTACATGCAGCACTTTGGAAACAAAGCCTGAGCAGGCTCCTGCCCTTGAGGGCTACAGATGATATATAGGGAAAAGACAATATCGGGTTTTGGAGAGGGAGAAGTAGAAAGTCCAAGAGACACAGATGAAGCACTTGGTGTTTGCACACAGGAGCTCAGGCTGTCACCTGGTTTGGCAGATTATTAAATGTGTCAATCAAGGACAAGCCTGGAAACAGCTTCCCTAGCCCTCTGCAATGGCTACACATTCCAGCCAGATAACTGGGGCTTGGTCAGCAGAGATGGAGCTGCAGCGTGGTTTTGGCTGACAGATGCTGTAGCGTGGACTCTGTGCTCTTCTCCTGCAGGCACCGTACAGGTGATCTGCTTTGGGAAGCTTTTAATTGCTGTGCAATTAAGTCCCATGGACAAGTGGAGAGAGGCTACAAAAGCAAACTAATGATTCCTTTCCGAAACCCTCCATTACCTCCAGCAGATGTTGGAGAGCAACAGGTGTCATTAGCAATGACCACACTGCCTTTAATGGAGGCCAAGTGGAAGATATCACATCCCACTAAATTTGAGTTATTCTGAGCAGGGAGAAATATCACTTGACACTACCAACTTCCAATTCAAAAGTCTTAAAGTTCTACTGGAAGTACAGAATCTGCTATCGTGAAAAATCCACCCCAAAGTCACATCCCACATCCCTGCTGTAACAACTCCACGAATAATTACTCCAAGAAGAATTACTCCATACTCATGATCGTGAAGGAAAAATACCTCACATGGTTGCCCACTCTTTAAAATGGGAAAATAACAGGATGGTTCCCTCATGGGAGGTTTTTGTGGAACATCTTCTTTCCCCTTCTCCACAGTCTGCTTCACTTTACAGATGGGTGGTCACAATTCCCAATCCCCAATCCAGGGCATGGCCACTAAGGGAAGAGAGGAACTGGAGAGCCTGGACAGGAGAGTGGGGAACCAGAGAGCAGCACCTTGGTCTCAAGGAAGTAGGTGAGGCATTAGGGCACACTGAGGGACTGACAGGTCACAGATGGAATGGACAGACGTGGCTGGTATTGAGCCTCCCTCCTGCTAGAGAGAAACTTCATGTCTGAGAGAACTCTCACACTGCAAACCACATCCTGGGCACTCCCTGAGCAAACCTGCTCCCCTGGCACAGGAGACCTGCTCCTGTTCCCCTGAAAGCAATGCCTTCACACCCCTGGGGCAGCCACAAAACTGCCTGTGAGGGAGAGGAACGTGAGTGAAATGTTTCACGTGACTCAGTGCACAGAGGTACCAGCACCAAACGAGCTCCCTGCTGTCTGCGGGCACCACAGGCAGGGCCAGGCTGAGGTGTGATTCGGTGATTCTTAGGTGGGAACTACTATTTTTAAACCATGTGGGGTTTTCTCATCTGAACATGGCTCCAGCTATACCCTGGTTCTGTTTACATACTTGGTTTCATTACAGATTCACATCCTGATTTCAGTCTGCAGCCCTTCAGAAGGTCGAACACTGAAACACAATAGAGACGTGGACAGACAGTGCACCTCTGCCTGGGGGACAGATGGAAAGGGAAACTGGAGACCCTGGGGCATCCCCCTCCCTTCCTGGGAAACCAGCAGCTTTCCAGGGGCTCCCAGGGCATTGCTCTGCAGAAAGGGTATTCCTCAAAATAACTGTAATACACATGTTTGGAGCAGGGAGAGCGGCCGATCCCTTGCTGTGGGCTGGCAGAGGGAGGGAGCAACATGAGTGCTCCAGCGAGGTCAGACAGGGGGGCAGAGGGCTGTTCATGGTGTTCAGTGTCCAGCAAGGGCTGCCAGAGTGCTGGCCCCACTCCTCACGCGAGGGCCCCAACAAGGACCCTGTGTTGGAAGGGGATGGCTGCCAAGGATTTGGCAGCGATAAGTAGGACTGCTGTGACAATGTGGCCACCACAGGAACTGCCCTCTGCAGTGAAATGGGCAGAGGGTGGTGCAGGTGAGGAGCATGGACACCGACAGACACCTACGGATACCTGTCCTACACAATGGGAAGAGTGGGCAAAGCCCCTCTGCTCCTCCTGTCACAGGAGGACACTACGGAAAGGGAGAGCAGAGATGGAGAACAGGAGGAGTCAGGAGAAACAGGCAAGGAAGGAAACACATTAACTGTGATCAGCACTTGCCCAGAGGGACACAAGCTAAACAGTGGGGCTGTAACAGGAAAACAAGAGTGCGGGTGGCACATGGAGAGCGACACGATGGGATGAGCAGCGGCACCACGTTCTGAACATGAAGCAGCTGTGCTGCTCTGACTGGCGACCCCATGGCAGCTGCCGGAGCTACGGAGCAGGATGAGGTGCCTGATGCCTTCTGGAAAGAAAGAAACACTCCCAAAGTCAGAATGAAAATTCGGTGCAGGTTGTTTCACTGTTGTTTCTGTCATTATCTAATGAGCTATAAGTGCATCCATCCGACATCTCAAGAACGTTTTGGTTTTTATTATGGGTTTGGGCTTTTTTTCTTCTCTAAACCCCCATCATTAAAAATCAATTAGCTTATGGGTAACATTACACAGATGCTGTTGCAGAAAGGGGCTGACATCTGCAGTGGCAGCAGCCCAGATACCACAGCAATAGATGTCCAAAAATACCCAGAGAGGACAACACCCCCTCCCTGAAGCTGTGCACTCCCTGATCAACAAACCAGCTGAACGTCCATCCGCTTCCCCATCTCCTGCATAATGAGCACACTTCTCAGAGCAAGCAGAAAAGTTTAATTGTCTTTAATTATCCAGTTCAAGTAGGATTGGGTTTCCTGCCTGATGTCCATATAATTTCCCTGCCAATGACTTCATCATCCCTTTACTCAAAGTGGAGGTCAGCTCCTAAAGCTCTTCCCTAAAAGACACCCGAGTTTTGGGGAGGGCTGAGCTGCTGGCAAAGGCAGGGACAAAGGTCCCCGTGTCCCTGGAGCGCTGCTCAGGCTGCCTGTGCTTCTGCAGGGTGGGAGGGAGTGAGTTGCAACTAATGTGCAATCAAGAACCATCACAATTACAAATGTAAATGAACAGGCAATTGGCACTGACCTTTGCAGATTGTTAGAGGACTAATTAAGGTGTGATCAGAGCTCTCTTCCAACAGATTGAGATGCATCTACACAAGAAAATATCTATGCACCACCCCCAGACAGCAGTGCTTTCTCCTACATGCTTGCACACACCAGTGAGTAGGTACACACAGAGTAGGTACACACAAACAGAGCCGGCGTTCAACCTCGGCACCTGCGGGAGGGGAACAGGGTGACTCCACTCTGTCACACGAGGCCACAAAAAAGGAGCAAAAAAGTCACTGTCCCTTTGGGCACTCGCAGAGATGCGTCACAGACCAGGGAAGTGTCACAGACCAGGGAAGTGTCACAGACGTGTCTGCTCAAGGTGTCTGAGCCTGTTATCTGATACAACCAGAGACCCCTCATCAAAAGGCAGCGAGGAAAGTCCACCCATCCCTTAGAAAACAACAATAAAAATCATGATGGTAACACAGGAGAGAGACCCCACTGCGCTACAGAGGAGGAGGAGACGCAGAGTGCAGACTCACACCATCCCTGTGCGCGGCCCTGCCACACAGCTGAGCGTCCCCACACTTGAGTTGATGCTCTGATATCGTAACGGGACCAGAATGAGGTGGAGATGGAAGTACCTGTTCTCCCACTTGGGGGTATGGCAGCTTCTCACCCAAACCTGACCCCCATCCCCGCAGGGATGCCCAGACCAGCACATTAGCAAGGTGCACCCACTTTGTCTGACTCAATAATGGGCTCAAAGAGTGTTTGAAATTAAGTATCTCAGGACAAAGAAACCTGCAAAACCAACTTGAGGTTCCCCCTCATTGCTTTCTGCAGCCTTACTCTTGCTTGTATTCTTAACCTTTGAAACAAAATATGATCAAGAAATTGTGTCTTGTCCACTGTCAGTTTTTGTTGAAGAACCAATAAGCTTAAAGAAAATTAGAGTAAAATATATGTAAACCGAAATTTCCTTCCAGTGACTTCTCAAGACTTTTACTTTAAAAATATTACATTTTTTTAAATGGTTACCCAACGGTTTTCCCTCCCAGCCTGTCAGCTTCTGCCTTCCCAGTACCTGCCATGTCCTAATCTGGGCGGCCAGACAGGAAAGATAAGGTTTATACAGTAAAAGACACGGTAAACAGAAATTTCTAAAGTAAACAAGATTTTCAAGGTTGTTCTGTCTATCACAAAAGGGCACGGATGGTTTCCCCTCTCTGCTCATTTTGCATTTAAGCAGCTCACAACTCACAGCCCTGCCCAAAGTACCCTTTCGAAATCGGAATGTTTTCCTACGGCGGAGCATCGCAGCGCAGCGGAACGGCTGCCAGAGCTGCTGTTTCCCCAGGGTGGTGTGGCAGTCACTGCGCGCTCTTGCTGTCACCGTGACCTTTGGGGAAGCGTGTTCCATGCCCTCGACTCCGCTGGGCCACCGAGGTCATGGATCGGGCACTTTTTTTATAAGACTGAATTTAACTCTTAATGAAAAATCTCCCGTTTCACTTTTGGGGTGTTTTGAGTGTATTTCAGATCCTCGTGACTCACAGGCGTAGCAGCAATGCGACACAGCTATGAATTCCAGAGACCCCCACATGCTCTCCCTCAGCTGCTGCTGCTGTCCTTTCTCAACTCTTTAAGCCAAGACCACCTCCCTCGTCTCCACGTGTGTTTACTGCACAGTGCCAGTTCCTCAATGTGCTTTTCTGTAGGATTTACCCATTTTCACAGCAGTCATGGAGGAAAGTCCTGCCTGAAGTCAAGAGGAGGGTTGTGAAGGTTTCTGCTGACACGTACCAGCTCCAGCCCCTTCACAGCACATGAACCAGCTGACCCAGGCCATCTCTCCTCCTCCTCCCTCCAAAGAGGGCTTCAGGAGACCTCAATTTTTCAGAAAATTAAGAATTTCTTAGCCCTTTACATGACTAAATAAAGTACCATCCCTGTTCTGTCCAGCCTAGCTGGTCCCTTTAGGCACATCTGCTCTCGCTGCAATCCCTTTCCTATGATCTGTGTGAGCAAATACTTCAGCCAAGCCCTTCACTCCATCCACCTTGTCAAGAGGAGACATGGAAAACAGACATGGAACGCTCACTCTTCCTGCCCACCCCTTCCAGCCAGCTCCTTCTTCCTCTCAGTTCAGTGAGGCTTAAGTACCAGAAATCAGTGCCAAGCTGGTACAGCTTGTGCTGGCATGCAGCACATCACTTGAGCACACTGCAAAGCATCTTCCAGCACACCGGTTTGTCAAGTTGTCCAGATGTGATGGTATCTTTAAATGCTCATACAAGATTCCAGTGTTTAAGACAGCAACCTGAACCAACACACACACTTCTACGTCCCAAACTTCTACAACCCAAATCCCACCTCGGCCAGGAGGGATTCCCATATTGTGTTTTTGATAAACCATAAGTGTCATCCCATATCGGGAAGAGAAACAGGAATGTCAATGAGCTTGTCACTGAACAGCACAGCAGGTCCAAATGCCACTCACCCACCCCCGTGCCCCGCTCAGGACGGCAGCACTCACCGGCCTCGGCAGCTGGACACTTCCGGATGGTGAAGATCTGCCCCAGGTCCTCCTCTTCTTCAGGAAGGCCTTTCTGTAGGCGCTGCAGCTTCCGGAGGCTCTCGCTCCGCTGGTGTTTCATGGAGCGCACGTGCTGGATGAGGTTCAGCTTGGCCTTGGTGGAGTAATTACAGAGGACACAGTGGTAGTAGCAGCTTTCACCTTCGACCCCGCTCTCGTGGTGCTGCAGGTGCTGTGGAGAACAAAGCAGAGGGATGTGAATGTCCTTTATTAGCCCCCGTCCCTGAGTTAGTCCACTGTAAATTGCTAAAAGCCGCCTGGGAATTAGTTAAGAAACCACATTTTGGCACAGACTCAGTTAGACCAAGCCTATTTATTCCCAAGGTACCACATGCTCTCCTGCTGAGGAGCAAGAAAACCAAAACATACTGAAATGGGCACAAAGCACAGATAAAGGCAAGATTATCTCCTTCAGTGAGAGAAAGCACCAGACCCAGCACTAACACCTGCTCATGACCCACACAGGGCTCATTCCTTCACACTCATAGTTTGTCCTGGGAAAGGATCCAACTGTGTGTCATACATAAAATTAAATTTGATAAATTCTAATGGAAAACTACAAAGAATAAAACCAACGCAACACTAGAACACAACAAACCCATTAGATAGAGAGGTCCTGGATACAGTGTATTGAAGCAGAATGCAGAGCCATCCTGTCTATCACCCAGCGCTCCACTCCCTTAGATTGGGAAGGAAGCAGCAGCCTGGCTGAAAGACGTTTGTGACAGCAACCCAGGCTAAAAAGCCAACAGCGGGAACGCAGCTGGGTACCACTGTGAGGGCTCAGCACTTGGAAAAACCCTGGTCCCCCTCTGGAGCTGTGCTGTTGCAGCCAACACAGCTAATTCCACAGTATCACACAGTGATTATTTGACAAAACCTACCAATCCTCTGGCACAGAGGTCTGTGCCACCAAGAAAACCAACAGTCATTTCACGTCAGGGATCCCATGGATGTGGCAATTATTTCTTGGAACCAGAGGGCCATGCTGGCTGCCACGGCATGGCCGCTCTCCCTTTGGGCTGGAAGCAGGAGGTCACAGGAATTTTCCCAATTTCCACAGTAAAGACCTACTACAAGTTGAGGAAAAATGGATACCAACGTGAAACAACATGAGAGACCCCTCAGCAAAGGCCAGTGGTCTTTCCAACCCACACCTACACTTCAGCTGGGCAATAATACCTGCCAGCTCCAACCCTGAGACCTCTTTGTGTCTTTGTGTCATCTCAGGGAACTCTTTCCTCACCACACACTTGGCCCAAGGCATGAGTACGGTGATTTGGACATGATCTTGAGGTTTGTCAATCAAAAATATTGCCTACGCGCAGCCAGGACCTTCTGGTAAAAATTCCGACGCGTATTATCTCAGTTACAGCTGAGATAAGATTAAAGACACATATTACCCAGCGCTGTGTGCCTCGCTTACACGGAGGAAGGAGAGCCCTCTGAGTCTAGGAATGATTAAAAATAGGATATGAGCCGATGCTGAGGCTTCTGATTGGAAGGGTGAGGAAAGAGAATAAATGTATTCTAGATCTGGCTAATTAGACTAGCCTCTTTTGGGATCGCGATGTATTTAATTAAATTCACTGTAATATTTGAAGAATCCACGAGGGCACTAATCCCACTGGTGCCCTCAAAAGATTTTTTGCTGTTTTCCCTCATAAGAACTTCTTCCTCCCCTCATTTCTATTGTTTGCATGCGTTACCCTCTTCCTGAGCCAGAGAAAGAGGAATGGCTTAAGGCATAAAAGGTCAGTGAGCCCATTGCAAGAGTGACAAGCCCGGCTCACACGGCCCAGCCTTGCCAGCCCGGCTCTGTCCCAACCCCTGCCATAGCCCTCCCAGCCCCAACTCGCTGCAGGCCGGGCTCTGGCTCCAGGAGCCACACCAGCCCCATCCTCGTCCTCACCAGCCACGAGGCACGTTGGGGAAGTCCTGTCCTACAAACCCTGCACTGGAGCTCGGGAAGTGCCCACGGGCTCAGCAGCAGCTTCTGCATGGAGGCAGAGAAAACCCCTAGTGAGCAATTAAGAGAAAAATCCGGTCACAGGTTCAAGGAAATATTAAGGACATGGTCTCTATGGAACCGGAGGCACAGTCTGCACTGCCCTCATTTAAAAGCGGATTTTAGGAAAACATTTGTTTTAAACAGTTTAATAAATGTGTCTTATTTTCTGCTCTTCTTCCGCTTCCTCTCAAACCTTGTGCTGCGGTGATCCTCACCTGCCTGTCATCCTGGAGGAATCACAGGCTGAGGGTGCCACTACCACCAAGCCCAGGCTGGGCACAGCATCACATGCACCGGATCCACCTCATCCTCCAGCTGAGGAAGGGAGCAGCTCAGAGAAAGACAATGTGAGGGCCGAGCCAGTCCGAGCTGTGAGCTGCTGGAGGCAATGAAACGCTCGCCAAATACGTGTAGTTATTGCCCATCACACTGTTAAACTTCCCCCTTGTGAGAATTTATCTATATCACAGGAAACAAATTCAAAATATTAAACCAGAACCTTGTTAGAAGACAAATCAACTTGAAAATCAAAAGAATATATTGTTCCAAGGAAACCCAACCAACTTCTGTCAGAGAACATTGATTTCTGTGAGTCCGGGGGGGTGTTCGCCCCTCCCTCTCCACGATAGGAAACTTCCAACATCTGGTTCTTCACGCATGGCATGCGAAATATTGATCAGGTTGAGTCAAAGCTCCACTTTAAATCAGAAACAGAGAAAGGAACGCTCTGATGGAAACCATACGGCTCACGAGTGCGGCTTCCCAGGGGACGCGGCCGTTCCTGTACGTACACCAGCCACGGCACAACCCTGCGCCGCTCCCAGCACCTATTGCCACACACGCCACACCAAACCCGGCCTGCCTGCCGTGCAGGGACTGTGGGGGTGTCTGGGCACGGCTGTGCTCTCACAGCGATCAGTGCAGGAGGGTCCAGCTCAGCGGCCTCCTCTCCTCTGTTTGCCCCCAGCCCAGAGCCATCCGCCCCTCACCGTCCCCCAGACCTGCCGGGGCACGGCGGGCGCGGGTGCGGCGCGGCCAGGGCGGCACAGGCACCCTGCCATGCCCACGGACTGACTGCCCAGCCCTCGCTCTCCAACATCTGGCTCAGAATTGTCTTCTTGTAATAAACAGTAAAGGCTCACAGGGTATGACTATGGAAATCTAATTTTTAAACAAAGTACGGAATGATACTACAGTCAGTTCTTGTTTCTCTCCCTCCATCCTTCACATACCCCAAACTCTGGTTATTTTACCATCTCTCCTCTCCTGATCTCACACTGCTTCACCCGCAGTACTTTATAATAATCATGGAATTTAACATGACACTGTATCCCCTTGCCTGACTGCAGGGAGCCCCCTTCACCCCATGCCACAGACCGCATGATGTTTCTCAGAGTTCAGATTGTAGCACCCAGGACTGATGCCCTGTGCTGCTGCTGTTACATATGTAACAAAGTCTCCTGAACACTTTCTGTAGCTCTTCCTGCAGTTCATATTCACCATCTTACCTGATTTCTAAGAACTTTTCTACACCTTTTAAATTTTAAAAGATGTTAAACCTGTACCTGCTCAAAAATCTCTTCTGTGCAAAGTTTATTCAGCCATGGTGTAACAAGCCCAATTCTGATGGGGACAGGACCAAAATGCCCTCAAAGCCCTGCCAGGGGCATGGGGATTCTCCAATCCCTCTCTGCCATGTTCAGTGGCTCAGCTGCCGTTCTGGGGGACATCTGACCTGTAACCCTGGCTCACCAGGGAGACGCAACAACACTTTGAACTATCTCAGGCTTTTGATGTTTATTATTCATTAGAAAAAGGCCCAATTTCTATGCAGTCCTAACCTCATCTTGCACAAAGCTTTCCCTTCAGAGGGCCATGAAGGCTGCTCAGGACAAGACCATGCTGACAGCACTGGGAACCTCTCAAATCCCTGTGCTGTGCTTGCAAGGGAAAACACCCCACCACAACCCTCAGGAGGTTCGATGATACAAAAGCAGCAGAACATGTGAGAAAACTCTATCCAGGCTCAAGGATAACTCCTTCTACTTCAGACCTCAACAGGACAACCAGCAGCAGAAATTCTGTCACTGCCCCCAGGACAGGCAGACAGTGCTCCCAAGCTTGGATCCCCCATACATTTCCAGGTCTCGGTGGGCAGGAAAAGCAGCTGAGGTAACAGGTCTAGGGGCCAGAACCCAAAGTGGGAAAATAACCTCATGAATGTTATGCAGCAGAGAAGCAGCATGAATGAAAGGAACGACTTTCCTCACCTCCAGCTGTGACAGGACCACCAGCCACAGCCCCCTGGTTCCTCAGCTAAGAGCACCTCAGGGCTGCACAAAGCCTGTTGGGGATGACCCCAGCCACTCCTCCACCCTCCTGCTTGCACAAACATCCTCTTCCTCACCACTCTGACCGCTCCGTATGGCCAGGTGGTGTGTGGGTCACTGATAAACAGTCTGGAGAAACCGCCTCCACATCATTTCCGAGCACTCTCACATCATAGGACACCCTGCCACGGAACCAGAGGTCAATCCACTACCCAGAACTTCTTTAAAAAACAGCTGTCAGATTTCAGCTTTTTTGGAGGAGGTTTTCTCCACATGTTACACTCTTCCTACCTCTCAACTCACCACTCAGCTCCATTAGGATGGGTAAAGTTAGTAGTAATTTCAAAGAATTGACAGATGCAGCTGAGGACGAAGGAGCCATAAATCTGCCAGAGGGTCACAAAAGCCACGGAAAGGAGCAGCACTTCAGACATGCACCACGCTGCAAGCACTGATGTCTGTGATGCACCAGTGACCAGAACCAGCACACAGAATCAGGGAGCACCTCAGTGCTTACTCAGAGGCTGACCCAAGCTTGGGAGGTGCTGGAGTCACTGCAATCCCACCAGCACACCCACAGCGCAGGGGGATGCCCACAGACTGACTCTTCCTCGGGGTGACATCAGACAGGGGTAATTAGTCACAGGCTCCTAGGAAACATTTCAGGTGCCAGCGAGGACCATGCCTGTGACAACACACCCCCGGGGAGAGGGATAGGACATGACCCTTACAGCGGAGCTCGAGACGGGCTATGGGTCACCATGGAAAGGGACCCGACCTCGCCGCAGACCTCAGGGGCCTCACGAGCATCTCTTGGCCCCTGTGTGCCTCTGATCTGCTGCACAAGATAAATCACACAGCCCTGCAAGAGAAGAATCTGAATTTTTAATGAAAGTCATGTGGATGCAGCTGTCTGATGCTGCTCTGTTCCAAGTACTTCATAAAAGTCAGGGCTAGCCTATCCGTCTTGCTCTCCTTTCACACCTGCAGCCCTGGCTGGAATTTCCTGGAGCCGAGGAGCCGCAGGCGGCCATGGCACACAGCGGGACACACGCTGCCTGTGCACGGGGGAGGGCTGGAGAGCCTGCAGTCACCCCCGCCCCCTGAAAGGGGGGAAAATTGATTCTGCATCCAGCAGGTTCAAAAGCTGAACTTCTGCTCTTTTGTATCCACTGACATCCTGAATTGTTCACTGCTTCCAAAGGAGCAGTGTTACAAACCATTCCCTCCCCCAGCCTCCTGGCTCTGTGCATCACAGCTCAGCAGCACAGTGCCAGCAGCAGGTTTCAGGCTTATGTGCCCCCAAGTTTCTGCAGCTCAGCTTGTGGTGACTGGTCTCTGATCCTCATTTTAATTTCCAAAAAAGCAGCACTCCCTCCTGCCACAGAGGCTGAGGTACTGACCCAAGACCCCAGGTCACACAGAAAAGCCTCGAAGAACAGCCCCAAATGCCCCCATTAACAGCCTACCCCTACACCTCCCTGGATCTGTATTTTCCAAGCCCTCCAGCCCTGCCTGGTGTTAAGTGAATGCCACAGATGCTCTCCTCACCAGCCATGAGCCTGGTGCTTGCTGCGCTGTGAGGCTTTCGGGTTCTCCCATACACGACCCCAAAAGGCACCCAGCAAACTGGGTTTGCTCCACCAGCCCTTGAAGTCTCATTAAAAGCCAAATATTGCTCAGCCTAAGGATGGAGAGCTCAGCATGGATTTTACTGAACGTTAAATCAACCAGCAAGCGTAGCCAGCAAACTCTGTGGCACTTTAACTTTAAATAATGCAATAATTATTGAATTTCCTTTTTATAACCGAAGTGCTGGAATGTAAACAATGGGGCTGTAATTGCAGGAAGGAGGGATCAATAGAGGCAATCGTTTTCAGCCATGTTAATTGTAAATACAATTGCTCCAAGATGTCAGCCTCGTTCTTCTCGCTCCCAGAATCATCCTAACGGATGACAGAGTCCAACTTTCCCATTACAGCTGTTCGCTCCTTTAAGAGGTTCTCAATCAGGTCTGATCAATCTGTCAAGATAATGCATGGAGTAAGTAAGACTCTTCCAAACACAAGCTCCCAATCAATAGCCCGGACCTGCTTAATGAGGAGGGGCTAAAGCCCAGGGGGAGGCACAGTCCCAGCTCCTGCTTGGCTCCAGCAGCCAACTTCTTCACGGGGTCTTGGAGCAGCTCCTAACGAGGACATTGTTTATGCCGCCTGTGATGAGCAGCATCCCCACACACCCACAGTTCCCCAGGGTCTGCGGGCAGAGAACGACAGAGGTTAACAGAAAGCATAAGCCAAGAAAGGTTGTACTTCTATTCACATCCCCCACCTTTTTAATTGCGCAACAGACATGAAGGCACTAATTAATTATTCCTTAGAAGAGATCCCCAAAGATGCAAATCTGTATGGGACCACTGAAAGCCAAGAGCATCGCTAAGATTCCTTCCGTGGACTCCAGGAAGTACAAAGTCCACGGCGGAGCTGGTGCTGGCCCAGCTGTGCCTTCCAGCCCTGGGGAAGAAGAGTGGGATGCCAGCTGGAAACCTCTCGAGGGAGGGAAGAGATGCCAAGAGAGGTGAGGGAGCGGCCAGATGCCGTTCTTCAGCTGTAGCACCCAACTCTGGTAGCACAGGTTGGGTACAGGCATCCCTTGCGCACCTGGACACTACGCCCGGTGCTCGCTGAGCAGCCCAGAGAGGGGGAAAAGGGACAGCTCTGACTGCACCTGGGCCCTTCCTAGAGTATCAGACTTCCTCTTCTTACACAACTGTGCCAGCACAACAGATCCACTCCCGGGCAACTTCAGAGAATTTTCCAGATCTCCAAAATTTCCCCTGGGAGACACTGGTACAAGTGCTGCTGTACACGGAGATGCACACAGGAGTGTATCGATCCTGCTAATTATAGTGCTAAAACCAAAGCACAACGGGAGGACACTTCCTATCAGCTGGCCTGGAAAGTGCTGCCCTCAAGCCTGCATGCTCCCACCCAGCTGTGGCTCTGCCATGGGACCCACAACAGCCATGCAAGGGCATGTCTGCTGCTCATCTGGGCACCTCTGACCAAGGGAAACAAACAAACTTCACACAAAGTGACTTCTCCCCCTGCCAGTGAGGATGTGAGGGATGTCACCCAGAGCCAGCCTCACCCAGCAGCTCCTGCGGAGCAGCACAGAGCTTGTGAATGGTGGAGCTCCTCTTGCAGGTTAACCGAAAACCTGAACTGGGGACATTCCGCTCTTCAGGAAAGTGTACAGTTTCATCACTTCATATTTCCATGGATGCTGTCATCCCTGAAGAAATCCATCAGAAAAGCTGTACTTTTGTCTGCAAGGCACTGTACGGACAGCAACATGATGGAGTGATGAAAACAGCATGTAAATTTGTGCTACAATGCAGACATGTCACCAAGGAAGAGGCTCAGGGCTTCCAGCCCACTCTTTTCTCAGTTCTGGGACAGCAAGGAGCTGAGGAATTCAGGGAGTCTCATCTTTTCAAGGGTTAGGAAAAGAAAGAGGGCAAGAGGAGCTGAAGGTGAAGACAAGACAGTAACCACAAGCAGAACCCATGATGCCACTGCCCAGACCTTTTTAATGTATTTTGTACATCTACTTGAAAATAATCACTTCAGTGTGAGTTGTTAAGCTGTGAACACTCAGGTGAACTAGAGGAGCCTGGGAATATGGAAAAGTACCAGATAAAAGGCAAATTATGTAATAAAAAGGGTTGGGAGGAACCTGGAAAGACAGCAGGATCAGAATCTGTTGTCCATATTGTAATTACATAGCTGCTGAGTGACTGAAAAAGGCTTTCCATAACACAGACCCCAGCTAGGACTCTCCATAGCAGAGATGTTTTATTTCCTCCAGCAGTGATGGGAATGATCCCTACATTATGTGTGAGGGCTCTCCGAGGAGGCTCCGACTCAGCACACATCTGGTCTTGTGTTGGTAACGCAGCTCAGACTTAACCACTCAAACCCCTCTCTATGTGTGGAGATTTCAACTGAAATGCTACCTTTTCCCCATATTAAGTCTTTTGGAAAAGAACCACTGGTCTCTAAAGGAAAAGCTTGAGGACGGTCTGACACAGCTGTGCTCCTCCCCACGCCCTGAAGCTGAGGTGTGCCAGTCCCTTTCCATCCTGCCTTGGCTCCAGGTGCCCCATCAACCGCAGGTAGAACCCCAGCAGCGAGCCAGAGAAGCGCTGTGGAAGTGAGGTCCTCCCAGAGGCATGGAAGAACTAGAGGGACAGCAGGGGATCCCCATGCACAGCGAGGGACTGTTGTAACAATGCACCATGAAACCATGTGGGAAACTCACCCTGAGCTCACATTATTTAATAAAACACTACAGACACGGATTAACTCCCTTTGCCCAGGATTTATTGTTTCATCCATCACTGCAGAAGCTGTGATGGACTGAGGCTTTCCTTGTTTTCTTTGTAACTTCCTACAGTGCTGCACCACCCTGACTCCCAGCTGATAACCAACAATAACAACAATACACAAGACAACTTTTTAATCCTCTCCATAAATCAAAGTATCAATATTGAAGAGATGGAGGACACAACCTCCTGACACAGAAGCCAACAGAGATGCATGGAGGAACAACAGACCAAGCTCATCCTTTTCCCACAGTCCGCAGCAAGGATTTTCAAGAGCAGGAGATATGGGAGGAGGAAGAACCAAAGGAAGGTGCAATAGACTAGCATGACAGAATGGAAGAAGAAAAAGGAAATACATATATATAAAATATATATAAAAAAATACTGCTTGAGTCTTGAAGGTGAGATTAAAACTGATAGAGTCAGGGAACACACCTCCAGTGGAAGAGCCCTTCTCCAGAGGTGCAGGGCTGGGCACCAAACTGGGCAGCCAAAGCACAACTTCTGAGGCAGGTGTTGTGCATCAGCCTACCCTGAACACAGAGACAGAAGCACCAGCTGATTTCAGACCACACTGTGAAGGTGAGTTCATTAAGTGTCTGTGAAACACAAACAGAACACAGAGCACCATGGAAATGCCCATGAGAAAATAAATAATTCTTCATTCAGTGAAAGCTTTGGATTGTATTAGACAAAGCCTGCGGCAATGTAATGAAAGAGGAAGATAAAAAGAAATGGAATAATTACTCACAGAATGAGGCAAGAATCCTGCTGCAAAAATATGTATGGGACTACTTATAATTAAGAACTAAAATAATGTCTGCACACAAAGGGCTGAATTAAGGCAACCTGCTACTTCCTCTGTTCTACATGTTGCGAGGGCTTCATGAACCCACTGGACACTAATGTGTCCTAAAAACTGTGTACAGAAATTCAGGTCATTGCTCCTTGCCCTACACCCCTTAGCAACTACTCTGTAAAGAAACCTACTAAGTTTTTGGGCACGAGAGGCCTTCAAAACACAGCCTCCTCCAAATTTAACCAGGAGATCTCTCCAGTCCTCAGGAATGTAATTTTTCCCAGCACACCTGGTTTCCACGAGGAAGGACGTGTCAATGGCCCATAGCAATCCACAGCAGCAGAACTGACTCACGGGCTTGAAGCAGTTTGCAGCCTGCAGACGGTTGGGTTTGCTGCTCTGTATTTTCTGTGTGTATCTAAAACCTAATTCAACCGTAGTGTAATTCTGCAGAGGGATCTACAAGAGACCAGAATGGCTCTGAGCATTAGCTGCAGCTATTCCCTCTAAGACAGACCACAACAATGGAAAACACAGAGTGTGTGGACTGGGAGGCAAACAGAGCAAACTTGAGATGATAAATGTCTCTGTGCTTTGGTGCTTCCTTTGTTCACATGTATCTGCATCCACCTGCATTTGCCTACCCAGGTACAGAAACTCCTGGGAAAAGCCAGGCACGGTATTTATTTGTTTTAGCAATTCTGGATCTGCAATCCCAGTGGACAGTCTGCAGAGACACACACAGGGTAAATGAAAAATACCACAGAGGCAGCTCTGATCAGCACTAGCAGCATGTACTGACCACTCCAATTTAGAAATAAAATGGAAGCAGCAAAACCATTTTTTGGGAGCAGCGTCCACTCACAGTAGAGAAACGTAAAGAGATGACAGATTTCTAAACCTTGTTTATGAAATTGCATGTGTAACTCTGGTTACTCCAGCAGCCCCAAGATTCTCATTCCTGGCTAATCCCCCTGCCCAGCCCAGAGTGAGACACTTTGATAGGCCTATCTGGGCACTGCAGTGCATGCACCGGAAAATCCAGGTAGGTCAGAGCCAAGGAGGTGTGAAAACATGAAAACACCATCTACAGGACTCCAAAACCTGTAAATCTCTCCCACCTAGGGTCACAGCATGCCCAAGAAGCTGCTCTGGGACAGCCAGTCCCTTCTCCAGAAAGGGAGAAAAGACTTCCAGCATCTGCTCCATTTCCAGTAATGATGCTGGTGGTCAAAAGCCAAAACTAGGCACCGTCCCTCATCCATAGGTGGGTCCTGGACTCAGCAGCAGGTACCACAGCACCTGCACCTGCAGCCATCCCCAAAGGTACAACCACAGCTCTAACACCACACACCTGCAGGTAACACCACGGACTTATGGAAGGGTCCCACGAAAGCTGTGGGTGCAGTGATGGAAATCAGATTTCTCAAACTGGAACACCTTCTGGCTCTGTGCTGGAGAGGAGGTGTCTCACCTGAAGGCACCAAGGCATCTCCCCAGCAGAGTACCCTGCCCTCTGCTGACCCTGCCTAGGGACACTCCTTCCACTGGTACATGTGTGAAGGTAACAACAATTCTCTGGACCAGTTTTCAAAAAAACATAACGGAAGGCTGACCCAAACTGTCAGGACCTGCTGAATTAGGAGTTTCTCTGCAGCACAGGCTGGGGGGTGGGAGGGCAGCTGGATGGGGCAGGGCTGTGAGAAGACCCATCAGGAACCAGACAAGGTGACAGACACAGCTCCTGCAGCTGGCCTGGGGACACCAGGAATGGTGAGCAGAGAAGTCCCTCGCAGATGTGGCCAACTCTTGCCCCACGGAGGGGCAGGGAAGCAGCCGCACGCAGAGGGACCCAGGGGATGCAGCAGGACCCTGCGGGGTCTCCAGGGCTGTCCGAGCCCGCAGCCGTGGGCGCTCTGAGGCGGCTGTGGCTGTGCAGGCCTCGAGCGCGGTGCCGGAGCTGCGGACCCGTGCCAGGCACGCTCGCTGCTGCCGGGAGACGAGCACTGTGCTCCTTCCCCACCAAAACCCCCGAGGCCTCCCGCGTGCGCGCTAACCACAGCCCTTTGAGAGGCTCATGTATTTACAAACTGAGGCATGTTGAAATCAAAGGGGATACCATATGACATAATTCACATTAAAATGTCAACAGGCTGACAATTTATAGAGTCAATCCACTGGAGGTGGGGAGAACTAAGACGCGGTAATTGTTTAATTCCCGCTTAAACCAACAGCAGCTTCACCTTCAAAGCAGCGCTGTGTGCAGGGCCTCTGGCTGCTGTCAGCCCCAGTGCCAGCCTGGCCCTCAGCCAGCACGAAGGCAGAGGCCTCAACCATTCATTGGCGCTGGGCACAGGCGAGAGATGTGGGATGCTGCTCTGACAAGTGCAGCTCCAGCCCACCCCACAGCAAATATTCACCATCAGCACAAGGACAACCGGTTTTTCAGGAAGTCAAGAGTCCCTGTGGTCAGGGCACTGGTGGCCGCTACATCAGGGCACAGCACACTTTCTCCTCCAGGGGGAACTCACGGGGTGAGCACTCCAAGGGCACCAGTGAAAGAATGAACTCACCCAGTGCCTGGCACTACATGGCCCTGACCCTGCTGGGACCTGCAAGCACTGCGGCAGGGGAACAGGGGAGGTATGGAGCGTCCCAGCCACAAACCCCCTCAGAGCACATGTGAACATTTTACCCCAGGTAGATGGCAGCAGCTTTGCCCATGTCAAAATCAAATTTTGTGAGACACAACAGTGGCCCCTTCAGCGTGCTGGTATCCCCTGCCCATGAACAGGCTGCTAGCAACATGTCTTGTAGCCTGCAATAAAGCGTAAGGAAGGCGGGAGAGGGAAATGTGCACCAGTGGGAGAAATGTTACCTGGATAAACCACAGCCAATAAATTTTCTATAAATGCCAGCTAATGCTGTCCCTTGGAGAGCACTGGGCAGGGACCGCCGGGCTCCAGAGCCCTCAGCACAGCCTGGCTGTCTGTACATAAACAGTAACACCTCATTCTCTCTTCTACCTCATTAACTGAAACGCATTAAAACAAGTGTGCACTGGGAGCAGCAAATGAGACTGTTAAACCAAGCTGATATAATCCTCATCAGCTGTGGGAAATGAGCACACATCCATTACGCTGACTCAAGCCGCCAACTGTGATTCACTGAGGATGTGGAGACCCCAAGAAGACACTCTTACCCCCCCCGCCAGCTGTACCTCTCCTGCTTCCCTAACACCAGGCAGCTCAACCACTGCCTCCAGCACTGTCTCATGGGGTATATCCAGAGCACTGGGGACAAGTTCCTGTTCCAGCAGCTCCCCCCAAGCACAGAGCTGGGGGCCCTGGTCGGCACTGCAGCCAGCGCTGTTCGGGTCCGCTGTGCCCAGAAGGAATCTGCTCAGTGAGAAGACTCTGACTCTGCTAGTATCAAAGTGGAGTAAAAGGCCAAGGCAGCAGAGCAAACTCGGAACAATGGATATTTCCCAATCCCAATCTCAAATGAGGACGCTGCCACACAGTGTGACGGTATGTGACAACTGCAGGGCTGGCCTCAGGTGACACACACGTTCGCACCCTGCCCGAATGGTACCAGCCTGCAGAACAGCACAAAGGGGGGGAATATATCACAGCACCCACGTATAAAATTCCCAGTGCTGATACCACTGTGGTGTCACAGGTGTCCCCATTCCCCCAGGCTGCTGGCCAGATGCAGATGGATTTTGAATTGAGGGAGTCTCAGCAGAGGCGACAAGAGCCGTCACACAGTGACCACTGACTCTCAGCACATAGGACCAGCTCCACAAGAGGATACGGAACTGCTCCCTCCTCCTGGGGGTCTACCAGGACACAACCCTGCCACCACGAGTTAAGACTCACTCAAAATTTTGGAGAAATGTTTTGCCTCCCCTAAGAAGGCAGAGCCAGGAGCAGGGAGTTCTCCCAATGCTGCAGGAACCGGACAGACCACATTCACCTCAGACAGACAGACAGCAGCTTCATGCTCTCCACAGCCTTGGGTTTGAACTATTGACCTCACTGGAGTAGCTCAGGTTTCCAAGCTCTCTTTTCTTCACACCAAGCACTGATGAGGCAGGACAGGGTTCCTCTGCCTCACCCCTGGCCCTGTGGAGGGATGGAGTCCCCTCTGCCTTGCTCTCATACTCACAGCAAGAGTGTAAACAACTCCTTCAACCCTCATAGCTGCTATTTCCGAGTTTTTAACCCAACACAGATATTACATGGTGTTTCCCTCTAAGTGCAGCGTGTGCACAGCACAGTCCAGACCCGGCTCCCTGGGACTTGCTCCTCCCTACGGAACACGACACCCTGGGGTCTCCCCGGCAGCTCCCAGCAGCCTGCTCAGGCATTTTGAACGGGGTCCATGAAGTCTGTTTAACCAGCATGATGTGTGCAACAGAATCACAAAGAAACAGGCATTTAAAGTGACATCTGTTGGATTAATTAGCTGTGTAATTAGCCTCCCCTCTGTGGAGACAGGCTTTGTTACTGCTGCCTGAAACTTCCCCAGGTGATTCTCTCTGTATTCATCCTCCAAGCATGAGGAGGAGCGAGTGGGTGGGATGGGGCTGTACTGCTTGCCCAGAAAGAGGGGCAGAGGACAGCCCAGGGGCCACAAGGCAGCTGAGGGGCAGTAACTGGCTGTGGGTCAGAGAATCCCAACTGCCACATCAATGTGGTGGAACCCAAACAGGCATGTGCATCAACCCGACCACATTCTGCAAGTCTGCCCAGGGGTGAAAGGGATACAAGTCAGGTGTTTCCATCCTGCCCAATTAGATCAGAGCACCTCTGCCTCCCGCACCAGCTCCCCACCTCCCCGGCCTGTGAGCCTTGAGCCGGACACAGAGGGGTCCCAGCAGGCCCCAACAGCCAGGGGACATGGCACCCACTGCACTTCTACCTGAGCCATGACAGACTCTGTGGGGCAGGAAAATCCTGAGGCAAAGAGGAAACCAGGACTCTGGGGACAGCTGCACTGCACGGATGGTTCGACAGCCAGATTCAAGCACCTCCTCAGGAATCCACCTCCCTGCTTTAAAGCAGAATGAGAGGGATGGTGCCAGGAGGGGATGGAGCACGGGGCTTTGCCCCGCAGCCCTCACCGTGGGCACTTATCTTTGCCTCTCTGCCAAAGTTACCTGGTGCCAAGGATCTCCCAACAGCTGCAGCCAGGCTTACCAGAGCCCATCCAACCATACCTGAAGGCACAACTTCCAGAGAACCTGTTGCACAAGTGTAACTTATTGCCTAATTTGACTTGCAGAACTTGGCTGCACGCATTGCAACACAGGGGCAGGATTTTTAGGACTGGCAAGAAGGACCAAAAACACATTATGGTATTAAGTTATGTATCATGCATACATTATTTATTGTAATTTAATGAATTCCCTATGAGACAGCAAACACAGAACCTCCCATGCTGCTTCCACAGCATTTCTGGAGACTTTGTTACAACAGTTTCTTCAGGAACAAGTCAGTTATCTCCTGAGAAGGACAACACAGTGCCCTGCAACCCAGTGCACTTGCACAGCCCAACAGAAACCAGCAATCTGTGCCATGTCACATGGAGCAGGTTGGGGAAAGCACCTTGTGGGTTCCTTCAGAGCCGCAACAACCCCTCCCCCTCCTTTGCCCCGCCAGAGATGGATGCTAATGAGTGCCCATCCATTATTTAATGAGCTTGTCGCCAGCAAGCCTGCAGCTGAAGGGCTGGTGCCTGGCCAGAGCTGGTACCTGACCCTGCCCAATCAGGAAAGGAACTAAGAGCATTTCCGAGGTTTTCGAGGCATATCAGCTGTGCTGAGCAATACACCTGGTCCAAGTAGCTGGACTCAGGAGATTGATATAGAGATTGACAAGAGGTGGTGAACTGCCAACCTTTGGCATAATAAAGGGCAACAAGATGGGTGAGCCAGCCAGGTGAATGGACACAGAGACACAGCTGGGAATTGCCAACCTTTTGGAGAACAAAGGAGATGAAGTCTGGTGATGCCAGTCTTCATCTCCTTTGTTCGAAGGGATGGAAAGAGAGAGGGGGGCAGGAGCTGAAGACTCAGAGGAAGAGCGAGACTTAACACGCAGAGTGTGAGGGGATAAAAGCCCAGGGGACTCTTTGTTGGGGCACCAGCTCGAGCTGTTACTGTGTTACTGCACCGGGAATAAATGGCTTTATCGAATGAGACATCTGAGACTCTGCTATGGCAAATCTGGGGTGGAACTGGTAAGGAAACCTGGTCTGACTGTGTGAGTGGAGTGTGAGGGGAGTCAAGCGGGGCCCTGTTGGGTCACTGGAGCTGCCGCTGTACAAGGGCTTCAATCCCAGCAGTGAAAGTCCCTGGCCTTAGGAGTGTGGCTGCCAGGGAGTCTCAGGAATGCCCACATTGGGAAGCTTCCTCAACAACCTGCCCAAAGAGAAACACGATCACCCAGATGGGAGCATAGAATACTCAGGAGGAACTACTAGAAAACAGCTCTTCAGCAAACAGCGGGGGCTTTAAGCTCTGCACGGCAATGCCACTCGCTTGCTCCAGTCTCACACAGAACTGTCCTCCAGCTCCTCTACCTCCTTGCTCCAGCACTCCTATACCCTGGCTTGTTCCAGTCCTACCTGCTCATCTTCAACTGCACATATTAGGTGTCTGCAGCAACATGGGGATAAGACCCCAAAAAACACGCTGTGATAAGATCCTGGCAAACATATCAGAATAAGAACCCAAAAATCACTTGGATAAGGCCACAACAAACAGGCCTATTACCCTGGGCAAACCTCTCAGCTCTTTTGCCTGGAGTTCCCCGTGCCAGAGTTGAACCTGCAGGCAGGAGACTAAGTGGATGCCCATCCCTCTGTTCACAGTGGCTGATCACCCAGAAAACAATGCCAGTCTTTCAGATCCAGACCAGTATCTCTGACACGTTCACCCTCCATGCTCTCCTCTCTGCGGCAGTGACCTCCCACACTGGCATGGGAGGGACAGCAGGTCCCCGACAGCTTATGCCACCACGGCAAGGTCTGCCAAGACTTCCGTCAGCAGCCCTGCATCAGAGCCACGGCCAGAACCACACTGTCCTCACCCTGAAAGTCTCAACAGCAACCATCACCTGACATGGCAAAAATTCCTGCTTGGAAGTTTAAATATTCGTCCACATCGTCCAAAATTACCAGGAGAAAAGAATGAACATCAGATACAGACAGAACTGGCACTGCACATGGGGAAGGGTCAGATGCAAACTGACACCTCATCAACACGACACCTTGTTGTGAGAGGCCATCTGAGGGTCAGGACAGCTTTGCAAGACCCTTCCTATCCCTCCCTGCCCCGTGCTGAGCCTCTCCCTGCTGACCCACAGCTCTGGGTGAATGGGGAGAGGCAAGACCCCCTGTCACTGCAGCTCTGCCCAAGGGCTGCTACAGAAGCTAGGGAAAACTCAGTTTATACGGATTAGAATAAAGCTTGTCAAGGTGTTTTTCTGTTGTTTTTCTGTTCTTGTGTTTGGTTTGTTTGGTTGCGTTTTATAGCCCATTCTCACAAATATTTTGAATTCTAAACCCTGTTTCACAGAAGGCTTTTAGCTCCCTGTTTTGGGGAGCTCCTGGCTCCTGCTGTGTGATCATGGTTCCTGCTCCAGCTGCACTCTCCCTCCTTTGCTATTCATGTTGCTTTTACAGGGCGGCTTCTTTACTAAGCTGCTGGTTGCACATGGCTCAGCACTTACTGGAAAACTGTTGAAAGAAAAATCTAAGTGACTGAGGCCCATAAATAAAACATAGAGCAAGCACTGCTTGCTCTCAGCAGTTCTGATTCCAGCCCTTTCAAAAAGGAGCACAGAGAAAGAGTAAGTTCTGTGATCCTGCACTAACGCGCTTTGTTATTAAATACCTAAAGGAAGGTAAAAATCTGCTTTAATACCAGGGTGACAGGAAGGAGCAATCCAGCATGCAGAGGCATGTGCAGCCCTAAGAGGGAGGTCTGAAAGGGTTAAACTTATAGTGAGAGCTCTTTATATTAAAATAGTCATCAATCCCAACAGGACAGAGAGTAGGGGACCGTAGGGGTCTGTCCTCCTCACACTGGCAGTTCATAAGCTCATCTTTCATTACAAGTTTGTCTGAGACTAGAGGATGCAGATTTGAACTAAAGGTTTTGGAGACCAGCTTTAAAAACAACTTCATGGGGAAACTTAAATGGGTGTTTCCCTTGTGAAGTTGCCCTTTGGAATGTGGCTTAAAACCTTGTAGGAAATCAGCTCAAAGACCCTCATGCACTGTAATTTAAACGGGCTTCAGGCACAATTTGTGTTGCTCAAGAGTGTAATTCGGAACTCTGATGCTGCATCTGTATTCCAAGAGATAAACTTGCAAAAATAAACCCAAAACACAGTGAAAGCAGACAGCGAGTAAATCAGAGGTTAACAGTGCTCTGAATCTCCTAAGCAGCAAGACAGACTCGCTGTGGGCAACTTGACCCCAAGAACCTAAAAAGGCAGAGCTGGAAGGAAGTTTGTGATAAAAATCAAAACCCAAACATGTTTTCTTTTGCCCACGACATCATTTGGGTATTTCAGAGCTGAATCAGCCCAGCTCCTGGCAGCTACGAGTGCAGCTCTCCAGCAGGTCTCAGGGCAGAGTTTTTCTACACTGAAGTCCTACAGGAAACATCTCCTGTCAGCCAAGTGGTGGGATGAGAGGATTGTCAGCTCAATCATACTGCAGAATTATGGCAAGACTAACTCACACCAATCCAAAAGGAACAGTATTTTAATGAACCAGCAATTTTCATGAGCACTGAAATGTATGAAATTCACAAGTTCTCCACCCTAGATTCCTGTGTCAAGCCAACCACAAAGTCAATGGTTTTTGCCCAAGTCACTCCAGCCAGCTGCCACTCCTGCTACTGTCTCTGGGCATCTACTAGTTTGTTTTTTTAAGCCTTCCTAAAGTGAGCTACACTGAGCACAGTATTCAATGATCAGACAATCAAGGATTTGCACAGCTGCCATGTTGATGACTTGCCTTTCTGCTTCCCACTGATCACTGAGGCAGTATCGTTAAAGAGACTGGCAATGATTCCACACCTTGCTTGCAGGAAGACCAATTTTAAGACTTTTTTTTTTCTTTTTTTAATGGGGGAAACAGCCCCATTAAAAATGGAGGAAAAGCCCAGACCACTCCACTAGGGCTGTCTGCCCTCCACCCCTCTAACACTGTGACACCAAATTTAACCAACCAGTTCCTGTGAAAGCACTTAATGTTGTGAAGTTCTTCTTCAACTGTCATAGCTTTACCTCTAAGTAGTCCATATACATATAAGGTATTTTTATTTATATAATATATTAAAGACTATAAACATATAAGATCATATATATATTATATATATTACCTTATATGATTTCTAAGCTTGCTTTTCACACCATTTTTGGACCATTTACGAACACAGAACCCCCCTGTATCTTTTCAATCTTCATTCAAACTTCTCTTCATTGCGGAAAGTTAGTTTTTATTTCACCTTCTGTTTCTCATCCTTCACCTCACTACCCATGCCCAGACCGCTTCCCCAGTGACAATAACAATGTATTTGCTAAAGAATCTGTTAGTGAAGAATCTTGGCAAAGGCCCTGGGAATCCCCCTGTCCAGCCCAGCCCTGCCTGTAGCCTGACAGGCTCCTTCAAACAACTGGTTGTGCTGCAAGAACCTTCTCTTCCAAAAGTCTGCCTTTCCCCTTCCTAATCCATATGCCTACTAAGGCTCTTCTAGTACAGTTCCTATCCATTTGCTGACTTAATGCTTTGCAGTTGCTGGCCCACAGTATTGCCAGGAGCCTCTGTCGCTTCCCGTGGGTTTCTTCAGAACTCTGCAGAGCAGAGTCCTGCTAACCCCAGCGACTTCTTCCTTTGTGGTACCTCCACGTGACACCACCCTCTGGGATTTGTTCTACACACAGAGGTATCTTTCAGTTCTGCTCTGAAACACGCACAAGAAGGATTCTCTCCTCCTTCCCCTCCCTGTATGGTGGGCCCTCTTCCCCTTCCCTTCTCCCCATGACATACTTTCCTATTTGATCACCTAGGACTTTCTGTGGACTTTGGCCGGGTTCCCCCCCCCAGCTCTGTTTTCTCAGGGGTAGTTACATTTAACATCTAAGGTGTTCAGTAATTCCTCTGTGACCCATACACACCACACTCTTTACTGTCTCCACCAGAAGCTCACCCATTTTCACGTAGTTTTAACCTCAAGTTAGTTACTATTACGTTAAATGCTCTTTTTGTCTGTTTCTATTATGGAAGCACATTGAATTTGAATGCATTATCACCATCATTCCATAACTACATCTCATATAACCTTCCATGCGCCCTCTGGGATTAAAACTTTCTGGGGATTTTTCAACAAGTTTCTTTGAGCTGATGCTTTGAGCATCCTGTGGCCAGCAAAGGAGACACGTGCTCCTGCAGGAGGGGCAGGATGGGACATGCTGCTCCATGGTGAATCTGGGGACTCACCACCTTCTGCTGGGTGTGCAGCTGCACCTCCTCTTTCCCTTTCTACAGATCAGCTTTGCTTCTGTCTGAGTCAGCACAGATCCAGAGTTTCATCACTGCTAGCACCACAAGCACTGATAATAAGGAGTCGTTTTCCTGCACACTCTGCATCTCTAGCTTACAAAGAGCCCCTATGCAGGGCACCGTGTAACCCAAACTCTCTCCTTCAGACTCCCTATTCCCTAAAAAAGTGAACTCAGCACTTGGAAAGACTGAAAAGGAAGACACTGAATGAACTCATTGAAGGCGCTTGCCGGCAGTCTGGCCAGCAGCGTGTTTCTTCAGTAGTTCTTTGTTTAAACTTCTGAGCTGCATGTTTTGAACTAGAGATTTTCAGGAAGTTGTAGGAAATGTCCAAACCTGGCTCTTGCTCAAGGAGATTAATTCCTTCTGGAAATTCCACCTGTGGAATAGACAGAAGGAACTCATGCCCGACCTCTTCCAGATGTGGGGAGTGCTGCTCTGCTGCATGCCCAGTCTCTTGCTCTGTGGTCACGACGAGACAAGCCTTGGCTGTTGTTCCAAGGAGCTGCACTTGTCTCTGCCTCCGCTCACAGACACTCCTGTCACCCAGCCCTGGCCATTCCATGTCCATTGGGCTGTCCCAGCTACAGGAGGAAGGGGCTTCAAACCCTTCAACTACCTCAAGCCAGAACACCCAACACCCACCTCAAAAATGTAATGCCACATATTGAGAACAGTGCTCTTGCTTCTTCAGGATATAAAACCCTCCTGGCTAGCTGAGGAGGTCAGCAGCCATGGGAGAGGAATAGGTGCCCCAGCAAGTGCCAAATAAACAACAGGATTTCCAGTCTAGTCGCAGGATTTTAGTGGTACAGCAAGGAATTGGGAGAACACAACAATAAAGGAAAGGTTAGCAGACCTTTCCAGTTTCTTGCCATCCCTGTCCCCTCACCCCCCACAGGGAAGAGGCCTGATGGAAGCTGTTGCAATGTGCAGGACAAAGATGGCAGCAGAAGACCAGACCTGCTCCCCTGGCACTGGGAGTGCTGCAGGAGAAGACTAAAAGCTTCACCCGACTATGAGCTGACAGTGTCTCCAGATCACATTTTTTGGCAGCAAGTAACACTGACAGAAGTGGCTCTTGGGCAATGCAAGCAGCCAATAACATGTGATTTAGGAGGAAAATGGCAAAAGCAGCAGAATAAGGAGGATTGTGTGTGATAAGCCCAGTGTGCGCTCTCACCCAGCAGCATCTGGAGAGGATTTTCTCCAGCAGGCAGGGAAGAACTCGATTACATCCAGTTAACTGTGCTCTAAACTGATTATGCATGTGCCAGGCTAATGGATTACATTAGCAAGAGGAAAAATAACATCCAATCAATCTCAATTTACTGCAGACCACACCAAGGCCTGAGAGAAGAGAAACCATTCTGTGAACTCCCCCCACTCCCGCTGCATCCCTTCAGCTATCAGAAGAGACATGGCATTACAGCTGCTCTGAGGACTGGAGAACTGCACTGGAGCTTGTCTGATCCATGCCTGATCTAGAGAGAGGCTTTTCTATTTAGTCAAACCCTAATTCCAGCTATGCTGGAGCAATCCATCCCTCCACTGTCCTCTGCTCCAGGCTTTATCCAGCCATACTAGAAGGCCAATATATGGAGCATCCAAGGGAATCCATAACTCTGAAACTCAGCTGGTGCTTCACTGCTGTCAAAGGCAGCACAGGGCTGCAGCAGCTCTGGAACTGCCCAGCCCTCTCACGAACCTGAAAACTGATAATTCCCCTTCACTTGCCTGAGGGAAACATTCCAGGAATCTTTATTACAAGTACCTGCACCTGTCCCCCAACTTTGGTAGAACTTTTTTTCCCTTGCCTCTTCTTTTTCCCCTCAGAGTGAGAGAATTCTAGTGCCCCAACTGCTTCTTCCCTAGTGGAATCTACTGTAGATTAAGGGTCTGGATAAAGAATTTTTAAACCTTTGCAATGCGTATTTAAAAGAACAATACAATGTATTAAAACGCACAGTAGAGCTTTCAAACAACTCTCCTGTACCCCAAAACTGACCTCCACAAACAGAGGAGATTCAGTTCCTCAGCTGGATTTTTGAAGTCTCACTGGGACCCTCCTGCCACCAGTTACCAAGGTGTGTAACTCTCTCCTGCACACTGGAGAGCAGAGGTGTATGTGCAGACCTGACCATTCCTGGAGCCAGACCCTGCTGGGTGAGGCTTGATCCTGGCTCATGATGGAACTGTCACTGTCACAGCAACCCTGGTCTGAAGAACGAGCTCAGAGAAACACAACCCCCACTTTGAGCAGCTCCCCACCACCTCCAGGAAAGTCTAACAACCACAGCTCAAGGCAAACCTTCTATGATGTTCATGGTTCTCTTTTTCCTCTCTGAATTTTCTGGAACCGCTCATTACTAGGAAAAAATCCAGGAGTTTTGAAATCTAATGTGTCTGCACCGTGATGTGGGTGGGTACTGTACAGCTCAATGTCAAGTCTTAAGTTCCCATTACATAAAGAAAAATTTTCAGAGAAATAATTAAAAAGCACAAGGTACAGTCTGTGTGTATATAAAGAAACCTCATCACATTTGGGGGAAAGCAGGAAGAAAAGGATGAGGACAGAAAGAATATAAGAATACCTGTGAGGAATGAGCAGACAATGAGCGAGAGAGCACGTGTGAACCGAGGGGATGCGGCTGCTGAGATTTATGGCAATTCGTACCTGATTGTTCATACTAAAGCCATTATGGGATGATTAGAGAAAAAGGTGAAGCTTTAAGTCCAGTGAAAATCAATAGAAACGTCTGGAGCAATTCTGCTGCACGAGAGAAAGGACTATTTACTGTATCCGGAGCTCCTCTTGGGTTACAGCCCACAGGGTTCAGGCCAGCAAGGGGAGGGGGTTGGGGACAGGCGGAATGAGGCAGGAAAGAGAAGATGGTTAAAGACACCATGGAATGAGGGGAGGTGGGAGGAAAAGTAAAGACAACAAGATGGGAGCGACAGCCCAAATGCTACTGTGGATGAAATCCTGCAATGCCTCCATGTGCACGGCCACACACGTGCACAGAGCTTCTCTTCCAGCCTCCTCCCTTTCCCAGCCTCCAGCAATGCTTTGCTTACAGAACCCAGCACTAACGTACACAGAGCGTAACAGCACAGCGACAGCAGCCTCCTCCATCCTTCCCCTTCCCTGCTCCATCCTCCCAGTGCCAGGACCCACACATTCCGACCACAGCAAAAGCTGTGCCCGTGATAAACTCAGTACGCGAAAGAGCCAACAAACTGCCGGCAAATGCTGCCTTGCACAACATTTTCAAGAGTGACTGTTCAATTTCTGTTCAGAAGTATCATATCTGCAGCGCTGTAAGACACAGAAGCCCCCTCTGAATCACTGTGACGTGAACACCTACGGGCCTAAGGCTCGGACAACCCTGGTCACTCCCAGAACACAGGCTGAAGAGCTGTGCCACCAGTGAGACAGGGTCCCATTGGAGAGCTCGGAGCAACTCATCTCCAAAGGATCACAATCCACTGAGGTTCAACATAGATTCTCCTTGGAAAATGAAGGAAGATGAAGCAAAGCCAACTCTTACCTTATAGAGCTTCAGGCTGGCCTCATGCCTCGAGTTCACGGTGTGAAGACGCAGCTTCTCCAGACTGTTGGTGTAGTAATCGCACGCGTTGCATTTCAGATGGACCGGGTTCCCAATGGCCACACACTTGAGCCTCCACTCGTTGGCTTTGCCCCCCTCCTTGATGTGTGCCACCAGCTGGTATTTCTGCACGTGTTTGTCCGTCTTACAGTGGAGCTGGAAGTTGGCCTTGAGCTGCGTGTTGTAGCGGCAGAGCTTGCACTGGTACGAGTCCCCCATCACCGCCTTCCATTCGTCCTCAGGGAGGCTTCGCTCCACGTTCATGTGGAGGCCCAACATGTCTAAATTATCTGTAGTGAACTTGTTGCACACAGCACACTGGAACAGCTTCAGTGAGGGGTCATTTGTCTGCGTGAAACTCTCACCCAAGTTCATGAGCTCCTCAGACACCAGCTGTCCACCACCTAACCGCATGTCCAGAGGGATCTCTCCACCCACTGCACAAAGAAGAAAGAGAAAAAGAGGTCAGAAAGGCTGAATTCTTGCCAAAAGAGAAACACAGAGCAGAACATGAGCTGCTCCCAGTGCAACCTGTGTACCCACAAACACACAGCGAAACAACACGCAGCTGTCCCTTTGCTCACTCCTCTGCGTTGCTGGGCAGCTCCAGAGCTGAAGGAGAGTCATCACAGCCAACATGGAAGGCTGGGAAAAGACTGCAATGACCCTTGTCACCCACCCGCTGAAGAATCATCCAGCCCTATGCCCATCAAACGTGGCAAAAAAACCCCTGTGGACTTTCAGATGAAGAATTCTGTAGCACCAGACTGAAAGTCTCCATGGCCACTTCAAGAACAGCATTAACACTTTATTCTATTTTTTCTTGCCTACCTGGAGAAGCAAACCTTACTTCACACAGTATGTGAGCACAGTCCCTGGCAAGTAAAACAAAGGCAAACAGTCACGAGCCCAGGTGATGGCAGCATCAGGGGGAGGTCACCGCATTGCCAGCACTAGTCAGCAACAGTGCAGAACGCGGCATGTACAAGAACCTCCTGCAAAGTGCCACTCCTGCACTATTGGATCTCATCTCTTGTCCGAGAGTTCAAAATGGTGAAGAATCTTCTAAAACCAGGATTGACAAAGTAAAGACAACATTAATAGCGAGAGTGTGAGATCACATCAAGGAGAGCCAGCAGGACCCTGTGTTTGTCAGATGGACTCTTCAAACCAGAGCTCAACTCTGCTCACTCAACGGCAACTAAGCACACCAGAGCCACCTGGAAGATGCAGAAAGAGAAACTTTCTAGTGAGTTTTTATGCCAAAGCACAGAGACCAACCAGGAGCTCTGTACCACCTTGCTCTTTTTTTACGTTTTTATGACATTTATCTCCTCCTGCAGATTTTCGGTACTTTACCTTGATCTAATTCACAGCTCAGCTTAACAATCCTATGAAAGGAACCTTCAGGTCAACAGTTCCTCAATCAACCAAAAGAGATGTAATTTCCTTAACTTTTCGTTTCCTATGTTGCAACCTGTTTGCCAAGAAGGAAATGCTCTTTAAATCACTCTCTCCTGAACTCACCACACATGAAAAACCCAAAAGTAGACTTCTTAATTATTAATGTTCTGCTCAAATCCAGGTTTGGACCAAACTGTAAAAATGGGAAAGTTCTGCTTCACTTTTTGCAAAGCTCACAGTGTATGTATCCGAGTCTAAGGGGCCAAGCTGCTTTTTAGTACAGGCAGGGCCTCCCTCCACAACCCTCAGCATGAGATTTGCAACCACCAAGTGCACAGTTCACAAACCATCTCCAGGCAGCTCCTGGACATCCAAGGCCCTGTCATATACTTTAGGAGCTTCAGTTAAAACACTTCCAACTTTTCTCTCACAACAGTCCTGTTCTTCACTAAGGAGGGTTCTGAGCTCCAAAAGCCTCCGATCCTGTCTCTCACACTGGCAGTAGAAGAACCCGAGTTCTTCAGCAGAGGAACACCACCCCTTCCACTGAACTCATCACCCCTCTCAAACCTGCTTACCTTGTCTTCTTAGGGCAACGCAGTGTGGAACAAACCACCTCACACTTGCTTTGGGAATGCCAGCAGCGGACTGCATCCTCTCTCAAAGCCTCCCAGCAAACTACTCACATTCCTCACCAAACCCAGGAGAAGTCCTCAGGAAATACTGTAGTAAGGATGCTTTCCACAACATAGAGGAACATTCAATGCACGGCAGCAGTAACCCGTATCTGCCATTGCATTAGCTTGCCATGAAAACTCTTGGAAAAGTACTAGGTAAGCCACATGTTTTCCCAACATGAGAAAAAAACTGCATTGAGAGAACACAGATGAGAGGTCTGGACTGCGCAGCCTCCGTCCTCAACCACCAAAGGCAATTCATGGGGCCACAGTGCCAGTGAAGGGGGCTGACCCACAGCATCCTGTCCGTGCACAAGGCGTTTGGAGTACAGTAAAACACAATCCCTCCCTCACACATGGACATGGTGGAAACCCCTTCAGCCTCACCTAGAGATGGAGCCATCGTTGCCATGGGGTTGGTGGGATCGAGCTGGAACCCTCCCATCATGAACTGTGCATCTGAAGAAGTGCTGTCCATCTTCAAGTTGGGAAGGTTCATGTTCTGTGCCAGGTAGTACTGGTAGAGCTCGGCCTCAGCAGGGGACGGCAGGCTGCCGAGGCCCAGGTGCCGGTTGTGTTGGATTTGGGACATATTTTGCTGAAGCAGCATCATATTGTGCATGTGCTTCTCACTGGTCATGTGAATCCGAAGGTTTCTAGCTACGTTGGTCTCATAGTCACACACCTCACACCGCCACGTAGGTTTGGTTTTTGGTTTGGTGGGGGAGGGGGCCCCACAGGTGCTACCAATGTTGGCGGCCGCAGCTGCTGCGGCTGCCGCAGCGGCCGCTGCCGCCCCCGCGGTGTGGCTGAAGACTTGCTCTCCCCCTCCGTTCTGCAGGTTCTGCATGTTGTTGAGATGCTTGTCGGACTGCATATGAATACTGAGGTTGCCTTTGGTAGTAGTGGAGTAGTTACAGACCTCGCAGCGGAAGGGCTTGT
This sequence comes from Lophotriccus pileatus, assembly GCA_035583135.1. NCBI lineage: Eukaryota > Metazoa > Chordata > Aves > Passeriformes > Tyrannidae > Lophotriccus > Lophotriccus pileatus. Next base: position 20,036,697 of record JAWWES010000021.1, on the reverse strand, counting down.
AACCACAGGTGTAGCTCTCGCCCCGCGCCAGCCGCGGGTGCGGCTGCCCGCTCTTGCAGTAGACGCAGGAGCCGCCCGGCTCAGGATGTTTCTCCTTCATGTGCGCCTCGAGCGTCTGCTGGTACTTGTAGTGCCAATTGCACTTGGGACACTTGAGTGTCTTACACGAGTTGCGAGAATGCATCATAGTCATGTGGCCACCCAGCGACCGCGAGGAGCCCAGGACCGTGTCGCACTTTGGGCACTCCACGCCGCTCCCCGAAGGGCACTCCCCACCCCCAAGTTCACAGAGGGGGCCAGCATGCTGGTGATGGGAGATGTAGCTCCCGTCCTCGCCCTCCGCGCTCTCATTTGGTTCTGGTGCTGTGGCATTGTCTTTATTGGCACTTTCATCGATAAAGTCCAGCCTCCTGCTGCCCTCGGCCACGCTGGCTCCGCCGCCCTCATTGTTAAAGCTTAAGTGATTCCTCCTGTTTGCACCATCAAAGACAAAGGAAGAAGCAGAATTAGAACTAGTAGAAGCTGTGCCCCGTGACAGGGTCTGGAGCACGTTAGGCATTAAGGGAGAGTTAGAAATGCTTTGGTTTGAGAGAGCAAGGTCCTTTTTGCTGCTGCCGCTGCCTGCCACAGCCCCAGCATCCTCCTGGGGCCGGTCCTCCAGTTCATCCTCCAACTCACTAGGAAACAGTCCTTTGCAACCCTCATCATCCTCATCTTCTTCCTCTTCCTCCTCCTCCTCTTCCTCCTCCTCCTCCTCTACATCCTCTTCCTCCTCCTCTTCCACCTCCTCGACCGGCTCTGCCTTTTCTGAGAGGCTGTCCTGGTCACCCCCCTCTTGCTTCTCCCCCTCTGTCACCCCAGGGTCCTTTCCCTCCGAGGATTTGGTGGGACTGGAAGCCAGTGGGCCCAGGGGGACTGAGGTAATGGGAGTCTTCAGAGCCGAGCTGGTCAGCCCGCCCAGGTTGAGGAGCGCACCGGGGGCCAGGACGCCCGCTGCCGGCGGCGGCTCCGCTCCGCCGGCTGCCCCAGCCTGGAGGGGCTGCTCGCCTTCCACGCAAATGCCACTGAATTTACCATAAAAACTGTGTCCAGGGCCCATGAGGTTAGCTGTGGAAACAAGAGGGTGCTGAAAGGTTTTGTTTTTTGGTTCCAGAAAGCTGACAAGGGGTTCCTTGTCTTTGCCTATCCCTTGGATGATAGCGGAGATGTTCTTATTGCTAAGAATTTTCCGCTCCTCCTCGCTCAGAGTCATTCGGTGGTCGTGCACGGCATGGGTCACGAACGAGCGGACATACCCAAAGGAGAGCTTGCACAAGAAACACATCAGGATGGGCTTCCTCTTCCCGTAGAGCACAAAGCCATCGAATTTGGACAGGTCCACATTGTTGGGAACATCTTTGGATACGCAGGAGCTTTTGGCAGAACCGTCGCTGTTCAGGTAATCTTTGTTGCTTTTGTGTCGCACATCGAAGACGCGGAAGCTGTGCAGGACGGGGCTGATGCCCGCCAGGGCTGAGGTATTCGGGAAGGCCTGGTCTGAGCCCTCAAACCACTTCCCGAAGGATGAGGCTATGTGGAAGGTGTTGATGATCTGTGGGTAGACGGGAGCGGCGGCTGAGGGCTCTCCCTGCTTCGGCAGAGAGTTTGGGAGCAGCGAGGGGAGAGTCCCGCTGCCGCCGGCGCCCCCGCTTTGCACCAGCTGGCTGAGGCTCTCCACGATGTAGGCCGAGCCGTCGGGCTGGTAGACGATCTCGCCGGCCAGGTTCTCCACGTCGCTCTCCTCCTCGCCATCCTCGCTGCTCTCGCTCCCGCTCTCCCCCCGCAGCGGTGGGGGTGGGCGGGTGCCGGCGCAGCGGTGCTCCATGTAGCTCTGCAGGCCGGCGAAGGACGCGGCGCACTGCCCGCAGCTCACCTCCTTGCCGGTGGGCTCGGCGCCGAGACCCGCCGCCGCGCTGCTCTCGGGGACGCGCTCGGGGAAGGGGACCCTCAGGCTGTCCAGGGGGCCGCGGCTCTCCGCCGCGGGCTGCTCCATGCTGCCGGCCGGGTCGGGGAGGTGGGCGCTGTTGAGATCAGTCCATTGCTGGTGCTGAGGGATGCCGCACCCATTGTCCTTCCCAGGGATGACGGGCGAGTCACAGCCTTCCATGGCAGGGCCGGCACGGAGCGCTCATTGCACCCGGTACAGCTCGGACCTGAGAGTGGAGAGAGAGGGAGAGAGGCAGGTGAGTCAGGGAGGAGAGACTGTTGCCATAAAGACCCCACCACCACAAGGGCTGCCAACTCTGCTCCTCAGGACCAAAGTGGAGTCTGGTGCACCCAGACAGGCGTCCAGGACAAGCGGACAGGCCTTGGGTAATGGGAAGGAGCTGGGAAGGAGCAATAGAAACACAATGGTAGCAGGAAGACAAGAGGTGAACTGAAGGGGTCTAGAAGGTGGTGAAAACCTCTGCAATAGCTTCCCCAAAGGGGAGTGGCAGAAAGACTGCAGGGCCTGTACTGCCACCCCCAAAGCCTTGGATCTTCAGAAAACAAGCAAAAACATCACAGAAAAGCTTCTGATAGAAACAAAAAGAGACATGACAACAGAACAGTGCTGGGGCTTTAAAACTTCGTAAAACTCATACTCTGGCTTGGCTCCTTAAGCCAGATGCTAAGTTTTTTGGTGATTCCTTTCTGATAGTGGCTTGGAAAGCACAAACCCAGCACTACCACATGTGCACCTCTGTGGGAGACTTTGAGACACAGAGCAACTCACAGCGATCTTGGAGTAACAACACTTTGTATGCACAAGAGATTTAACTGCTCTGCTCTGGACCGAGTTTAAATGGAGAAATGTCAGGAGAGAAACCAAACAGGAAATTCCAGATCTGACAAGGGTCTGTCTTGCGGATCGGAAAGCGGTCAGCCCACCACGCTCCAGGAAGCTCCTGGAGATCCTGCAAGGGACAGCCTCTGCACATGGACAGCTTTCCCTTACCCCCGGAAGAAAATGGTGGGTGCAGGTCCTGGAGGAAGAGGAGAAGGAAGAGGATACCCTTCCCACTACTTCCAGTCTGCCAAATCAACAAGACTAGAGGACTCCTTCCACCTGCAGGGCAGCCAATGAGCCTGGGCTACTGAGCATGGCTGACATCCAGGGCTCCCTCTCACTGCAACCCACTTTGCTGCATCTGGCCAACAACTCCAACACTGCAATCCTAATGGAGCCCTGCAATCCTAATGGAGCCCTCTTTGACTCATACAAAAAGTATGAAGAGAACAGGAAACCTGCCAGAAAAGACATGAGCGGCTGCAAAGCAGGTGATGTGCCACAGCAGGACTGAGTGAACCACCTGAATTAGTTCAAGCAAATGAAAACGGAGTGACATTCAGTGTTATCCCTTTTTTTCTAGTTTCGCTATCTCCCATTTTTTTTTCCTTTACTACACGAAGCCAGACACATTTCCACTGATTTCCCTCACACGTTTGTACCTTCCCTTTATATGTCACTTCTGATGAAGTTTGAGGAAAAACCATTTACAACTGCCCCTGAAGAAAAAGCAATATTCTCAAAGCCCATGTGCGAGGATGCCACCGAAGGACACAGAGACACAATGAAGCCATCATCCACTGCGTTCACGCTCGATGTTACCCTGCAGCACCCCCCATCCCACCTTCCCTGGATGCCATACACAGCTGCCTCTGCAGTGGCTCTGGCTTCTTCATCAGCCAGTTTTGTTCCCCTGAGCTAAAATATGTTCCAGCCGTGTAACAGCTCCTACTGCACCGGCCCTCTCTCCCAAATAGCTGTCCTTAGCTCTGTGTTTTCCTTAAACTCATCACAGATCCTTCTGCATTGAGGCAGCGCATTCACCTTCCCACAACAAGGCTACTCTCTCCCTCTACCTACCACTTCTGTACTGGTAACTGCAACCCAAATTAAAACAAAACATATTCATTTGGGTGAAAACGAGGAAAAAGAAATTCTGTAAGGCTCATACCCAAATTAAAACAAAACATATTCATTTGGGTGAAAACGAGGAAAAAGAAATTCTGTAAGGCTCATACTTCTGACAAGTGAAGTTTTGGGAATATCTACGCAGACTTCAAAACGCGACATGGGACAACAACGCAGCAGTGCTTTCAGACATTGCGGAGTGTTGCGCTGGCCAGCACAGCCAGCTCCCGGGACACACAGCCAGGTGAGACACATAGCCAGGGTCACAGTGGCTCTGCTGTTGAGAACTCCTGACTGGCAGGAGATGCCTGACTGACAGCCGGGCCAGAAGGGTTAGCAGGGCTGGAGGGGCGGGAGGGTTAACAGCCTGATTGGAAAATCAATGTAATAAATGCTTGGTAAGTTACAGGAACATGCGGGAAGAGGAGGCCGCGATTGATAAAGGACTGCGGCTTTGATGCTGCACTGGGGACTTGTTTATTGACAGGAAAGCCAATCTCTCTCCCGGCCCGGCCCGGCCAGGCAGACCCGCGCGCTCCAATTAATTGGTGGGCTTTTCTGCCTTGGCTCTCTTTAACAGCTCTCCTCCACTTGCTCCAAGTTAACCAGCTCAGGAGGAGCTGCGCCAAAGGAATCTTCTCTCCTCTCCCTTTCATTGACATGGAGGAGGAGCCGTTCCAGGGCAGGTGCAAAAACCCAGAGCCAAAATGGCCAGCCCAAGCCCCAAACACAGGCTGAGCCCCTGCACAAACCCAAGCTCTTCCTGCCTGTTCAGTCACTGCCACAGCTGTTCCTGAAGAGAGATGCTGAGGGAGGATGAGGCATAGAAATATTTGTTTCTATTCACAGAGGAGCTGCAGGAATCATCTCTTTAAACTGAAAACAGCAATTTCCTTGCTAAAGCAAACCAGGCTCTAAGCAGGAGCACAATGCAGTTATTAGTCCACTATCACGGGCCCTGCATCTTCTTCCACCCCAGAGCACCCCTAAGAGACCTGCGTGAGACACAGAGAGTCTGGGAGGACAGACGGACTGCAGAGTGCTCCACACCTCCCGTCTGCCCCCCCCTGCTGCCCTCTCCGCTCTGTTTATCAGCCAGTCAATAAGAAAAGGTAGTTCTTACTTAAGGAGGCAGAAGTCAACTCGTCAGGTCGATCAGCACTCTGTCTGTAAACATGGTTTCCCGTAAAATCAATGAACTCCAGTTACAGAGAGAACAGCCTGAGTGCCGGAGACTCCCTGTGCTCCCACCGCCCCAGCAGCATGGAAGGGCTCTCCCAGTCCCCTCTCTGGCTTTGTGTCCTGCCGCTGCTCCCACTGCTGTGGCCACCTTGCCTCTGGGCCATGGCTCACCTGAGCCCCTGCCCCTTCCTCGCAGCCCCTCGGAGCTGATGTGGGACTGACTGGGGGAGTGCAGGCACCACAGAGCAGGAGTGCTCCGTCACACAGCCACAGTGGCCCAGAGCCCAGCTACACCTGGATGGCAGGTGCCAGCACCGCACTGGTGTGTCCCACACTTCCATTCCCACTACCTAGGGCTGGCAGCTGGCAGCCACGCCGTGCAGAACACGCAGGGAGTCAATCCCCACATCCCCCCCATCACCTCCTTCCAGCCCTGGCCCCATCCTCGCAGGGACAGATTCACCTTCCAGCCACATTCCAGCGACACTCCCACCAAGGAGGGGCTGGCACTAAAGCAACACCCTGCACCCCCTGGCAAGCTGGGAGCTCCTGGGCACCCCTGGCCTGCAGCACCAGGCTGCTTCCTCCCCTGGGGATGCTGGCAGCGGCGCAGGCGGCAAGGATGGAGCGGGAGGGAGGAGGGGGCTCCTGCTGTTGCCCAGGCTTCCCGAGAATTAAATATGAACAGCCGTGCTGTGTAATTTTAAATTGTTAATTAGCACAGGGTTAATTAGGCGGCCCTTTCACAAGAGGCTGTTTGGCAGTAAACCAAGACTGGAAGCAATGAGGAAGGAGGAAAACAAAAGGAGAAAGAGACAGTGAGAAACTGTTCCCTGGGCTAATGACCCACATGGCACCACGGAAAAAAGGGCACCAAGGACAGGGAGAAGATCCAAGTAGATGCATTACACCCACGGCCGTTACCCAACCAATACCCTTGGAGGCTGCCCTCCTTCCCTCTGCCTAGCCACGGGGAACTGCTCCAGCCCTCCATCAGCTCCAGGGTGCTGGTGGCTCAGGGAAGCTGAAAGGGACAGAGGCAGGAGGACAAGGACAGCACAGGACTAAAGGTGGGCTCAGACACTCTGTACACACCCCTTCTTACATGCTCAGCCTGGCCTTCAGCAGCGTCCTCAGAAGGACAGAGCTTGGGAGAGTGCTGGTGTCCACCTCAGCCAAGAAGCTCCTGTCTCAGCAATGGCACTCGATGACACTTGTTCCAGCCTAAAAACTAGGGATGGACATATCAAAGGTGAGCGAGCAGCCAACTGAACTTCATGGTCATAGAAACACAGAATAGCTTGGGAAGGGACATTGGTGATCCCTGGGACCAGGTATGCTCAAAGCTCCCGAGAGCTGGGGGTGCACGAGGCAGTCACTGTCCCTCCTGGAGCAGTGACACAACGAATCAGGAGCATCAAAGCTTTCTGTGTCACCTCCCCGCACCTGGTGTGCTACACAGCACTCTGGTAACACTTTGGAAATTGCATATGGAAAGACATGATAAAAATAATTGCCTAGGATCAAGAATTCAAAAATTAAGGAAGAACAGAATGTATGTTGCCAAAGCAACTTTAATTTTGCTCCTTTATGCATATGTATTACGATACTGCCTGCAATTAGGTGAGCACATGCTGCCTCACTTGGCAAGCAGGACAGTCACAGAAGAGGGTAAAACAAGGTGGCAGGAGCATGTTGTCACTTTATGTGATTTCTGCAGCAGCTGCTATCGCACAAATATGTGAAGAGTCACTTCCTAGAATAGAAAGATCTTTTTAGATTTCCTCAGCAACATGGGCTGGAGATTCGAGCTGGGTGGCAGTACTGAGAGTTTCAATTCCCAGTTCTGTAAAACACTTCTATCTTGTAATCTAAATAGAAGACATGGATCCTAACTCTCTCCTATTCATTTAGGTGCCAGAAAGCAGAAAGATATCGCCCAGCCTAAGAGAAGTGTTGAGGATTCTGCAACAGGACTTAATTTAGGATAAAATGGTTCTTATAAGCCAAAACCTGAGCGTAACAGGGAACGCGGACGCACAGCGTTAAGAACAATTCCTAGCTGGGGGTTTCCATCAACATTTTATATCATCAGTGCCTTGGGAGTCCTCTTATGCAATTCCTAGCCAGAACCCCCACCCTTCCCCCCTCCAAATACTGATATTTATTTGCCAAGTTCAACATTTTAAAGAAGAAATTATAAACTAATTTCTCCCTTTCACATAGCAAGTCACATCTTGCACCTCTCGAAGCAAGACCAAGCCGTGTTTTGGCACACACCTGAGCGCAGTGGAGTTGCCTCACCAGCAAATGTGGTTTGATGAGTACGCACAGCAAGATATCAGTCTTGCCAAGTCCTGAACAAGCTCTGCATCTCACCTGCTTCCTCTTCTGTGGTAAGGCTTTCCTAACCAAAAGCCCAAGCTCAGCTCTGACTTCTCACAGAGTTCTGCTCAGTGCCAGCCTGTTTCCAGCTGGACATGTGGCCAAATTCAACACCTCTGAGCAGGGAGCAGAATTTTAGAAAGCCAGCCCTGCCTGCTGGTGGAAGAAGCATCCAACCAGTGTTGAATCGTGGGTTCCAAAGATTCTTGGGGTTGCAAGTCCTCGCAAACAGGTTTGTTATCCTGGTGAAGCCAAGAATTCCTAGAGTTACAGAATCATTTGCGCTGGAAAAGATCCTTAAGACCATCGACTGTTCCCTCAGTGCTTCCACAGTTACCACTAACCCACATCCCCAAATGTCACATCTACACATAATTTAAATCCCTCTAGGGGACTCCACCACTGCCCTGGGCAAGCTGTGCCAGTGCTTGATCACCCTTTCAGTGAACAAATGTTGCCTCTGTGGAAGTCCCTGTGAACACTTGGAGCTTTCCCATTCTGAGGGATTCCAGCCCACAGGTCCTGAAGGGCCTGAGGCTCCAGAAGGGGATGAGGCAGCACACAATGGTCTACAGAAAGAAAAAATCCATCAGGCACCTCAAAAGGACCGTACAGTCTTCCCCCAGCAGGAAGACAACCCCGTGGAGGGATGGCCTTCCGCAGTGCTCCAGCCCCGGCACGCTGAGCGGCGCTGCACTGCACGCGCTCGCTGGAGGGACAGGGACACAAGGGCTGACACAGGGCTCATATCCACGGGCACAGCCGGTCCCTCAGATCTCCCCGGCATCATTAGCATAAACAGCTTTTCAAGCAGCAGGAAGCAAAGGAAACGCTGAACAAAACAGGGCTGAAAGCTGCAGGACTCAAGCACTTGGAATGAAACTGAGAGAAAGGGGCTCCTTGAAAAAGTGAACCTTCCACATTATCCACATTTTCCCTCTATCCTACACACCAGATAAAACTGAGCCAATGGGAGTAACACAAGTCAGGCAAGCTTTTCAGAAAGCATTTTGTTATGAACTATTATTCCAAGTTTGCTGATCCCTTTGAGCCAGCTACTGCACTACACATGAAAATATTTATCTAATCCTCAGCCTGCTGCCATTGAGAGCAGAGTGATCCCGAGGAGGGCCAGAAGGCTTTCCATGAGCAGCTGGGGACAAGAGCGTTTATTCTTCCAGAGAGACTCTCTGCACTGAGAGTATTTTGCAGCAAAGGTAAATGGGCTTCAGCCGCATTTCTCTCTACACAACAAAGAGAAGCACTTGCTTAGCTATTACGTGATGTGGCATTTGCACGCTCCCAGGGCATGGAGCTTGTTCTCAGGTCCTGAGGAACCTCTCCTCTTGTGTAGGACACCACAGAAGTGCCAGGTTTTGTTTCAAAACATCACACATCCCACGATTCTGTTGTTGTGCAATTCACCCCTTTGCTCCAACCCCCCAACGGTTCTTGTCAAAGGCTGTTCCCAGCCCATGCTGCTGCATAAATAACTACATTTGCATCTGGTTTGCATTTTCGGTGCACTCTTGTTGACCCAACTCCAAAACTAACCAAAGAGTTGCTGAGGACAAACTGCCTTGCTCCGTCACACAGACCCCACACAGTCCCCTGGTCCCCCAAGCCCCAATGCCTTGGAAAGAGGGCCAATGCTGTCCTGCCCTTTTGCCACAGGCTGCAGCTTGCCCTGTCCCCTCAGTGCCTGTCCAGGGGCTCTTACCAGTCCCAGCCGCCACAGCTCCGTTTGGGGCCCCATGTCCCTCCACAGAGGGCAGGTACATGCACAAGACCTTGAGAAAGCCCTACCCCCACCAATCGCCTGGAGACGCTTGTGACGGGACAAGCACTGAACTGCTCTGAGTTTCCAGCCCTGCCACAGGGTTCAGGAGCAGACACAACCAGCCCTCGGCAGCCCAGCTGGAAAAGCCGCCGCTCCACTGCCAGGGTGTGCTCCACAGCGATGCTCCACACACGCAGGCTTGCACGCCTCGGGAAGAAATCCTGCCAGTGCTCCTTCCTCCTACGGATTTACCCAAACAACATGTGCACTCCAGACTAGTGTCAAGGGCCAAGCCGAGGGTAAGAGTTAGACTCATAAGTCATGCGGATCTCTTCTGCCAGGGCTCAGATCCAGTCCTTGTTAGGAAGCAGAGTCGCTGCTGCATTCTGGGCTCAGTTGCTCCTTCCCACCCTTTGGGAAAACCGATGCTTTGGATCAGGCCAGCGGGCTCAGAGGCATTAGGTCACTCCATAACCATTCCACTGGCTGCTCAGACAAACACCGCAGCTGATACGTCAGCTCTGCACTACACACTGGGCTTGCACAGTCCCATCCTAAAGGTCACCGGGACGTCGGCTCACACAGGCCATTCATGTTTCAGTACGGAGTAAACACTGGTTACAGTCATGTCACTGGAAGATAACCCTAAAACAGGTAAAGAAACCTGCTGGTATGGCTGGGAAACTGCCCCATTTAGCACCTTTTAGGCCAACTTTTTGCAGATCCAAGGGTTTCTCTGCTCCTGTAAACAGCATCTGAACACTCATGTGCTCCCAAAACACCTCGCTCCAGACTTCACGTCCAGCCTGAGCATTTTCTTTATCTGGACAAAATAAACCCTCCTGACTGCAGCAACCATCAGGAGTCAACACCTATGCACCACTTCATGGCTCAAAGTCTCAAGTTCGTGCTCTCCGCGTGCACAGCATGTAGCCACTCCATCAGCTGCTACATCCCTGGTGCACCTCGGAACAAACACCTGTGAACTGTTTAACCACCTCATGGGGGAGAGCTGACACGGATCCAGGGCCCAGCGAGGACCGCAGCACAGTGCACTGTGAGGGACGCAGGCACCTCTGGAGACGAGGCAGGAAGTTGCTACGCGCACGTCTCCAGACCTCCAGGACTGAAAGCGTTACTCGGCTGCTTGGCCTCTTGCTAATTGTGGGTTTTATTTTTATTTCCTATTACCCTCTTGCACGCCTGATGAGATTATCTTACCGGAACTGACACAGCTGGAGGCTGCAGCCATACATGGAGCCTCTCAGGAGGCAATGCAATTTTATTTTCATTGATCAGAAATCAGCAGGGCAGTAAATGATGGGAAATTCCATTAGGAGAAATACTGGGCCATGAGACCCAACTAGCAAGGTATACCCAAATCCCAGAAAGTCCCATCCTTCCCCAAAGCCCCATCTGGATGCTGACAGTGAATCATCTTTCTTCCTCCCAAAATGGAGTCAGCTTCTAACCTGGTGCTCCTAATCGCCGCCTGTGCTGCTGGAATCGGAGATGATGTTGTCAGAGCACCCCCATGGGCTCACTTAGCCCAGACAGTGCCTTTGGTAGATGCAGCAGCACTTGATTGCCCCAGCTTAGCCCAGAAGCTGCTGTGGGGCTGGGTCTGTTTCCCAGCATGTGCCCATCCCACAGCCTTTGCTCTCACAGGCCGGGCAGGTGTGTGTGGTGCTGGCACACCAGTGCCTTGGCCGGTTCTCAGGCAGTCCCAGCAGACTCAGGAGAAGCTGAAGGGATGTCCACTGAATGCTCCCATCCCAGTCCCAGTTAAGCATTATACAAAGCTGCTGGAGAGAGCAGCCCTCCTTCTCCAAGGGCCACAGTCTGGGGGACATGCAGGGCTCTTGGGTCATGCAGGGGTCTGGGGACATGCAGGGATCTCAGGGAACCCTGACAAAGCACCACACACCACAACACTGTGACAAATGCCAACTCCTCTGAGCCCAAACCAAGAACCATATGGCAATCCTTCTATTTTAAGCCACCCCATACACAGGACACGCATTCAATTCCTCTCTCCTGGATCAAAATCCCTCCATCAGGTCTTTGACTTAAAGCTGGGTTTGCCCCACCCCGCTGTCCCAGCTGCACACACAGGTGACAGGTGAGCCCTGAGCCCCTGTCAGCACAGCCAGGCCTGCTGGCAGCACACGGGTTAACGCGAGCCAACCGCAGCACAGTTGTTAAGGTGATCAATACCAGTGAGATACTAAAGCAGCATAAGCCACACTATTGATTGCCAAGCAGATGATAAAACTGTTTATTATGATAATTGCAGGGTGCCTGCAAGATGCTCCTAGTGCTGTCTTGAGCTTTTTACCAAAATAAGAATTGCCAGAGTATCACCTTCTGTCTGCAGCCACCCTGACTCCAGTGACACCCTCAACACGCTGCTGTGCCCATGCACTGACCCTGAGCCACCTCCACAGCCCAGCTACCACTGGCATGGAGAGGGTCATACTATGAGACACAGCCCCTGAACTGTTTATCACACCCCCTGCCCCCCATATTGGGGCTCACTCCTACACCCTCTGCTCGCCTTCCACTGGAGCTCCCATTCCAGGGAAAACAGAGCTCAAACACTAAACTCTGTGACTTCAGTTCTGAATCCTCCTTCTAATTAGCTAAAAATTAAACTCAACTTCCCACTCCAAAACATTTCCTTCAGTATTTTAATTACTTTTACCTCTACTCTGGACTTTGTACAGTTTCCTACATCCTTTCAACAAGACTTAACAGAATTTATGCCTTCAGGACCTAAATTCTTGTGCAATGCATTAAGAATTCTTTTTGAGAAGACTGAACTCCAGATACACTCGGTGTGGGAAATCCATCAGGTGCATGTACACGCAGGGCATACCTCAGAACAGGTGACACACTGCAGCTTGTCCCCTGCCACCGAGTGTCTGCAGGGAGCAGCTGATCTGCCAGCACACAGCAAGGCAACACTTTGGTTCTGAAGTTGCTTCATATACCAAAAAGCTTCTCTTGGATTAAACTCAGAAAAGTGTATCCCCCGGCCTCTACAAGAGAGGGCAAACAAACTGTCCAATGAAATCTGCTCTGGCAGATCTACTGCTCCTCCATCAGCAGGAGGAGGAACAGAGGCTATAACATACCCGGGCTCCGTTGCCACCACAGCCAAGGGACAGCTGAAAATGAGTTTAGCAAGGGCTGAAGCTCCAAGGTTCTGTCAGCAGCTCCACGGGCAGTAATTATGGAGTATGGGTCCCATTATCTCCGAGTACAGACAAGGCTCTGACAGCTCCATCTCAGTGTTAACCCCAAGGACACTACAGGCTGCAGGCAGCACTCGGTGCCCCCTCCACTGCTTTGGCTGGCTGCTCCTGTGCAGCTGAGTCACTTTCTCTAAATAATCATAGGCAACATCTGCAAAATAAACTTTACACCAGTCTGAGCAGTCTTACTGTAGGTTGGTGTCAAACCTGGACTAGACCACAGGAGCTGCTTCTGCCTAATGCTCAGGCCCCTTCCTCCTCTTAATGCTTTCCTCTCTACTCCCTGTAGTCTCCTCCTCCTATTCCTTGGTGCCTCCCACCCCTCTAAAAGGTGTCACTTCTTCAACAAGCATTGTCAGCCAAGGATTCTCAACACAAGTTTTTCAGGGGGAAAGACAAAACCTTACACCTCCTCGCAACTCCTTCATCCTTCTGTCCTGAACCAAGCCCTCCTTTCTCAGCTGCTCTTTCCCATGCACACCTGTACCACAGGAGATGGTGAGGACGGCTCTCCAGCTCACTCAAAGAGCAGTGAAAAGGTTAATAATGGAATGGACATGATCAAATCCAGCACTCTGGTGAGTGAACATGTCATGTCACACAGCCGCTGCTTTACGGGCTGGAGATCTGGAACGAGTTTTTAAAACTTGTCCCCTCTCAGCCCAAACACCGGTGATGGGTTGCAGAGCCCCACAGAACTCATCTCAGAGGTCTTCAGAGTTGGGGCTGTTTTTTCGAACTCTCAGTAAACCTAATTACAAACAAGATTAAAACAATCCTTTCTTATTAAAATGTGGACAAGGGAGAAGACCTCCCTCCCTGTCAGCCTTTGAATGAGCCAGTTTCCACAGGAATTTATTTTTTCCCCCTCCTGTTCTAGAACAATATTCTAAAAAACAATATTCTAGTAGAACTTTGTTCTACTCCTCCATACAATGGGAGAAAATAAAGGACATTGCAACAATGGACAGAGCATCTCAACAGCTCAAGTCAAGGAGGGACAAGTAACAAGCTTGAAGCTGTAAGTCCTCGAGTCACCTATGGAAAACTGTAGAACCCTAGAATGCTTCAGGTTGGAAAGGACTTTAGAGTTCATGTCATTCCAACCCTCTGCAACAGGCAGTAACACCGTCCACTAGAACAGGTTGCTCCAAGCCCCATCCAACCTGGCCTTGAACACTTCCAGGGACAGGGCAGGCACAGCTTCTCTGGGGACCTGTGCTACTGCTATGTCTTTCACACATCCACACATCCCCACCAAGCCCTGGAAAGGACACTCCTTACAGTCGGCAACAACAGGCAACAGAGAGACAGATAAATCTTTGAAACAAACCAAAAACACCAACAGAGCGGCCAAAGAGGGTCGGTGAAGTTCCAAGTGGCCAGCAGGAGCATCACCCAGGATTATGATGGTCCCAGCCTCAGCTCCCCCCTCCTACAACCAGGCCTCCACCTCTGCACAGAAAGGCAGTGGGTGCTCCAAGGCAGTGCCAGGTGCACGGCTGCTCTCCGTGTCTGTGCTTTATCCAGACCATATCCAGTTGTTAATGCAGCAGGAGCAGCCTGCAATCCAGTCCCCTTCCCCAGCTCCCCTGGACCTGCAGCTCTGAGGACACAGCTCACTCTCCTCCCACAGAGAATCCAGGGACAGCAGATTGGGGCCCCAGTACCACTTACTTTCCTTGAAAACATCTGTTTTCATTATCACTATTACTTTTAATTAGCACTTTACAGCAGCCCTGAGCCCTCCCAGCTGGAGGAGAGCTCTGCTCCTAAATGAACAATTAAAAGGTGCACTAAGGGAATTTTTTTTCTCATCTTCAGAACCCAATTTTTCAGCAGAGCTCAAAGACAAACCACCTGGTTAAAGGAGCTCCCTTGAAGAGGTCTCTTCAGCACGGCTCAAAGCCCGCGGGTCACCCGGGGATCCCCACAGCGAGAGCGGCCGCTGAACTCAGGAACCTGAAACGCTGAACTAATTACTAATGACAGGGTCTTAACGCCTCTGCCCTCATCGCTCACTCAACGGCCTCCTCTTCCTCACCCGGCCACAGTAATTGCCCTGAGGAAAATCAAAGACTTTAATGCCCAACTCACTCATGGAAGGCCCCTGCTCAAGAGTTCAGGCCAAGCACATGCTGAAAGACGGAGCCCTATTAAACGCATAAGAAAACAGATCCCTATGAAGCATAATTACTGGAAACGTGGACTCCTGATCAAGCACTTCTCTGAAACTCAGCAATGAGAAACATCCACAAAAAAGCCCCCAGAGACAGCCTCGGCCATTCCAAAGAAAGCAGAAGGACAGGGAGGTGAAGTGTCAGGACAAAAGGGCTGTCCCAGGGCCACTGCCGCTTGCCCAGCAGCCCTGCGAGTACAGCACCCACAGACTCCAGCCTTTAATGAGGAAAGAGCCATGAAGCTCCAAAACACTTCAGTCAGTACTGATCAAAACCTCATCTCTCATGCCCCTTGCTATTCCCTCAGCACTGACAAGATGCCACCACTCTACTCCCAAAGCCCCCAGACTCTACATTCACTGGGGAACCCTCACCCTCAGCACCCCACTCTGCCCCAGGAGGGCAGAACACACATGGAACAGCGACCAAGATTCTTTCCTCTCAGCTTCCCCAAATCTTTGTGTCCCCCAGAGTCCCACCACAGCCGCCCAGCAGCGCTGCCTTTACCACCCCTAGAGTCTGGACTTGGAACACAAGTCTTGTGTTAGAGACAGCATTCCAGAACTACTCTGGAAATCCTAAAGTCAGCTGAATGACAAGGTTTAAAATAACACCAATATCACAATTTCCATTAAAATTTGGAATCCTTTAAGTCACTCGGGTTCCCCTGTGCCCATTCACCTTTTCCTTCCTTCTCACCCTTTACAGCCACTTCCCTCTCAGCTCTTTTCCAAACATGGGAGTTAAATTCCATGGCAATGAATTTCACGTAAATGGGAAATAAACTTTATTTAATTATTTAATCTTTGTTTACACTTCCTGCCTTGGAAAGTTTACTTAAGCTACTCAGACGGGATATGGTCTGCAGCGTGCGAATGTGGTAATGGACGGGAACACCAGCACCAGAGGATCCCTTGGCTTC
Source organism: Lophotriccus pileatus (assembly GCA_035583135.1). NCBI lineage: Eukaryota > Metazoa > Chordata > Aves > Passeriformes > Tyrannidae > Lophotriccus > Lophotriccus pileatus. The sequence goes on along the minus strand of JAWWES010000021.1, from coordinate 20,021,054 downwards.
TTCTGGAGCCAGGGGAGTGCAGGAGCCCACATAGCCAGACTGGGAGCCCACAGAGCCCAGCCAGGGCAGCTGGGAGCCCACGGAGCCAGGCCAGGACAGCAGAACCCACGTCCACCAGTGCCACACCAGGTCCTGCACATATACCAAGAGCACTTCAAGTGCCAGCTCCCAGCCCATGCCCTGGCCATCTAGATTTGGGAACAGCATTTTTCTGTCCAGCACTCGGAACCCAGTAAGGACCGTGAGCCTCTGCTGAGCATTCCAACAGCTGTCTCTGGAGCAGGGGAAGTGAATGCCTCCAGTGCCCAACGAGCCCAGATACTGATCACACCACAATGCAACACAGGGGAAAAGGACACAAAACAATTAATTCTTGGCTCCTTGTTTTAGCTCTGGGCGAGGGAAGGTGCACTGCAGAATGAGAGGAGACTGGAACAGACGGAGTCTGGGATGTGCTCCAAGAGCCCCAGGGGCAACGGCGCTGGCTCCCAACCCCACAAACACGGGGCTGCTCTCCAACAGGTGAGGGCTCCGGCAGGCTCCCAGGCACAGGGAACGGGGAAAGCCTCTTCAGCAAGATTTATTTTGACTTTCCCATTCCCAGGCCAAATGATGAGAAATTCCTCAGAGAGAGCAGAGCTGAGCTATCTGGTAAATCCATCTCCTGCAACCAGGTCTGAAGGTAGGTAAAAAAGGAAGAAACTCAGTGACTGAACTCAGTGACTCAGTGATTGAACTGATGTGAATGCTGGAGCCGGTAACAGGAGTGGGAAGAGAATGATGAGAGAAATCCTCCGCTTCTATGCCATAAACCCATCTGAACAGGAGGCTTGAAAGCCAGTCTCCCCTTCCAAAGGCAGCTTCTTTCCTTCTCTTCATCCAAATTCCAAATAGCAAAGACTTGTGAAACTCTTGCCTAAATCACACTCAACTGCTGGCTGTGCCCACATGCTCCAGGGAAAACACAAGGGGACTATTACGTACAGTGACCACAGCCAACACTCCTGAAGGCGGCAGAAGTCAGACAAGTCACCTTTACTAATGGGAAAAAATACAAATCTCTCAGCCATAAAATAGTCTGGAACAATGTGCAGCTTTTCCAAGACTTGCGACTTCATTATAACACACCAGTGAAGATGCATTTACTCTCCAACAGTTTCCACAGGAAAACCAAGGACTCACTGGTCCAACCTAACCATGTCCTGGCCATGCCGAGAGCAGAATTAGTACTTTACCAGAATATGCACATTTGATTTTATTTAAAAAAAATTAAAAAGGGGCAATATACAGGACAACACGAGCAGAGGCTTGAGATAAAATTCAACATGGTAAATACCAAGTGACTTGAAAAGAGCCTGAACTGATGCTAAATGGAAAGTTGTTCCTTACTTTTCTTTCAAATTCAAACCCCTAAACGCAAAGTGATTTTTCTTTCAAAACCAAAACCCCAACTGAGAAAAGCTCAACGCCTTCAAAGGTTTGTAGCAGAGGCACCATGAAAAGATGGGGGACAAGAGTTTGAGCTGCAGGAATGTATTGCTCTGCACTAGAACACCCCATTTGCAGCCAGTGCCAACCCAGGGCTGGCAGGGGCGATGTTTCACCTCATCACCCAGGCTGGCCCCTCAGAACAATGTTGGTCTGCGGCTCCTTCCTTTCCCCTGCTCCCCCCTCTGCCCAGCCATGAAGAATGAACCCATTTACACAACAAGGCCCTAACAGACAAACTCCTTCTTCCCCCCACACCCCTTCCCCACGGGCAGAAGCAGGCACCCCGCTACTGGCTCGCAGGCAAGGTTGTAATTACCTGGGTGAACAAGGATAAGGAGATGACTCCAGGAAGCCAGGCCTAAAGGAATCATTACTCATCCAGCCCAGCCTCCTGAGCATCAAAGGCTGAGTGACTATGGCTCTCCGTCAGCTGATCCAAGGGAATCAGTCTGGAAGGGAGGCTGAGAAGTAGTTTGCACACTTTTTCACAGCCCCATACACTCTGTTAACCAATAAAATTAGGAAATACATTATTTTCAAGCTACAGGTATGTCCCTGAGCTTTCTGAGCATCAGGCTCCTCCTCAGTGTCCTTCCTCTCATCCTCAACTGAATTCAGGTCCTTTCTTCTGAGTGACACTGTGAGCCAAACTGTATCAGGAGGAGCTGGAGCCCGGCCAGCTGCAGGTAAGCTCCCAGCTGCACAGGGACATATAACCAGCCACCGGACCTTCGAAGGCTTCTCAGTCCATGACAGCAGCATTTGGTGGGCTACACAGCCCTGCTCTTGCCACAGATAACATCAGAGCCTTTCCCATCTCCTTGGAGCTCAGCCCCATCTGCTCCTTGACCCCAGCTCTTAAAAGGATGTGATAAGCTGAAGACATTTTACAAATAACATTTCCCTAACTCTGCTGCCTAAATCATTTCCTGATGTGAACCACCCATTGCTGTAGACAATCCTATGGATGACTCTCCATCCTATTTAAAACATCTCTAGTAGTCACAGCAAATGCCAGCATTAAAGATACAGCTGGGAACAAGTTGCTCAACTAAAATCCAATTTTAAAACACCACAGAAAGTGGAAATGAGAAGGAAGATAAAAACTAACCCTGCATGACTACATTTTTTTCCAAGGACTACAGCTCTGGAAAACATCAGCTTGTATTCTGCATGGAGATGTACATTCTCTGGAAGATATGCGGACACCCGGGACCTCTGGGAATCTCTGAGCAGCCAGGTATGGGAGTGAAGCAGCCCCCACTCGCCCCATGCAGGGGCACCTGTCCTTGGAGATGCCAGGGCTGCAGGAAGGTCCATGGGTTTGCAGAGTGAGAAGGAGCATCACTGGCAGAGCTCTGGGAGCCAGAGAACGGCTACCCTTGGCAGTCACGAGATGAAAGCTCAATGCTCCCAAAGCAGAGCTGGAAACCAGTTCTCTTTCCTAAAGGGGGGAGATGACCTCAGCCGCAGCCTCTGTTCAGCACAAGAACTGTGAGGCTGAAGGCCAGGGCCAGCAGTCCTACCCTGCCTGAAAACTGCAGTGACGGCTTCGACTTCCCTGAGGATGTAAGGGAATTTCCAGGGTGTGACCACACAGCAGCAGTTGCAGTTCTAACCCTTTGCTCTTCTAGAGCCACACACGGAGGCCCTGAAGATCCAATCAAAAACTGGAACTAGAAGATCCCTGGGGTCTCCAAGCAGCCTCTTCAGGCAGGGAAATGGTGCGGCTGCCTTTGCTAGTCATGAAATGAGATGAGCTTTCTGATAGCTGCCTGAGTCAGAGGACAACCCTTGGGGCAGTCCTGAATCTAAGATCCTCTGATCAGGAAGAAGCTGATGCCTCATGGACTGTCAGATCACTGGTGCTGGGGTCCAAGATGACAGTGACTGATTTTCTTTTTAATCACAAGCTGCAGTTGCCAGAATGACCCGTCACAGCCACGGCTCAGACTGCAGATCAAGCACTGCTGGCGCTGGGAGCTCCTTGCAGAAATGAGACCTGGTGCACGTCAGACACTGGCACGCGGGTGCTGTGAGGGACACAGGGAGCAGCAGCCAGCTTTCACAGATCACAGCAGGCCAGGCACAAGGAAGCTGCTCGATAACCACCTCAGGACAATGCTCGGCACAAGGCACCAGAACACATCGTGGGACAATTCCCCCGACCCCGCACACCAGAACTGTAACAGAATTTTAGTCAAGTAGTAATAGAAAGTGAAAACAGAGGTAAAAGGAAGATCAGGACAAACTGTCAGCGCAGACCCGGCACTGCCAGCCATGCTGAGGAGCTCCCACGACTCACCTTTCATTCACATTCATCATTCAGCCAGTGCTGAACGTGCTGAAAGAACCTGAGGTGTAAAGTGGGATCTGCTCAGTCCAGACCTCCTGCTGCCTCCCAGCCACCTCCAGCAGCAGGGCTGGAACAGCCCTGTAGAGGGACATCTGCTTTGGGACAATCTGCATTCTTTCAAAGGCTTCAATAGCAATCATCCATTTCATTTCAGTTTCTATTATTCATTGTATGAATTTACTTCTTGTTTAAAGTCCAGATTCAAGAAGGGAGAAAATACAAATCATTACTTTCACCCTTAACCCCAGGGCGCAGCAGCACAGCACTGTCCTCTTCCCACCTCATGCCCAGCTCTCATTCCACTGGCACCCCTGAGCAGTGCGAACTAGCTCCCAACAACTTCAGGTTCAACTGCTTTCCCAGCTCTGTCAGTGAAGAATGAGCCTTTCCAAAGCAGAACCGCTCACAACCAGAATGCCCCCACCTTTCTTGAGGGAGAAGGAATGAGAGGCATGAGTGCAGCAGCACAAGGACAAATCTTCATCCAAAGCAGAGCAGCATGAAGGAGCCACTCCAAAAGCCACAGCACCCAGAGCCAGGGAGATACAGCTCAGACAACTGCAACCCACCAGCATGCACTGAACTGCTCCACCTCCACATGACCATTCACCTAAACTTTCAAGGTACCTTCCCCCTCTTTGCATTTTCTCTTCAAGTTTCATGATTTGAGCTAACAATAACAGCTGTCCCAGAATTACAGACTGAGTTGGGTGGGAAGGGACCTTAAAGCCCATCTCATTCCACCTCCCTGCCATGGGCAAGGACACCTTCCACTAGACTAGGCTGCTCCAACCCTCGTCCAACCTGGCCTTCAACACTTCCACGGATAGGGCAGCCACAGCTTCCACGGACAACCTGTGTCAGTGCCTCATATCTAATCTAAATCTATACAACCCAAACCAATTCCGAATAGCCAAGAATGTCTTTGACAGGTCTAACATGAACATTTGTAACCGTCCATCAGCTCAGGAACTGAGCAGGGTATGCACAATAAACACCCATACTCAAACAGGGCTGGGGAGGCACTGCTGTGGCATTTATTGGTTTCTTCTCCAAACAGAACTGGAAGTACTGTGAAGGGAAGAGTGATAAAAGATATAGCAATAAACGGAAACCTGAATCAAATATAAGGCAGGTTTATCAAAGACACAATGTAAAAACTAACCCAGTGTCTTCCTTTACTGAGAGGACTGCCCCTTCTTCCACACCGCACCGGGGAGTTACGCTAGAGAAGACAGGCACTAGCTGCGATTTGAAAAAGGCAGAAAACTAGGCCAGTAGGAGCTGACACCAGGATGACGTAAAGAGAATACTGCCCTGCATAGAAGTTATCTGGAAAGGCCTCGGGAGCCATAGTGCCATCACTGCTGGCCTTGCTGCTGATCAGCAGCATCAATCCTTGATGAAATTAAATTGAGAAGCACATCTAACACAGTGTAAGACCAGAGTATTACACAGGAGAAAGTTACGATCTGAGGTCTAGAATAACAAGAAAGGAACTAAATCCAAGAGTATGACAGGAAAACTTTGAGTTTCTGCAGTAAATTCAGGGTTTACCAATTGGGAATTACACAGGAGGAGACAGACTGATGCACTGGTCAGGATGAATCAAAAAAATCAGCCAGGCAAGTGGCAAACATGATCTCCAGATGTTGTTCAGAGTGTTTGTGGAAACAAGCAAGCAATGAAGAGAAAGTTAACAGCACTGCAAGGCTTCAGCTGGAATCACATGTAGGACTGTGACCACGTTACAGAGAACACAACACCTGAGCCAGGAGTGGAGGCAGGTAGAGCAAGTGCTGGGGCAGGGGCTCTCCAGCACAAATCAAAGGCTTCAAGGACCCAGCCCCGCTGTGCTGGGCAGCTGGCACATGCTACACCACAGCACCTACATACTCAGCCAACCTGCATGTCTAACATGGGAGCATTTCTCCATTTCCTCCAAGCTGAGCTGCTGGGAGGCAAGCCCAGCAGCCCTCCTGCAAGCCTCGGGCCTCGCTAACGCCAGCACAGCAGCGGTTCATTGGCTTATAAGTCAACTTCCCTACTTTTCCCGTTTATTTCTTTCACTGGAAGATAAGCCAACAGGCCGTTTCTTATGCAACTGTTTGTCAGTTAATATTTGTGTTCCAGCAAGGCAAGGACCAGATAAGTGATGCCTTGGACCTGCCTTCCCTGATGAAAACGTGTCGAGGGGGCTGCCAAGTCATCGTGCCCAGCAGGTCATGATGTGGCTGTGATGCCTGTGAAGCTCTGCTGGGCTGCCCCAGCCTCACCTGCTGCACATACACTCACTGCTCACACTGGTACCAGCCACCACATGCTCCTCTACAGCTACAGAGCAGCACGTCTGAGTGCAGGCTTTCTAAATTTAGCCCTGCTTCTCCCTGCTCCAACCTCTCCTTCCACAGCACAGGAATAATGGTGGCAATCTCTTCTGGCAGCAAGCAGAAATGAAAGGATTAATCTGATACATCTCTGTAAAGGTGCTCCAATAATTAAGAGGAGCAACTGCTGAACAAGATTAGCAATAGACTATAACAAACTAGAATAAGCAATAGGGACCTCTACAAAAGCACGTCACACCTGCCACCCCAGCCACCCAGCATCCCAAGGTGTCCCACCCACAATCCTGGCTATCCGGCATTCCAACGGATGCACCTGCCGCTTCACCCTCTGCTGTGCTTCAACAGGCACTGGAAGCTGACATGTCCTCTCCCTGTTGTTTCCCTCCATCAAATCCACTTTTGTACTGGTTTTGCCACAGTTTTTGAAGAGTCTGAAGGAAGCCAGTGTTGCTGAAATGCAGAGTGATTGGGTCCCCAGAGGTGTCCACATGGGCTCCTGGCCACACCAGGTCCCAGCTCTGGTTGCTGCTGTGTGTGGTGTCTGTGAGTTCCAGAAACTGCACCTGCTGCTTGTTCTGGCTCTGGACTGCAAACAGGAACACCGTGTCCAGAGCTATGTGGCAGCAAAAGCCCATTCACGACCATGGCAGGTTGATACCTGATCAGCCTCCAGCTGATCCACAGGCCACCAGCACAGCAGGGACCCATGGGAGACACGGGGCACTCACAGCCCTCACCTACCCTGCTCTAGCAGGGGTCTGGAAACACTACAACACATCCCCATCGTGTGTCCCTGCTCTCCTCAGTAAGCTGCAGGAGAGTGCAGCACTGACTGCTTTGGGCTTGCTCCCTCCTCTCCACACCCTCTGCACAGCCACGACACTGCATGCTGTCTACGCAACCTGCCAGCATGAAGCAACACAGATATTTAAAACACGACCTGCAAGATGACCTAAATTCTACTTCAGCAAAATGAAGAGTCGCTCCAAGCGCCTCCCTTGCACATCATGCTTGCTTTGTTTCTTTTCTGATTTAGGATGCAGGTTTTCTGCTCCTCCCAGAAGGCTGGGACACCTGAGGGAACCGCGAAGGGAACAGTGACCAAAAAGCAATGCCACAGCTAACAGAGAACACGTAAAATTGTTTGGCAGGCAGTGCAGTGAAACAGCAAGAGCCACACTTAAAAACCTGTGGGAGTTTCACTGCCCCAGCACACTGGGGCTGAGAAAACCATCCACTTAGAGTCTTTAACTCCTTGAGGCTCCTGCAGAACTGCAGCACTAGCACCTGACACCGAGCACATCACCAGGACAAAGGTTCCCCACGTTCTGCTTCCCACCTCGTTCCAGTACTCCAGCTCTGCTCTAATCCCATCCTCACTCCTTCATGGCCTAGTTCCTGTTTTAGTGAGTTCAGGCTCAAAGAAATATCCTGGATGTTATTCCTCTCAGAAATATTTGGCATCAGATGATTTTAAGTTTTTCTCAAAAGGTAGATGTGGAAGCCAGAAGGGCCATTGGGCTCAGCTGTGCTTGTCCCAGGAAAACAGAAAAGTAGGACAGAAGGAATCCAGCTGTTTCAGATGAGAGGCCGGAGGTGCTTCAGGCTGTCAGGATGTGGGATGGAAGTACCAAAGCACCCACATTCCCTCCTCTTCACTGAATATACACATAAAGCTAATCCCACATGAGACCAGATCCCTGGAGTGCAGGTTTCCCACCGCTCCTCGGAGCCAGTCCCCACCTGCCTGTCCCAGAAGAGCTCCAGGGGCAGGTGCTGGTCCCTCCAGCGAGTGGGCACGTTTGGAGGCATCTCAGCATCGTCACACCTACAGCTCTGAGGCCCGGAGAAGGCGCAGGTGTGAGGGCGAGCCCAGCAGTGGCTTAGCAGGAGCTGTACCTCTGGGAATGGATTCGATGTCAAGTGTCAGCACGTAAATTGCTATTGGCTTCTCAATAAGCAGCAGCAGTGAGCTAAGTGTTTCCCTGTGTCGTGCAGGCTCTCTCCGACTCAATACAGCAGTATTGACAGCACAATCACAGGGTAATCCAGGCTCCACTAATATCTCAGCACTTCCTCATTGAAAATACACTTTCCACTTGGACACCAGCCCATTAGCACAGGCTCCATCACCAATGTGCCCCTGACCCATCAGGACACACAGTGGTAAGGCCCCCCAACCGCTCCCCGCGGCACAGCCCAGGGCACCACAGAAAAGGGCTCTTTGCCATGAGAAATCACCAATGGAGAAAGGATGAAAGCTAATCAGAAAGTCTTTATGGCTCAAGTCTCTGTAGGTTCTGAAAAAAATTGGTATTTCCTTGCTAGACAAGAGAAGTTCATTCAGGGAATTACCTCTGTTCTTGCCCCTGACCCTGTGCCCATCATCCCTCCTCGCTATCTTATCTCTAAACCTCGACTGCGGGTTCCTCCAGGCAGCAGCTTCTCCTTTCATTCATAGAAAGCAAGAGACCTATATCTGCACCCACACGGCAGGAACACCCACACCCTACTCCCTACTGCAGGGTGTGGATGTTCCACAGGATCCTTAACACTCTCCTGCCATATGCAGAAGAGGGAGGTTTGCTCATTTTCAGGTACCTCATGTTACCAATCATTTGAAAACAAAATCAGAGAGCAAAAACTGATAAAAAAGCTGTTGGGGACTGGTGGGTCCCCTTGGGCTGGACCCAGCACCCTCTGTGCTCCCAGGGCCAGTCCCTGCAGAGCCCACCAGAGCCACTCACACCGGCAGTGCTGGGGTCACCCAGAACTCCCAGCTCTGCGTTTATCCAACCGAGGCACGCGGCTCCACACTCCCCACATTCAGAACTTGCATTCATGTGGAAAGCTGGTGCCTCACCACACACAGCAGAGAAGCAGGACTGCAGAATGGGCTGATCCACGCAGTTTAGCTTTAATCTATTTTGTTAACAACAGCAAACACAGGAGGGCAGACCCATCGAGGACGGCAGCACATACCACATGCCCAAGGCCTCCTGCTGTCCCACACTACTCTTCCTGAAGACCATCCACATTGATTTCACTGCCACTGCTGCCATAGAAAACTGACTAATCTAAGGATGCCTTTTACAATCACATCCCGAGGCTCCTGGCACAGTGCCAGACCTTTAACCAAGGTGACTAACTCTGTCATGTCCTACCACTGACAAGTAGCATCTTCCACCTCACCAAGGATGTAACAGCAACAAGTAAGAGAACAGCAGATAAACACCAAGATGGGAAGCACTTCCAACACCAGTGCATCCCATGACCCTGTTCCCAGCCGGCCCAATGCCGGGCTCTCCCCACTGGATACGCACACTGCAGAGAGCCGAGCAGAAGTGTTCAAAGGAGAAACCCTCCGGCACAGCCACACCAATGCACCACTGCTGGGATTACACAGGCAGGGTCAGGAGCCTTGTGGCAGATACAGAAGGTGATTTGGTCTGGAGGCAGATGAGGAGCAGACTCCTGGTTAGGAAGAGGTTAACACTACTCCAGCCTGCAATCTGATAAATGGTCTGCAGAAAGCAGGTTCTCTCACTTTGAGATATGATGTCACTAACCTTTATTGATCCACAATCAGAGAACTTTGCTTATCTCTCTCCTGTGATATGCTGCCCTCCTGTACTCAACTAGTGTTTAATACACTGCTGGGCATCTGGCACTCTCTACAGCTCCCACCACACCTCTGCTTGCCCACCAGGGACAATGTCTTACAGGCTGTGCCTCTAAGTTACAGCCCAAGTAACTTGAGGGATAAGACCCAGGCACGTACCCCCTCCCACCCCACCCCTCCAGCGGAACCTGTGTTTCAGAGAGTATTATACGCCTGTACTGGAATATCTAGAGAAGAGGGGGCCAACAGCAGAGATGTTGTCCAACATAGTCTTACAGCCTGGTGGACAGTCACCACTCCAAAACTAAGGTAAGCATATGCCCTGTGAAGTTACTGTTCCTGTGGGAGTGTTCATCTTTACACAACTTTTACTATTTTACAAAAACAATGCTTTACTTTTAGCTTCAACTTCCTTTTTAATATTTGAGGTGAAACATGAAGTTAGGTGACTAAAACAGGAACTGTCAATAAGCCACTTACTCCAATGTGGCAGCAAAGTATTTGCCACAGACTGTATGCTCCAAATCCAGTGGGGTTTGTTTCCAATAGACTAGTGATGCCAGAACACAGCTGAACAGCCAGGTAGCAAAATCCGTACCTTAAACAATTAGATCAGCCCTGCGTAGAGATGAGCGGAGTCTCAACGCTGGCAAATAACCCCATGCGCTGTTTTTCTCCTAAATAACACACAAGGGAGTTGCCTATAAACTTGCCTTACACCACCAAAACCACAGTGACACTCACACAGCAAAGCTGCTCTCATCCCTGAAACCAAGAGCTCACAGGCTCAAAAGCAAACTGGAGGTACTGGAGGGCTGGAGTAAAACACCTCAAGGTTTGCTTTGAAGGTTATGTGAGCCTTTCTGTTTCAATGGGGAATTGGTCTTGTAAAGCTTTGGAAAAGAGAGAATGGTAAGTTTTCCAACACACATGATAATAATAGCTGTGACCTATTTTACTCACTATCCACCCAAAAAAACACAGTCTTGTATCACTGCAGACCAAGTTTTAGGGTAGGAGTTAAGTTTTTCTCTCTGTTACCTACAGTGGATGAGGCACAGGCACAGGGTCCCTAGAGGAAGATCCCAGGGAAGGCCATCACAGCCTCAGCAACATCCCCCTTGGTACAGTGAATCCCCTTCCAGTCTGTGCTTCCACGACTATAAATACACTGCTCTGCAGACAGGTCAGAAGAGAAAACTGGGAAGAATTTGTCCACTTTGCACAGCTCAAATTACTACACGTTACTGTTCTGATCCAGTCTAGTGATTCTTATAGTTTCAGACATGCACTGAACTTTCTTTTTTTAATTAAAGGTCTTTTGAACCACGTGATTCCTAAAATAGTAAATTACAGCCTTCTCCAATTTGTGGAAATAAATTAGGAACACTGTCCAAATTACTAACCTTGGCGGAGAGAACAAAAATCCCAAAGTTAGATTTCCTGCAAGTCAAGGGACATTTGAATTAGAGGTTTTGGACTGTAACCCGTTAATATTCCTGCTCAGTCATTAAGTTCACGTACAGAGCACTAAATATTTCAGGATGCAAAGAAGGAGAAACGCGAAGGCTGGCGGTCGAGTCGCCTTTGTCTCTGACAGCTGGCAAGAAATCGTCACGGACCCACCAGAAATAGTTTCAGCTGATCCCAATCCTAAAAGCAAACCTGGGCAGACATGGAGATGCTGCTAATGAATGGGTTTCATCCCAGTGATGTTGTTCCCTGTCGAGTGCTGTGCAATATTTATGATGCAAGTCACCTCGGGTGACTCCCTGCTCCAGGGAGAGCTGCGGGCAGCAGCTCCAGCCCTGGCCAACAGAAATGGGTGGAAAAACAAGCTGAATCCCCGACCCATTACCTGCTTCAGCTAAAATGAGAATTATCTGCCATCCACAAAGTTTCACAAACCCTTTATCCAGCTCTAGACTGTGGGACTGTGAGTGGTGTCCAGGAGGGAGCAAAAAGCCCCAAGGAAACCCTGAAAACTTAAATCCTGAAAACTTTTTTAGAAACAGTAAAGAAGCCTTGTTCCAACCTGCCTTTGCCTCAGGCATCAGCATCACCAGGCGTGAACAGGATTCAAGTATCTCAATACAGCAAGGACTGAGTCACGCTTTTCAACACCACCTTTACTGAGCACCTGGTCCACACAGGATTTCCCACTGCCCCCTCATCTCTTCTAACCAGGGGAGGTAACCTGGTACCTGTGCAGCTGCTCCCCTTTGCCTGCCCATCGCTGCCAGCACTGTACCAGGATCTACCAGAAATTTAAAGACATCATTGACCTGTTTAGCTGCTTTTGTTTTCTCCACAAAAAAGCTTTCCGTGTAAATATATCCTGCTGCAGCTCAGCATCTCCACTCCATTACAGACCGATCATGAGACTCAGCAATTCCCTGCCAAAACAGCAGACTTGGAATAGTTACAACTTTTAATGTACATCCTATATGATAACTTTATAACATCAGGGAAAATGCAGTTCAATGCAGCCAGCAGGGAAGTGGCCAGATAAAGAACTTCATCGCTGGAGGATGCAACTCTCAGACATAAGCATGTTCCAGGGCAGTCCGGAGGAGCTGTCTCGGACCAGTCTCAGCTTCTAATTCTTATCAAGGTATTTGTGGAAACTGGATCTGCCTCATACAGCTGGCACTGCCGGATGCCTGGCAGAAGAGATGTCACTGCCCGGAGCGCTCTGCACAAGCTTCAGATAAAAAAATGGTAATGCTATGGGCCCATCTTCCATCTGGCAGCACTTTTCTAAGACAAGGACCCTCACTCCACTGGATTTAACATAAGGACAATTTTGTTTTAAATCCCTTCACCGTGGCATTGCTCTGCTCCGGCTACAAACCACTCTGGATGTGAGTTCCCAGAAACACCCCTACTCCCAGCCCTGCAAATCCAGCAATGTGGGCAGTTTTATCCCAGTGAAAGCCAGAACTGACCAAAGGCACCAACAGAATTCCCCAACTGAGCACCCCACTCTGCTCAGGGCGACTCAGTGGTGCTGAGTCAGCAAGAAGGGGAGGGCGGCTGCTGCTTCTCTTTATTTAAAAGGTGCTGCTGGAGGTAGAAACACATGAAAGTCCATGTAGGACAAGGGAAGGAATTATCCCTCCCATTGATTTTCGCTCTGGGGTATTAGAAAGAACACAGCGTTTATCTGGAGATTTCTTCCCAAAGCTAACTATGGACTTTCAAACGTAAATGAGACTTGAAAGGGGCTTATCGGGCGAGAATCCACTGAAACCTCACCAGGACGTGAGAGCCCTGCAGGAGCTCTCTGATCCATGGCCCCTCGGACAGCTGAAAGCCCCTCTCTGTGTCCTGACAGCAGAGGGGCAGCAGAGAAGAAGCTGCAGGACGACAGTGGGGTTCCCCTCATCCCCCTCTTCCAGCAAGCAGCCCTTGTTGGGAGTGCCTTCTGCAGGGCCACGACCCTGACGGCATCGGGATGTGACAGCATTGGCCACTCTGTGCCAGGGAAGGCAGAGGGCTGGGGGCAGTGTCCCAGCTCTGGCTGGACACAACCCAGGGACACTGGCTCGCTGCCCCTCTGAACTGTCTCCATCCCCAGTCTTTGCTGGGAGCTGCAGCAGGATCAACTCTAACCTGGCAAATCCCTTCTGCAGCATTCCCAACAAGTACCCACCTTAGTGCCACCCGAAAGGCCATTCCTGAGCCGCCCTGCCCCATGCAGGCACTGCTCGCTGGGAAAAACCTCAGCAGCCTCCTCTCTCCTCACTGTCTTTCCCAGGTAGCTGGGAGGGTGTAATTGGTGAGGCAGGAGATTAGAAATATCGGCAGCCTCTAAGTAAGACTTTAATTTACTGGCAGATCAATAGCGCTGGGGTTATATTGGCAAAGTGTCTACAACTCTATTGACTCACGCAATTCCTCTTATCAATTTATCAGAAATCTGGAAGCCAGAAGATATTGTTTGAAGAAAAAAGGCAGCAGGAGTTTGAACACTTAGCATGGGCTGCCCAATCAGGTGCTCAGCACTAAGCGTTTTACAGCAGATGTATCTGCCGCAAAGGAGGCCAATATGATATGATTAAGAGCAAACTTGCTTCCTCACATGCCACACAGCCTTTTCAAGCTGCTTCTCACCTCAAACCTTTGCACTGAGACAGACACTAGGACAGACAGGGTCCCACCAGCCCAAATGCAACAAGAAAAATCTGTATTTCACATTGCAAGATCCTAAATCCAGCCCCTCCTGCCTGGACCTATCCAGGTTGACCTGGGTTTCCTAGAAAATCTCAGCTTTACGGAGTTAAAAGCCCACTGAAGCACTGGGAATCAGCTCACAAGGACTGCCAAAGAATTCCTATTTCTGTACTTCCTCAGAAAAACTTGGTGCAGCAACAGGACAGGTGTGTGGTGGCATATCTCTTTGCCTTCCAGGGTGTGAAATGGAAGTGCAGACGTAAGAGCAAGCAAAAAATACACCTCCTAGGTCTAAAATCCAGTGGTGACAAACACTGCCAGGTACCAGAAGAGTTTTTTCAAATCCGAGGGGCACTGGAGCAGGAAGCCAATATAAAATAGTTCAAACCCCCTCCCTTTTACTATCTCTCAGATGACAGCAGAAACGTGCAGCACCTGGGGCTCCAAGATCTGGAAAAGCCTCTTGACCAGCAAGCTGTTGTTCCTGGCAGCTTTCCTTGGCGGGATACTGATGGGTACATCTCCTCTTCCAGCTGGATGCAATGCTGCACAAGTTATCATTTCCAACTCAATCTCACTCCTCCACCATCATGCAATAGGGCACCAAGGCTCCAAATATGAGAAAGGTGGTAACAAAGCATCAACCCACGGGCAAAAGGTCACCAGTTTCCAGCTGGGACTTGCCACTCCCTGGCCTCAGGCTGGAGGCTATCGCCCCTGCCACAGAGAAGCCACAGCCCTGCCTTCCAGGGGAAAAACAAAGGCTTAAAAACAAAACAGAAGTTCTGACTCAGTAACTGTGGAAAAGCCTTGGCTGGAGGGCAGAAAGAGACGGGGTGGGACAAGCAGAACTGCCCAGCTCCTGACACTGCTGGGAGCCACAGCCCGGGTACCACTGCGGCCCACGGAGCAGCTCCTGCCCAGCAGTGCCCAGGGTCTCCTCTGCTGACCCCACCTGCCCCAGAGCACACAGAAAACCGATCCAACCTGTGACCCCAGCAGATGACAACACCTGCAGGGCCCACAGAAAATCAGACCAAACGAAAGATCAAAATGAGTAAAATCCTCATGCCCAAGGAAGGACATGAAGACACTATTCCCGGGAGGGGAAGAAATGCCTGCCTTCCCCTCCGCCAAAGCAAAAAGGCAAGTCCCAGCTGATGTTAAAGGCCAGCAATTCCCACTTCATCCTTGTCATGTTCAGGTCACCAGACAGGCGCTCGGAGCCTCTCATCTGGTGAGAATCATCCATCCCATTGCATCTAATGTGCTCAATCCTGACATTAGAAAGCAAACACTGGGTAGGTATCTCCAGGAATACGGAGTTGCCTGGTTCTGCTCCTCCAAAAAGCAGCAACTACCAAAGCCAGGGAGCAAATGCTCATCTGGACACCCAGGGCATCCAGCTACAGTGACCACCTCAACCCCTCAGCACACAGCTGTGTCCTGAGGGCCATGAGGGTCTGCAGCCAGTTCATGCAACTGGGTCAGAACTCCCCAAAGCAGACCCAGGTCCCAGGCACCCTTGGCACAGGCAGCGGGATGCTGGCGTGGGGGAGCGGGTGGAGCAGGTCAGACCACCGAAATGGGGGGAATAAAGACCTTTTGCTTAAGCTCCGGGAAGCAAAGAGAAAAAACACTAATTAACTCAGCGGCAAGTTGTTAGTATTTGCATATAAATGCAGCCACAAATCATGACAAACAAGGCAGGACAAGGCAGGCCCATTAGCACACAGGGATCGAGCCTGGCTCTTGTGGGTCAGGCGAGGCAGGCTGCCAGCCACTCCCAGGGGAGTGCGGGAACCGGCCCTTATCTCCGCCAGCACTCCTACGACCAGCAGCAACAGAAGCCGCAGGGATAAGGTTTCTTTCCATATAAAACAAAGGAATGGGATAAATTCTTCAATCCCACTCGAGTAAAGAGCTGCCAGAGAAAATCCAAAGCAGAGGTTCCTCACCACAGCAGCCTCACCTGAAATCAGGGCAGAGTGGGCTCCCCGTGCTGCCCTTTCCCAGGGGGGATGCACAAGGCATCTTGCATTACAAAGAACAAATCACACACCTGATGAAGCAAAAGAATGTGCCCAAAAGCCTGAAACGGCAAAAATGACCTGAACAAAACAAAATCCAGCCAGTGCTGCAGTTCAACAAGTTCACCCTTCCAAAAGCCGCTACAGCACTTGGCTGTATCCCACTGCATTTCACCTGAGTTCTCCTTTGCTCCTCAGAGGCTGCAGGTGTGCTTGGCCCAACTCTGCCCTCCCCACACGCTGCCCAGCACCTGGACAGACTCAGAGCTCCCTGCGTTTCCACACAGTTGTGTTTGCCTAATGAGCCACTTACTACCACCGAGGACTCGGTATTACACAAAATTTATTATTTTTCCTCTTGCAAAAGGCCAAAACCTACAATTCCACCATTTTGGGGTTCTGCTTGTTTGTGTGTTCCTCTTGCCCCAACTCCCCCTGACTGGCACCCCAGGATTTAAAAGAAAACTCCAGCAACTGCCAGTTTACATCAAGGCTTAACAAAAAGAAAAAAAATCCAATTTCTAATTTTAAACAGGAAACTCTCCCTGGCAAGATCCCAAGAACCCTTCCACGGTGACTTTTATTAAATGCAAGTTTCTCGTCACTGCAGCTCTCAGCACAGACCGTCAGCTCGGGCAGAGAGCAAAGCGGTGTGGCCTGGCCCTGCCAAGGGGTACACGGAGCCCTCTGCACGTGGGGAACAGGCAGTGAGTGCAGCCAGGCATTTTCAGAACAGTGTTGGAAACCATCACCTCCGTATCTGCAGTCAGCAAGCAGCCGGGGCGCTCGGAGCGGCCGCAGGATGACACATCCAAACAGGAGCCAAGTCTGAACCATCAGGCAGGATGAACAGATGAGCTTCCCACCACAACAGATAACACACAACTGAACCGTTCTGGAACAGCATTACTGTAGAAATACTCCAGACTAGATTTTTTTCCCCTAAATGCAAAGTTTCAAAACAGACTTTATCAAAGAAATCACAGCAGCTCTAACAGCAATTTCCACTCTCATGTCCTGCACTGTCTGATTTAGAAACCATCCTTCTTGTTCTGGCTTTTGTTCTCGTGTTTGCACGAGAAATCACTTCTGCTTGTCCTCACTTGGAAGCCAGTTAAGTAGGGTATGAAGTTTTGCTTTACTAATGACTTTGTACAGAATAAACCACTAAGAAATCATTAGTCTACAGAAACAGTCAGAATCCAGGGGTTTATATAGGAATTGCTCCATAATTACCAGGAAAAGGGTAATCTGTAGAATGATGCCCCCAAGAGCCCTCATTGCTCTGGTTCTTGGACATGGATGGACAGATGGACCTTGCCACAGAGTCTAAACACACCTGACCCACAAGCACACCAAGAACATTACACACACAGCTGAGACCCAGGAGCTCATCCAGCCCCAGCACAACCTGCACCAGGACAGGGCACAGTGTGTGCCTGGGCACCCATTCCCCCGTGGGTGGCTGGCACAGCCTCTGCCAGCCCCTCCACTGCCACCAGTTACATCCCAGATCTCTGCAACGTTAGAGAGACACGAAAGAGACTCCTTGGACATGGTAAAGGCAATTGCTTAAATCAGTTTCAAAACCTGCAGCAAATATTTGTTTTAGAACGGCAAAGAGCACTGGTCAGGGGCAGGAGGGAGGAGTTGGAGCTACCTGGGGCACCTATGGACCCTTCAGAGAACAGGAGCCAGGTCCTTCAGAAACAGCCAGTGCTGCTGCAGAGAAACTGGGAGCAAAGAGATTGTTTATTTGTTTAAGCAGGTGAAACTACAAACAGAAGCCACCCAGGCTGCCAGTCGCTCCAGGTGCCGGCCCCGCAGGGCGGGAGGAACGGTGCGGAACGCACGGGGCACGAAGCCCGCGGCAGCGGCTGGAGCAGGGCCAGGGCTGCACATGGCAGCGCCCGGCACGAGGCCTGGCTGCCAGCGGCCCCAGCTGCTCACCCACAGCACAGCAATTCCCACCCAGCTCCCCATGCCGGGGCTCCCGAAAGGAGAACAGTCAGAAGGAGCCAGGGCACTGTGGGGACGAGTTCATCCTGCCATGGCAGGAGGAGCTGCGCCTTAAGCTAAACCTATGCCTCAGCGCAACTTCCTTAGGTGGAAGGCTACCCAGGGATACTCTTTAAGTTTAACCAAATTGTACTTCTGAAAGGACAAAACAGTAATAAAATAAAGATGACTGAAAGCAGTGCCTTGTTCCCTAGCAGCCCTACACCAAACACACACTTAGGCCCCAACCCCATGCACAATTCTGGCCAGTGCAGCAGCAGAGCAAGAGCTCCTCTGTCACTGTTCCTCTAGGAAGGGATCTTGGTCCTGCCTGCCCTTTCCCCTCTGCTCCAGCACAGCCATTTCTGCAGCAACAACCTGTATCACACGATTATTTCAAATTAAAGGGAAGCTGGCAAAACCACCAAAAATAAAAATACTTTGAGGAAGCTTTTTTTCCCCCATCCTTTGGCAGTTTTTCTAAGCCAGGTCCCTTCCCTAGACTACTTCCCCGTGCCACTGCCCCAAAGCTCTGTGTCAGCAAAAGGAAAAAGCATCCAAAGCAAGACTGGCATTGGCAGCAGGGTCAGTGTCACACATGGACACGACACCAGCCTCTGCAGCCCCTCCTGCCCCTGCCTCTTGCCCTGGCACCACCGAACCCTTGCGGTGATTTCCTTGCCAGGAGTTCCTACACACGGGTAAACAACAGGAATCCAGCACACAGTGTGTGAACACAGTGGTGTAAACCTGCTCGTGGACATTCCTGTTTTGCTTTGAAATCCAGCCGCTTTGGTACAGCTCGTAACTGTTTCCAATTCAATTAAGCCAAACTAAAATAAACCCTCCTTGAACTGAAAATAATGTCCATGGGGCATTCTAATGTGCAAGTAAATCCTTTGAAAAAATAATAATAAATCAATGTAAACTTTCCTAAGCAGGAAGGGTGCTGGTAAGCGGAGGGTATTTGTTCTGAAAACCTTTGAAACAGAATGAGGAGCCGAGCACAGCTTTCACCAGACACTTCTTGGAGCCCAATCGCAGTGTTTACCTAAGACAGTTAAAAGGGTATCAGCAACGTGAAATGCAGTCAGCTTCAAAGTCACACAGTCTCGAGTCCTAAACATGCCACAGCAACCTCATTTTAGGCAAACACAGGCTCTATTTCTGTTAAGTGTTTCTCTTCCTCTGCTGTGCAAGAGGCTCATACAAGGAAGAAGGAACCTTTAAAAAAAAACAACAAAAAACCCAAACAAAAAAACCCGTTTACACTCAAGATACCATGAGAACATTAAAGAACAACCTCTCTGTCCTCTTTGCTGCAGTACCCACAGTAGCTGCTTCTACCAAAAGAAGCCTTATTTCATCATCACCTTCCCTTTGTGTAAATTATCTGCACCCTAAGACTCCCAGTCCTTTTATTTCCAGCCGCCAGGAAGACAGGAGCCATCCCCACAGCAGTCACCAGCATCATCTCCGGGGCTCAGAACTCCAGTGGTGGAGAACTTCAGAGCTCCAGAGGAACAGCCAGTGCTTCTTAAGGAACCTCATCAAAAGCGTCTTGCTGACCATTACTACTTCAAGTGCTTTGCACCCATAAGCAAGAAGGGACTGAGAAAAAGATTGCTGGAGGGATCACAACCAGAGTCTTGACACCCAGCTCCTGCCTCAAGTAACCAGACAACTACACACCCAGTGGCCACTCAGACTAGAGGAAGGAAATCTCCACCCCAGGAGAGCACCTATCACTCCAGAGACACAAAGGGATGCTATGAGGCTGGAGGAGTGGCTGCTTGGACACTTCCAGTCTCACTGCCAACAGCAGGAGGACCTTGCAAGGGGCTTCTGGCAACCAGGTCTGCAGCCTGGGCACAGCTGGGTGGTTTCAAGAAAAGAGAAGTCACTTATGCTGTGAGGCTGACCCCAGCCCTCCTCCTCCTCCTCCATGTGCTCCGAGCAATCCCCCGGGTGCTTCCAGAGCTTGGCTCCATTGCTCAAACATCTGCAGTTCCAGGTGAAACCGCTGCAAGCCCGCTGTGAAGGCGGCTTTTCACGCAGGGCTGCGCTGGCAGCTGACCCACCACCTGGGGAATTTCCAGGATCTCATGCAAACCTCCAAGACTTCCACACCCCTCAAAATAAAGAGGAAACAGCGGAGAGACTGGTTAAAATAAGGCAACCAAGGAAAAAATCTGTGGCAGCTCCTTCATACAGGCACTGCTATTCACCAAGTTTCTGAAATAACAAGGGGCAGGCGGTGCTGGCTGCCCTCCCCGGGGCCGGCTGTCCCACGCCAGCACGCAGCACACGTCCTGCTCCACTGCGAGAAAAGGGCACGGGCTGGCAGCAACGCCCGGCACACCACCTGCTCTCCCCTCTGCCAGCCACGAAGTACTGCCACAAAAACCAGCCTGCCGGCCCTCCTCCAGCACCAGCCTATGTGGGGCAGCACATTCTTCTGGTCCACCATCCTCACTCCTTGGCCAGTAACACAACCATCCCGACTGGCATGTTCCACCACACTGCCTCTTCCTCCAGCTGTGCTGCAGGCCCCATGCCATGCCCACAGGAGCTCATGCTGAGGAACAGGAGCTCAGAACGTAAACCTGCCTACACCTTCACACTTGGCTCTGCTTAGACTTGGACCCTCCCAGACGACAAATCCTGGCCAACATGACCAGTCCTCTGCCCAGTGCTCCGTGCCCCAGAAAACAGCAACATCAGGAGACATAAAAAGGTGTTAAAAGACAAAGACCAGCCAGCCTGGTTTCTCCAGTACCGGAACAGAGGCCTCTAAAATGACCACCCTGCCGGGAGGTGCCAATCCACTCTGAATGACCTCTCTGCTCTGCAGCTGCCCACAGCAGGTACCCCCATTTAAAATTTAAGGATGCAACAATGCTCTGGGGATTTAAGACACGTCACGATTTTTCATAATTAACCCCCACTTACAGTCCCTGCATATGAACTACGCATCAGCCCGTTTCATCCTCCAGCTGAGGCAAACACTTGGTGTCTTGCCCAAAGTCAGCGTCAGAGCTGAAACGGATCTTCTGACTTCCAAACAAGCTCACAGTGTTAAGCTGCTTTTAACTGTCTCTATGGAAGATGAAAAACAGCAAGAAGAAAGGAATTGGGGAATGAAGTATGTAAGACTAAAAGGGACAAAATTAACAGGAGAAAATTAAAGAGGAGAAATTTAGGCTCTGACATCTGAAATAGCTGTGGAGGAGCACGTGTCTGGATGCTGCAGACCTGATTCCCAGAGGAAAGGCCAGAACACTCGTTCCTCAAAGCCGGACGTGAGAGCACCGACTGCAGCACCCTGGGGACACAGTGAGCTCTGCCAGCCCCTGGGACCCATTGGGTGTCTTCACCTCCAGTGCCTGGGCCCAACACTGCCTCTGGCACCTGCTGTCCCTCGCCCCCAGCACCTTCGGGGAGGGATGCCCTGCTCCTGGCCCCACTGCTCCACGTAGCTGCGTGTGAATGACGGTGGGCGCGTGACCCGCGCCGTGCCGGGGGCCGAGGCGCCTCGCTCCGACACCAACAAAGCAGAAGGTTAATTTGAACCTCGCAGCCCTGCTGCTGCGCGCTTGTGTCTCCTCCTCGCCCTCCCTCCCCGCTCTCCTTTCTGTGCAAAGCCTGACATCTACAGTTCTGTCTGGCACAGTCAGGGGCTGTGATGGGAACCACGCAAGGACACGGGGACGCGGTGGCCAGCCAGAGGGGACGTGGTGCCCATCCGTCCTCTGCTCCCCGGGCTTCGCTCGCTCACACACCAGCAGCACAAAGCCAGCTCAGCCCAGCCAGGGGACACGCACCGGGAGCAAGGACCACCTGGCGGTACCACTCCAGCGGCCACGGGCACACTGCTACAGCTCATCCGAGACCAGCTCCTGTGCTGGCACTGACACCAGCACTGCCCAACAGCGCACACCCAAGGAACCACGGCCTGGGAGCATCGCCTCTGCAGCCATCCTGTGGGAACCTCCCACACCCCGACACGGCTGGGGCAGCCCCTGCTCTGCTTCTGAGGTATCCAAGGGTCTGGGCACCAGCCTCTGCAACACCAGAGGTACAGGTGAAACACACAAGCTGCTGTGCACAGCTTGAATCCAGAGCACCTCCATGCAGCAGGAGCAGTGCTGGTTTGCAGACTCTGCAGCTCTCAAACCTGTGCCTCTGACACCAAGCAGCTCCGTGCACTCCCTCTGCTCAGTCTTCTGAACCAATCTCCAGGCCTGTCAGCGCGCTTTCCCACCACACCATATCTTGGCAAACACACCTTGGGGGAGAACCCCCAAATTCTGCATCATCCCAAACAACACACACCTGGGCTGCACCTCAGTCCAAACAATCTGCACCTGACTGCAGCTCAGCCAGCTGTGCCTTCACAACCTCCTCAACTCCATTATAACAAGAAGACCAAAACCCTCAGAGCCTGTTACCAAACGTCACAGCTGCTCAGGAAACCCAGCACCAACCCAGCAGGACCAAGCACATCATCGCCATGTTACTATCAGCAATTCTGTACGTGCACTGAATTCCAGGGCAAGCACCAGGGTGTTTGCACAAGGCAGCCGGTGGCAGCACGGCAAAAGCAAGGTTAAACCCCCTGCGACCGAACTAGGCCAACCAGCCGTTTTGGAGCCAGGCCACCACCAGCCAAGGAATCATAACTGGAAGAATGAAGTGAACACAAGGTGGGACGCAGGATGCTCTGCTGCCTGGACCTGAAGACTTGGGAGCAGCTCCCAGAGCACGCCTGCTCCCATCCTCCCCAAGCAGGGACTGATGCTCCGGCAGGTATGCTTGGGCCATCAAAATAAACACTTACTGAGACCTAATGTGTCAGAGGCCCCGCAGGCTGCACTTTCCCAGATACAAGAGCGGGAGGAGGACGGGAGAAAACCTTTTACCAGAGCTACCATGTACATCATCTGCTCCAGCATCCCCAACAGCAGAGGAACCCACACGGCTCAGCCCTCACCAGGTTTAATACCTGAAAGTCTGGTTACCACAGGGCCATCACTCTCCTGCTCCACAGCAACATGCACCACACAATTCACAACACTGCAAAATGTTTGTTTTCCAGAGGGAAAATAGAAAAATACTGCTGCTCCTCTTGGCCTTTTCTTAGTGAGAGGCATGTTTGGCACTTGTGACATAATGAAATTACAATCAACAGCCAAGTGTCTTTCTCCCAGCAGCAAACTCAAGGGCAAAGCCGGGTGGCCACAGCCTGCCAGCAGCACCCGCCATCATCCCGCAGTCCCTCCACCTCAGCAGCGCCCGGGATGTGCTGGGAGTGATGGCTGGCTGTGGCCTGTACAGAGCTCCCTTCCTGACATCCGCAACTGAAAAATAATTTCAGGTGGGAATGAACCTGGACTGTGCTCACGGCCCGTTCTGAGGCACACCGTGCACACCTGGTGCACATACCCCCGCACCATACGCAGCGTTGCTGTGGCGATGAGCATCCACTTCCCGCACCGACAGATGGACACGTCTGTCCGGCACAGCTGATAAGGAAGCGCTGGGAAGTGCTGGCTCCTTGCTGGTGCAATGGGACCTGAGCAAGACCTGCAGCATCTCCAAGGGAAAGGAGGAATGCCAAGGCAGGCAGCCGGGACAGCCAGGGCTGTTGGGATCCCTGACCCAGCGGCAGGACCGCTGCTGGCAGTGAGGGAAGCCCGACTCATCCACCCCTTTGTTGCCTTTTTTTTTTTTTCTTTTTTTAAACTAGCTGGAATTTATCTATTTCTCCAATCCCTGCCCACACACAAACCTAACCTCGGGAGCAAACAAAAATGCCTGAATCGCAGATCAGAGACAAAGCAGGAGGCGGGCGGGCGGCCTACTCCCGCTGCCCTCACCTCACCCCTCGGCGCGAGGCGGTTATATTTAGGTACCGCCACGGTCTGCGGTGCCGCGGCCCCCTCGGGCACGGCGCAGAATGCAGATTTTCCAGACAACAGACCACAACAGCTCCGTCAAAACCATTAGAGGCTGCGGCGCCCAGGCCTGCGCACAGATGTTTTGATTCCCACTCTCCTGCCACGACAGCCCTCGACAGCCCCATCACCGCCGCCATGCGCTGGACACCCAGCCCGAATTTCAGCTGGTGGAGGAAGGAGGGAGGAGGGGAAGGCAGCCCCACTCACCAGGGAGGAGCTCTTCTCTCCAGTCCTCCCCTGCACTGCCACAGGAATAGTGGAGCCAGCCCCCCTGGGGCTCCCAGAGGGCATGGGGGACGACCCTTCATGAAGAATCAGGAGCAGCGCAAGGGGAACAGCCCCCACAGGCACCTGCTGCAGCCCCGGGGTCTCTCCCAGGCCAAAGCCCCTGCAGTTGTCGGTTGTAAGAGCCTGTGAGTGGCACAGGGATCCGGCATGTGGCCAGGTCAGGGGGACCTGGCGGGACCCAGCTTTGTTCACAGCACATCCCTCCCGCCGGCCGGCCGTGCCCACTGCCACGCGGCCCCCGAAGCCATACAAAGGCCAAACCTTGGCTGTGCTCTGGTGAAGGGACACAAGAGCCGTGAAACGCTCGGCCTCTCCCCAGCCCATCCGTCCCAAACCGACCTTCTGTGCAGTGCAAACACACCGCCAGCCCTGGCACCGCGGCAAGGCCAGCACGCACCGCCGGCAGCACCCACAGAAGATGGTTGCCGAAAACTCCCACCACATACGAGCAAGTGACACCAGCAGGGAAACGATCCCACATGAGATCAAGCCCCCACAGAACAGAACACAGCGTGTGAATAAAGTCGATTTAAAAGCCCACCAATCGTTTTTCTATTTCTCCATGACACATCTTTTTTGATTATTATTGCTATTACTGTTATTTTGGAAAGCGGAAGGAGGTGTTAACAGGGAGACTGACACAGCCAGACGTCTGTCCATCAGTTTGGGATTCAGCAATCCCTACTGAAGCCATTCAACTGCTGGCCAGGCCCAAAGGAAATGTGCTGCCCCGGCTTGCTCCTGGCCTCCGGCATGACACCGACAGCAACCGGGGCGGGGGGGGTCAAAGCGGAAACATAAAAGAGGGACACAAGCCTTCGCTTTTGTCAGAGCGGCCACCAATGGGCCCTGGTGTGACAGCGGCCACGACAAGGCCAGGCGACGGTGCCGGGCACGCGGAGCCGCCCGCGCTGCCTCGGCCCACCGAGCAGAACCTTCGCTCGGTCCTGTGGGAACAAAAGGCAGCGTCAGGGCGGGAGGAAGGGTCCAGGGGCTCTGCGGTCGAGGGCCAATGCTGCTGCAGCCGGCACTGCTGTGCGGGAAAGGGGCTGGAGCCAACTTCCTGCTGCCCTCTGCTCCCAAAATGACCGCGTTAAAAAGAAAAGAGTGGGGGGGAAAAAAATACAAATACAGCAAAGCAACTTCTCTGTCCAGACACAGAGCTTCTCTCCCCTCTAATGTGCCTTTTCTTTGCTTTTGTTCCAGTCAAGGCTGCCTGCGGAGGGGGACCGGGAGGGAGGCAGCTCGGGCAGCCGTGCAGGGAAAAAGCCTTCAGCTGCCGGCAGAGCAGGAGCCTGGTGAGCCCTGGGCCTGGCCGCGGGGCCGTTGCTGCACAGCGGTCGGGAGCCCAGCATGATCCTGCTGCCAGGGGCCTGGGACGCCCCGCTTGGCAGTCGCTCCCCTCCTGGCTGCTCCCCGGCCTCCGCCACTGCAGCAGCCGAAAAGCCACACTCCGTCTTCGCTCAGCGCCGGACCAGACAGTGCTCCCTAATGAGGGAGCATTACAATCAGCTTGTAATGCTGAATTTTTAATGCTGCCGAGGGCTCTGTTACATAATAAAGGGGGAAACGGGAGCAGAGGGCAGCCGGCGGGGCTGCCCGCTCCCCCCGGCCACGCAGGTGGCGGCCCCGGCCCACCGGCCGCCCCTCGCGCCCCCTGACCCGCTGCTTACCGCCAGTGCCGCGGGACGGGGCGCGCACGACGCCCATCGGAGCTCCTGCCCTGCCGGGAGGGTTGCACAAACTTTCCTCAAGTGCGTGAAGGGGTGATGCCAAAACGCTGGCTCCGTGCTCCGCCGCGGCTCGGCCGGGAAATGATTTAAAAGCAAAGTTCACGAGCATGTTAACGGCATGCTCTCGTATGTCCCCGCACACACGGGCTGCGTTGCGCCGCTCAGTAATACCCTAAGACTGTAAATCTATAACCACTGCAATGATTTAGTGATTAAAAACATGATAACATATTGTGTAACTGCAAACCACAGAATCCCTGCCAACTCTCCTCCGAGATACAGGAACAAAAATATAGAAAATGTGTTGCTCGCAGCGGTCTTCCTAAACTCGATGGAAAGATTTTAATAATAATAATAATAATAATGCAAAAAAACCCCAACAAGCCAGACATCAGAAAAAGACTGGATACAACACAAGGCTGAAAAAAAAAATTTAAAAGACAGAATTTTAAATACGAATCTTGCTCTAACAAATTACAATCTAAACATGCCTCGCTTTTTTCTCTTTTTAAGTTTGTCGTAACTGGAATAACTGGTCTTGTGTGATGTCTTGCATATTCAAAGTGCTTTGTAATAGGATACGGAGACCAAACCTTATTTGCCTAAACTCAATGGGGTTTATTTTTTTCACTCTCCCCCCCCCCATTTCTTTTCCTTTTATTTTCTCTCCTCCCCCCACTTCTCCCCTAACAGGGGTGTGGGGGGGGGGGAAGCAAAAGGAAGCAAGGGTTTTAGGCTGTAAGGAAAATACCTGAAAGAGGAAGCTGCAATCCGTAATACGGTAAGGAAAGCCAAATATACATATATTTTTAAAGGCAGCTATGGGAGTTTTGGCCTCTAAGCAGCCAACTTGACCCCATTCTCTCTATTCTCTTATTTCCCCCGTTGCAGGATTCCTGCACCTTCATTCGGATTCGAACTCAATGTGACCCTAAGGAGGGAGTCACCGAGTCACCGAGCCTCCAGAAAATTGCTCCGTGTTAAATAAGAGCGAGAAAAGGAGAAAGACAGCAGGCACGGAGGGGACTCTGCGTTACAGGGTCCAGGACACACCGAGAGCAGCCCCGAGCACTGCAGGAGGGAGAAACAGACCTTGCTCCGAATCAATTTTTTTTTGTTTAGTTGGCTTTTTAGAAAAGGTGGGGAGAGTTTAACAATTAAAAAAAAAAAAAAAACTAACAACCAAAGCCACAAACAAACACAACCCAAATTATAAATAATTCACAGTACGAATCCCCCGTGTGCGTGGCACCCCCGCACGCCGTGCACAGCCAGGGCACACGCACACGCTCCCCGCGGAGGGTGCGTGCGGGAGCGGGAGCCCGGGCGCGGCGGGTCCCAGGGACCGGCGGGGACCGACAGGGACCCGCGTTTCACGTAACTGCGATAAGCGCCGGGCGATGCAGCCCCGAGTCATTAACCCCGGCCCCGAGCGGGCTCGGCCTGCGGTGCCGCCCGCCCCCGCCGCGCTCCCGCACCGAGCCGCCCGCGGGGAACAAGAACCGCCGTTACTGTGCGTGGCCAGGCCGTGCGGGCCGCGGGGTGCGGGGCTGCGCGGGGCTGGGCCCGCCGCCGCCGGGGCAGTTTTCGGCACTTTCTTCGCCCCTTTGTTTTCCAGCGCGTCCCCGGCGCGGAGCGGCAG
>JAWWES010000021.1:19766290-19992525 GCA_035583135.1 Lophotriccus pileatus | reverse complement strand
CCGCCCCGGGGGCGGGGGCGGGAGGGAGCGCGCCGGCGCGGGCGGGGGGCGCGCGGCGGCGGCGGCGGCGGCGCCGCCGCACCGAAACTTGGGGCAAGCGGCCGGCCCCCAGCCCGCGGCGGGGGGGCCCGGCCCCGCTCCGCGCCCTGCCCGCGCAGCGCCGGACCGGGCAGGGCAGGGGGCGCGGGGCCGGCCGGCGGCTCCGCACCGCTCCGCGGCGGCGGGACCTCCGCGGGGCCACCTGCCCCCGCACCCTGGGTGGGGCCCGCGCCGCCCCGAGCGGGGCCGGGCCGGGCTGGGACGGGACGACCCCCGCCGCCGCCGAAGTTTCCCCGGGAGCAACCGGGAAAGTTGCGGCCGGCAGCGAGCGCAACTTTGCGCGCCGGCCCCGCAGCCGCCGCCCGCAGCATCCCCGCAGCATCCCCGCGGCGCGGCCCGGCCCCGTTCAAACTTGGCGGCCGCCGCTCCGAGCGGGCCAGCGGATCAATGCGGCCGCGGCCAGCCGCGCTGGGAGCCGGGCTACAGGTTTCACCAGCCATCGCTGGCAACAGCTTTGTCATTTTCTAAAAATAAGAAGCTAAAAGTTATTGTAGAAGAAGGGGCTTTTTTTGTCCCCCGCACAATGTGCCTTTTGTGAGTTTAATGCCATTCTGGGGCTCTCTATAGCCCCGGACAATGGGGAACTCCAGGAGGCGGCTGTGCCTCTGCCTTTTTTCTTTCTTGCTTTCTCTTTTCTCCCCCCACCCCCTCCTCTTTTTTCCCCTTTTTTCTTTTTTCCCCTTTTTTTTTCTTTTTTTTTTTTTTTTTTTTTTTTTTTTTTTTAGGAAAGGATGCAACATTCCTCCAGTCCCACCAGAACCTCTGCTTTGATTAAATAAATATTTCTCTAGCCTTACGGTAATGCTTTTCACTTTCTGTTCGGGTCCATCTGTGATTATTATTTAAAATTTTTATTTCCAACAGCTTTTCCCTCCCCATTCCAGCCCTAGCAAAAAATGTAGATGATTGCTGGGAACGTGGGATTTGAATTTTAGGAGGAGGTGAACCAGTAACAAGCCTCTATCCAGGCTTCAGGAATATGTTTTTTTCATCTTTCTGTAAAAGGCTATTTTATTACTAGCAGAAATGCAGCTCAATTAAATCATCTGTCTTGAAAATCTAAAGAAGCTTTTTCCTCTTCTTTTTTTTTTTTAAACTTTTTTTCTTTATTTTCATAATAACACAAAAAATTAACTTCCCGGTTTGTTTCATAGCTCTGAACAAGGAATGCAGTTGCGGTCAGTTTTTCCATTTGGGAGAACCTTAATGTAGATGTATTTTATACTGCAAGGTAATAAACTGCATGTTTGTTAGTATTTTAATGAAATGTCTTGAGCTATCCCAATTTGTTAATGTGGGGGTTGTCATTTGGAATTTTGACAAGTCCCTTTAAGTGGAATGGGGGTGAAGGAAGAGGATGGGTGATTAGGAATTTGACTGTACTGTTGATGCATTGAGGAAAGTGTCTTGCATTTGAGAGATAGTCACAGGTTTTAAGACTTAGGGTTTGATAGGTGCCACAGTTCTGTGGATGTTGTACCTGCAGCCCTGGTGTGCCTGGTGATCCCGGTGTGCTGTGTGTGAGTCCTGGTGGCTGGATTGACTCCAGTACGAGACCAGTTTGCCTTTAAAAGCTGCCCTTAAAAATCTGTCAGTCCCTGCTCAATATATGTCTGTCTGGCTTTATGGAAGAATAATTGTTAATGTACTTGCCCTTAAAAAAACAAAAAACAAACAAACAAAAACCCAACAAAAAATGTAAAACCAAACCCTAACAAAAACAATGCCAAGCAAAAAAAAAAAAAACAACAAAAAAAAACAACAAAAAAACCCACAACCAACCCCCAAACCACGGAGCCCTGGGGGAAGCGGAATTTTTCAGGGCTGCTCAATGCGCTGTCTGGGAAGGTGCGTGTAATTTGTAACTGTTTGCTGAACGTGAACCAAACATGGCTTGAGGATGAAGTTGAGGCGAGAATAAAGTAACCCTTGTCTTTAGCACTTGGGATAACTTAGAAGTGCCTCTTTCCTCCAGAGGCTGTGGATCCAGTGGCCCGGGCTGCGAGTGGGTGCTGCCTACGGCCACATTTTTTGCAGAGCAAAGCAAAAGGAAATGTGTGGGGAAGTTGGGGAGCAAAGGAGCAACTGTGGATGCTCCAGAAATAGGCACCTCCGCAGGGACGTGTGCGGGCGCGGGCTGGAGCCATGGATGTCGTCTCTGTGCTTGCATCGTGAATTCTGGCTGTGTGCTGCTGTCCTCTAATTTCCCATGACAACATATGGATCCCATAAAGGCAAACATGCCGGAGTGCATCTGTCTGGGTAGTTAACACAAACCAAACATCCCCCTGCTCGGCGATCCCGCTGCTCCTCTGGCCGCGCTGCGCGGAGCCCTCCTGCGACAGCCCCTCGCTGCTCCGGCATTCCCCGTCACGCTCCCGGGGTGAGCCTGACTGCCCCGGGAGGGAGGAGGGCAGCAGGCGCCAGCTCAGGGGAGCGGAGGGGTTAAGCGGGGAGAGGGGCGAGCGCCCTGCGGCCCCCCACCCTCCTGGGAGCTGGTCCAGCCTGAGCAGGCTCTGCCCTGGGGTCAAGTCCTAGGACATCATCTTCCCTCCACTCCCAGCAAGGCAGGAGCTGAAGCTGGGAAGGGAAAACAGCCAGATGAGCGGATGGCAGAGATTTGCCCCTCGTCCTGGCCGCAGCCGTCCGGGGGCTGGGGAATGGGAGAGTTCCCAGTTTTCCAAGGTGCAAAAAGAGGTGGTGAGGGGAAGCTGTGTGTGAAAAGAAGGGAAGGAGCAAGTGACGGCCGCAGGACCAGCGGATAAACCACTACGCAAACACCGAAATGCAGCCAAGGAATTAAGGGATAATTCGTACAGAAATTGTTAGGTATGATTACATGTATGTGCATGCGTGTCTCCTCTAGAAAATTTGCTTTCCATAAGATTTCTTTGTTCTAGGCAAAAAGACAATCTGGTTGTTAAAATATAAGAAGGGGCTTCCCTTGCTTTAATTAGAAATCTTAATACAGCCTCATCTGCAATAGTGCGGGTGCCTCTTGTTTCTATACATGTATCTCTGCACACGCATAGATGGGATTTTGGGTTCAAATAGCTTTTAATGTGCTTAGCAGAAAGAAGCTCCTAGTATCAGATCTGCAGGGAAAGTAAGACTGATTTTTCCCATAGGAAACTTGTTAAAGACACAGTTGAATTATTAGATCAACCCGTTTTTTTGTCTCACGGTATATCTGATGTATTTGTGCATAGAATCGTATAGTTTCATTTCTGTTATTTTGAACAGATGGAACGAATAGCGGCGCTTTAAAGTTATTATTTGTAGAAATGTATACAAATTAAGAGGAACAACTTTGAAGCAAAATGTTTTTCCGAGGCAGCGCGTATGGCTTTCTGGACAGGACTCTCGGCAAAGATGGTTGTTATCTCTGACATGTAAAACAGGGGTGAGCAGCTCCAGTTTCCTGGGTTCTCCCCTGGAGACATGACCTGGCTCCCAGGGGCTCGGGAGCAGCTCCCTGAGGCTGGGATGGGTCAGATTTGCATGGGGCCGTGGTGACAGCACTTGACTCGGGTGAATTTTTAGGGAGCCACATGCATATTGTGTTGCTCGCCGCCTGGCACGGGGGGACCGGGCCAAGGCTCTGCGATGCTGGAGGCCGATGATGCTCAAGGGGCTGATGTATGGGGATAGTAAAAAAAAATAAAATTTCTATCTTTTTAAATTCAGGCTTTAAAAATTATTGGTGGAAGAGAGGAGATCTAGCTTAGAAAAAAATCTCCATAATATCATCCACTTCCACAGCTCTGTGCTTCTTGGAAATGTGTCTGAAGAATCAGAACAAAGCATGGAAGGCCAGAGTCCTTGAAGGAGCTCCAAATGATAAAGTCTGCCATTCATTTTAAACACAGCGTGCATTGTGGAAACACAGGTCAATTTGAAGGCATTTGTCAGATTTCCAGTTCCCTCTGCTCCTTTGCAATGGAAATTTGCAATCAAATCCCTGTGCTGGAGTTGGGATGTCTGCCTTGATCAGTTTGTATGACTTTATGCCCAAAGCATAAAGGTAAGCTAGCTTTTCCTTTGGAAAGTTTGTTTGTGTGGAGTTGAGCGGGAGAAGGGGGGAAGGCTGAGGGGAATCAAGCTGGAGCAGATGCGTTTATTCCAGGTTTGGAAAGGGGAAAGGGCAGGCAATCGGCAGTGACGGATTGCACAGGGCTGGCTGAGCTGCAGGAGTGAGCTGATACCATTTAGAGACGCCCAGCAAGAGGCATGGAAAGGGATATTCCAACAGCAGCGCGGTCATTGTTGGGATGCAGAAATGCAGCAGGGCTGAAGAGCCACATTGCTGAGCAATTCCGGCCAGACAGCAGGAATTTCTTCTGGAGGCATGTTCCCCTTGGTTAAATGGTGGGGCTGCCACCCTTATTGCTGAGACGAGCGGGGATGCTGGAGGGGGGAGTGCATTTCTCTAGAAGAAATGCTGTCGGATTTGGGGAGGTTTGGGCTGGAGGGGGTGTTCAAAGGAACGTTTGTTCTTTCGTCTTCAATTTATTTCTGGGGGTTTACCTGATTATTAAAAGACATCGTGCTCTAGGCAGTGGGATTGACGGGACCTCTGTGGGCTATTCCAGCTGTCCCTGAACCTCTGCTGAGGCTGCTGCAGCCAGGCTGAGTAAACACTCCTTAGTCAGCCAGCAGGCTTGTAATGTGCATTTGCTTGTTTTGCAGGCCATAACACAAGAGGAGTGGATGTGTTTGCCATGGAAATAAACACTTGGAATACATCTATATGTTTCTTGGCTTTTTGAGAGAAATGAAGAAAAAAGTCTTGGCATTTAATTAGGAGTCACTAACCTGATAAATATTGAACATCATTTCTTTGTGAGCTGCTCCCTGTGCTCGGAGTACTCTATGGATATATTCCACAATTGCACTTGTTTAATGCCTGTATCACCTCATGCCTATTGTATTTATGTTGTCATCAATGTCACATTTTAATTAAACAATTAAATCACTGTCACAGTAATTTCCCTAGAAAACTATTTTAAATGAAAAATCCCACAATAAATGTTTGGGAACCATCCTAAAGGGGAAAAAAAGAGGGAAGTAAGTTACAAAATAAAATTACAGTTCCCACAGAATTAGAAAGAAAAAAAGAATGTTTTCAGCACTGGAAGGAGTTCTGGATTACCTTCTGATTCCACAGCATTCAAAGTGTGTCAGTAGGGAGACTAAGACAACCTGGCTTGTTTGGGCGCCAGTCTGGGTCTGTCAGGCAGAGCTGATGGTTCAGGGACCCCGGTCCAGGGCTGACACATTCTGTGCCCACCCCCCACTGTGGGCCAGGAGCAGCGACAGCACAGCAACCCTCTCAACTCAGCACAAACCAGGTACCAAGCGCTCCTTGGAAAATAGTCCATCCGCCTTCTTCCCCTCCGAATTATTTCATAATTAAGCTGGAGATTTGCAGGAAAGCCTGCATCAAATTATTCACTAAGTTAAGCACCAGCACCAGCTGTACTTACTATATAGTAACTACATTCTCCAACCCTGAGTTGTAACCAGTGAGCAATCGGATCTGACATGGCATCTTTGCTGCAGTTAATCAAACAGTTCATCGTTATCTCTTTGTAAATATCTGCTCTTATTCCTCTCAACCTGTACTTCTTCGCACGGAAAAATCACAAACATGAGATGCAAAATTCATCAGACAAGATATCTGCAGGAATCACGCTCTCAGCCACACGCCACGATATTACCTGTATTTAACATAAGCGCATCTGACATTTGCGGCGACGCGAGCTGTGCTTATTGAAACTGGGGGCCCGGCTGTGATCACAGTGCGACGCACCCCACGGCCGCCCCCGGCCCTCCCGGCCAGCGCCGCAGCCGCTTTGATTTGTGCCCTGGGAGGGCTGTGCCGGCAGCTGTGGCAGGGGCCAGGGAGGCTCTGCTGTCCCCCTGCCCACAGCAGCACCCAGCTGGTGCTGAGGGGTCGCCCCCACCCCAGCACCCAGCCCAGCAGGCATCCTGAGCACTGTTTCTTTCAGGTCCATGCTGCATTTTTTATTGGAATGCAGCTTTGCAGATTGGGTTATGGCTGGGCTGCGTGTGGTTTCTATCAGCCCTGAAGTGTTTTGCAGCTGGAGATGATTGGGGGGGGGGGGGGTGAGGCAAATCCAGCCTGTCCACAGCCAGGTCTGATGTTCGTCTGCTGCTGTCTCTCTAATTTTTCTATGTGCCTCCATCAAAAGGTGATGTTAGCACCGGGGGGAGCGATGATGACGACAAGGACAACACCAGGCCCATCCCTCCCCCTTCCTCATTTCAGTTCAGTTCTCCCAAAAGCAGTTTGTCAGCAGACCCCTTTCCTCCTGCAGCCACGACAAGTGAAAGGGACCTGGTGCAGCTGTGCCCGAGCTGGGCAGCCTGAGGCCTGGGCACAGGCTGGCTGTAGGCAGCACCCTGGCAGGGACCCTCCACCCCAGCCAGCACCACTTGTGAGTCCGGGGCACAAAATCTATAACATCAATTCAGCCAGTGAACCCCAAAGCATACGCTTCCATCAGGCCAGAGCCATGGCAGAACCTCCACAGTCCCCTTGGCCAGGGCAGACCCTCACCTGGACCTGTCCAGGGCCACCCGTACTGAGTCCAGAGGCTTTGCCACCAGAAGGGACTTGGCTGAGCATATGCAGCCAGAAATACATATTTTTATACTCGGGAAAGGGGAAAATGGATGAGGTTGCACAGAACCCTCCTCCAGGCAGGAGAGGCTGTGCTGGAGGAAAGTATTGCTCATAATGACACTTAAGCCCAGACACTTGAATGCTAAAGGTTAAACTTACATTCTTCAAGAAAGGGCTCCTTGCCAGCTTGAACTGTGTTGTGTGTTCACTATTGCCTCCTCCTCCTCTTCATCCACTCTCAATCCACTTTTGGTATTTGTTGAAATAACTAAGGTTCTGGGGTGCGTTTTTTTCCTCCCTTAATTTGTGTTCTCTGTGCCAGTTCTCAGCCCTGTGTCTGTCACAGGGTTAAATAAAAAAAGCAGTCCAATGCCAGTATGGAAGTGAAGGATTTTTTTCTTAGCTGCATACTACTGTAGCTTCAATCCATCAAAGACCAGCCTCAGCATATGTTCCGTCCTCCAGTGACACACAGTCCATAGAATGCCATCCTCCACCTCCTGTCTTCAGCTGAATAACCAGAATGTACATTTTGACAATATGGCTATAAATAGAACTGAAAAACAAATTGAAACGCTGATATATATATATATATATATATATATATATATATATACAGTAACAACAGGGTGGAGAGATAATTTTGGAGGCAATCCTCACCAGGGCTGGAGATGAAACTGGTGGCAATGCTTCCAAATGCTCAAGTCAGGGAAGGAGAAACAGGAAATGCCCACCCAGGAGCAGCACTTTATGATGAATTTCAGCATAATATGAAGAAACAGACACGTAGTTTGGATGCTGCATTTAGATCTTAATGATCAAAGAGCACCTTCTCCATATACTTTCATGCTTCTCCGCAGAGATATTTCCCATTAAAAAAGAATGGAAATAACATTACATTGTGCACGCCTTCTAAAGCAGCCCCTTTACACAGGCTCATGCAGGCTTTTCGTGGAAATCAGTCTTAGGTGAAAGCACAGAACATGGATCCCTACATCTCAGCAGCAGCAGGTAGAGGAGACCCAGACAGGAAGGCTGAATCAAAGGCTTTGAGGAGGAGCATGGAAAAGAGCCAGAGTGAGCTTCAGAAGTCAAACGCAATTTTTATTTGGGTTCAGAGATGATAAAAGGCCAGTGATGTTCATTTTCCTGCTTCCTGCAGCAAGGGACCGGGGGGCTGCAGCGCTCCGCATCCCTTTCAACAGCAGCTTGCTGCAGTGTATTTCTTGGCACAGCCCTAATTGTATCTCCTGGTCCCAGTGGAAGTTCACACTTTTTAATATGTCTTATTGCTTCTGCAACTGCTGCCACCAGTCAGCAATCACAAACAGGAAGCTGTGAGTCAGCAGAGCCATAACCTGCGGGCTGACAGAGGCCAGAGGAGAGGGACGATCCTGGAAAACACCAAGAAGGGCCTAGCTGGCCAGGCCCTGCTGTGGGAATGGTGCCTGGCCTGGCCCGGGGATGTGTCTGGAGCCTCAGTTCCTAATTCAGCCTGTCAGCTTACACCAAAACCTGGGATAAAGGCCCGGGTGTCGCTCTGGGCCTGAGCACCGTCAGAGAGGTTTTCCAAAGCCGGTCCCCAAAGCTCAGGGCTGTCACGGCAGGGCAAGAGCAGACAGGGACACTAGTACTGGCCCTGGGTTCAGTTGCTCATCCATGCTCCAAAGCAGGTTTTTACCCCAGTAGGGAGGGGCATGGAAGAGGAGGCAGCGGTGACCCCTTGGCTGGGAGACGCCGGCAGCACCCAGAGCTTGGCTACACCTCAGCTAACGTAGCGCAGGGAGCGGATGATCTATTCCCAGCCTGGTTTTGTCTGTTTTCTAACTGTATTTAGCAGCGAGTTTACTCCAGACTGAGCCTGCGTGAGTAAGTGTGCATGTAAGGGTTGAGGATTGGCTGCGGCAGGCAGAGGGTTTGCTGAAAGGCTTGTTAAGGAAGCACTACTGACCATGCAATCCAATTACATAATGCTTCAAAAAATAACCGAGCTGGGAGTCGGGTCTGGGCAGCACATTTCAGCAGCAGAAAGAGGTATCAAATGTCCGTCTTCCAACCCAAAGGCTGACAGTGTATTTGTGCCACAATCTGACACTGCACCTCGGCCGTAAACTGCTCTAAAGAGGAAACTTGCTTCCAGGGGAAATGTCTGCTGTTCCCTTTCAAGGCAGTGCTGCACCCTGCAGACCGACGTTATTTGAGTCCTTGTAAAATTACCACTAATCTCTGCACTCAGGATGCCTCGCGTTTTATGGGCACTCATATGACGGCAGTTTTTGTTTTCTGGGGGTAAAGTGGAGTGCTGAGCAGGGAGAAGCAGGCACCTGGCCATCAGCAATGGCTCTCAGGGGGTTTTCCTTAGCTCCTTGCAGTTCCTCTTGGCTGCTCCAGACAGGACAGACATAGAGATGATGCATAATATTATACAGGACAATGACTGAAAAAAACACCCTGTCCTGCCTGGGAAAGATCCAGATGCAGTCCCATTCCTGGGCAGAGCTTGCACAGAGATGTGCATCCCTTCTGTCGAGATGGATGCTGAAGGAGGGGATGGAAGGGCCAAGCTTCAGGGTGGCTCTATCCACACGTTGTTTGGGATGACTGGGGATTTAGAAACCTCATCTCCAAGCACCACCGGTAGGTTTTATAGCAGTTACTAATTTAACTGCTGGGCTGCTTGGACAGTGTCACAGGGAAGGTGCACTTCTGGTAGAATGAGAGAACAGCAAACCATGGATATTCTTGGTCTCTGCCGAGCTCCGTGTACCTGAGCTGTGGGGCTCAGCTGCTAGGGATGTTGCATGAGCTCTTGTGCTGGCCACCAGCACCCGGCTCTGGCCTTGTCCCAGCCTGCGGAGTGGTGGGCTCCCTTGACTGGGAGCACCCCCTGCTCTCGGGGGCTCTCCCGGGCGCTGCCCACGCCGGGAGCCTCCCGGTGACAAAGGCGAGCCCCGGCTCTGCAGCACCGCCGGGACCGGGGCAGCGGCGCCGCGGGCGCGAAGGGGTTACGGGCTGCTCGTCCGGCCCGGCCCGCCCCGCCGCCTTCCCCGGCTGTTCCCGGCTGTTTACCTGGAACGCCCGGCCGGAGGCAGCGCTGACATCACCGCCGCGCCCCCTCCCTCCCTCGCTGCCTCCCGCCACCGGCCGAGCCTCACCAGCCACGGGGCCGCAGCTCCCGGGGCAGCGCACAGACCTGTCCGCCCGGCCCGGGCCCGCCGAGCGGATGGTGGCCCCGGCACGGCGGTGGTGGCCCTGCCATGGGGATGGTGGCCCCACCGTGCAGATGGTGGCCCCACAGCGTGTCGACTCTGCCCATTTTCACCCTGTGCCCGTGCTGGGTGCAGCACACGCCTACGGTGCCCAGGCTCAGCCCCGCGGCTGTTCTGCCCTCCTCGCCCGGCAGCCCCTGCCCCTGCCATCCGCAGCTCGGCCCCCTCACCCACGGCTCTGGGCACACACGGTGCCACGGCGCTGCCTGCCCACCCACCTGGCTCCCGCGTCGCAGCCCGATGCTCGGGGGCCACCATGCTGCCCGCTCCTCGCTGCCTGCACCCTCCTCCCCAGGGCCGCTCTTGGGCGCTGGTGGTGCTCGAGCCCGGCTGGTCACATCGGGTTCTCTGGCAGGCGCGGGGGGCCCGTGGCCCTGGGCACACGGTGGCCACAGCCAGCGGTGCAGGTGCTCACCCCGCCGGGGGTTGCTCACCCCAGCCGCCCGCAGCAGGGCTGCTCTGTGGACGCTTTCTTCGTGCATTTGGGCAGGGAGCCAAAGTATGCAGCTTAAAGGAAATGTTTAATAAAGACACAGGAGCCCCAAACTGTTTATTTTTCCTTGCAGAAAGGTGGAGAGACGATGTCCCTGGAAATGCTGCCGGGCCAGGCGCAGGCCTGGGGCCGGAGGCCGAGCTGGGGCTGACACAGCCTCTCACCTCTCCCTCCCCTGACAGCCCCGGCCGCGGGGTCATAAACCGTGGGGGGAAGAGGCAGCCTATTAGTAACTCTATTAAGTCTCCATTAGTTAGGTGTGAACTCATTACTCTAATATACCTGGAGGTGGGATCCCACTTGCAGGACATTAGCGCTGCAATAAGCACGTTTACCACCCCAGCAGACGGAGCAAGGGAGAGGAGCCCCACAACACTTGGAGCAGGCCTGTGCCTGCTGCAGCACCACCACAGAGAGCCCCTTCTAACCATGCTCATCCCGGGGTGGCTGCACTCCTCCCACACAGGGTCCCTGTCCCCCATGGTGGTGGCCCCTGTGACCAGTCCCCCCAATCCCCCTCTAGACAACCTGTTCTCACAGTAGCAACGCTGAAAAACACTCTCCTCATCTGCTCACCCAAGAGTGGCTGTGCCATAGGGAGCTGCTCTCCCACCCTGTAGAACCAGCATCATTTGGTTTGGAAAAGCCCTCTATGATCGAGTCCAGCCATTCCCCCAGAACTGCCCAAGCCACCACTAAGCCACGTCCCCAAGTGCCACATCCACAGGTCTGTTAAATCCTGCCAGGGCTGGTGACTCCACCACTGCCCTGGGTAGCCTGTGCCAGTGCCTGACCAACATTCAATGAAAAAGTGTTTCCTAATCACTGAATCATCGAATATCCTGAGCTGGAAGGGGCCCACAAGGAATATCAAGTCCAGCTCCTGGCCCTGCACAGGACAATCCCAAGAATCCCACCACGTGCCCGAGAGCTTTGTCCAACACTTCCTGAATGTCCAATCTCAACGCCCCTTTGCCTGACCCAGCCTTTTCGATGTGTTGGTGTTTTGTGACAGCAACTGCTCCGCTGTCTGCAGAGCTGAGCACGCTGCAAGGGACTCACGGTGAAC
The DNA here is from genome assembly GCA_035583135.1 of Lophotriccus pileatus. NCBI lineage: Eukaryota > Metazoa > Chordata > Aves > Passeriformes > Tyrannidae > Lophotriccus > Lophotriccus pileatus. The sequence goes on along the minus strand of JAWWES010000021.1, from coordinate 19,980,946 downwards.
TAAATAATGAGATTATAGGAAATCAATTAATTAATAATAGATAGGATGCAGGAGCAGGACTTAACTGGGTTTGCCGAGTTAGCACAATGAAAACTATGATGTATGGAGAAACCTGTAGATGTAGAAATATTTTTCCCCCTCTTCAGTCAGCTTTAACACACCAGCATGGGCTGCCCAAGCCCTCCCTGCCCTCTGCCAAAGCCCCTCACAGACAGGTGCTGTTTGCCCTGCAGAACACAAAGACTCTGCACTGTTCCCTCTCCATCCATATTCACACTTCGAGGCTGCTCAAAAGCACAGTCCATGCAGAACTCTTCCCAATACTAATTTTTAAGCCCATTTATTCCTACATAGAGCTAAACTGTACACAATCCCTGAAAAAAAGCTGTTCAAGAGCGCAAAAGTAGCATTTCAAAATTACTTCAGGAGGAAGCATGATCTTGTTTCTAAGATCCTTGGCCAAAAAGAGTATAAAATTAATGGCATTAAGTGCCTAAAAATACTCTTGAGGATCTGGGAGTTGGAACAAGGGCCTGGATTCTGTTCCTAGCTCTGCCACAGACTCGCTGTCTGTGCTGAAGAACCAGCCCAAGAGGGACATGGGGTACACTGGAAGTGCCCAGAAATGGACTTCAGAGCTCACTCCCCCCACTTTTTGCCCTATTTTCCCAGCCTGTACAGTGGGTACAATACTGACTCACTGTGATGGAGCAGAGCATGTGAGATTGGATGTTGGTGTAATTCCTCCTGGTGTGTTTCCAGAACACCATGAAACCATGTCCTTTCACAAGTGCCCCACTGATCACTGTCACCTGCCCTTCTCTCCCTTCCCTGTTTCTCTGGAATTAACTCTCACAATTCAAAACATCAGCAGATCCAAACAATTATGATTAAAAAAGAAATTAACTGCTAGAAAAGCACTTTCTCCCTCCCAGCAAATGCAACACCTCATTGTGCTGTCCTCCTGGTCAGTGGCAACTTATCTACTGTAAGGATGTTAAAGTCCAATGTCCTGCAAAATTCAGTATTAAATGTGTTTATGCCTCTGAGCAGGAGAGATAGGCATCCTTAAAATGCAACACTGGCTTTTAACCCGGGAAAATCTTGAAATATTCACCTTTTGATATGCAATATTAAATCTAGGGAAAAGATTTTGTCATGTAAAAGTGATTTTATGGGTTTTTCTCACTGTCTTTACTGTTACCCTGTTAACTAAGGTACCTGTTTCTACACGAAATCCCATACAAAACCGGATTAAAATAACTGTCTGTCTAAAATGTGAACATTTTGCTAGTGGCAGGATGCCCAATGACAAAACAAGGGTCCATCAGCAAAGCCTGAGCTGAACTCACTGGTGGCGTCTCTCATTACAAAAACAGGGACATCCCAATGGTCTTTTGACAAAATCTCAAATCCCTGTAATTCCTTGTGCATCTCAGCTATGAAACCACTTTTGGCATAGTAATTTAAACTGCTAACAGAAGATTCAAAATAGTACACTTCAGTGATAAATGGGCAAGTTTATGCCCCATAGTTGCTTTCACACCAGCATGGGGCACTGAGATGGCACAGAATCCTGCAGAACGTGTTCTGTAAGGATCCCAGACCCCGCCAGGCTTTGCCATCAGTGAAAGTATTCCAAGAGAAATGAAAACCCAGGCAGGGAAAACCTCTGCTCACCCACAAAAGGGAGAGAAAGAGACCGGTATTTATATGGGTGACTCCATCTGATGAAATCAAGTATTTAAATGACTTCTGTTTACATAGGATTTTGAGAAATAATGCTAATTTGCAGAATTGGCATCTGGGGTACGAGTATAGGTACCCTGGGAGAGCACTTATGGAGCCTTTGTGAAGCTAAGTAATAAACACTTTGTCTTCACCACACTATTTATGGGTTGCTTGGGGGCATCCTGCTCTCCTCCTGCCCCTACCTGGGCATAAAATTATTGCCCAACTAGGTTTTAATCAGAGCAACAGTAAATCTGAATGACCACACATGCACAGCCATTCCTGTTCCCCGATCTCCAGCATTAATTATAAAGTGGGAGTGTTTACACAGTACATACCACTTTCCTGACTTCTTTCTTGTTTATGTCTAAACCTTTATGGACATAAAACTTTGGAATTTGCTTTTGGAATAAAACTGCGATTGAAGTGGCAATAACTGTGTTGGAAAACAACTCTGCTCTTGCTCCCCCGGTTCCGCGGTCGTGGCAGGTTTGCACTGGAACCTCTCCCATTGGAGCGTGTTGGTTCAGGTCACCTCCTTGCTGTCCTATCTGGATGGCTCCTTAGAAACTCCAGCTTGAGATGGCTCAGAGCAAACACTCTGGCTTTCCCTCCTGAATCTTTTCCTTTGCTCTCCCCATGTCTGGGCCCACCGCACGCATCCCCACGCTCTCGGTCAGGGGCTTGTGGTGCTCCCCGTGTGCCAGCCCGGGGGCCAGGCCCTCACTCCTTCCCTCCCAGCGTACTGACATGGCAGCCTCTTTGCTTCTCCAGGTATAAGCCTGGCTTGTGCCCTCAGACACCCCCTCTCTCAGATTTCCACTGAAAGGGAAACTTTTCTTCCACAATAAGTTATTACAAACCCAAGAGACATCCATCGGATGCCATGCACATGCAAGGATACCAATAGTAAAGTTACTCATGCTCCACAAGCACTAAATTATTCCTTGTCACACTGGCCTGGCTGCTCGTTTCGTTAGGCTGTCACACAGTAAATTAATATGTTGGCTGTTTGGGGCTGAGAACTCTTTTTTCTATTTGTTCAGTAAAACAGATACTGTACACCCTGGGCACCATATAAAAATAATAAATTACCATAGCACACAGGCAAGGTATTACTCGTGTCTCTCTTTGCCTTTACTTTATCCCCTCCATCCTCTGCCTTTCCCCTGATCAATTCATCTTCCATTTGCTTTCTATTTCTGTCTGTAGGTTTCACTCTAATACATATTGCTCCCATATTCCAACCATGCCACCTGCTCCAGAAGTACAAGTACGGAGGTTTTACTGACACAGAGAAGTGGGAATCAGCAAAAGCTCAAGGGGAGGAGAAGAAATAATGTATATATTGCAAACTGTAAGAATATCAGGAAAAAAGAATTGAGCCTCTACCTGGTGCTGTCTCTTACTCTTAGATGCCTCCTGATTCCTGCCAGACTTTCTTTACTCTTCACATCCAACACAGAAACGTGGAGACTTGGTAGCCAGAGGAATCAAACGGCCTTCTCTGTGTAGGCAGGTAGGGAAGTGTCTGACCCAATCTCCCTGGCAGGTTAAAATGCCTTTTAATTCTGGTGGGCTGTGTCAGGATGGGAATGAATAAACTCTCTCTTCATTTCAGTGTCCAGCTCGTGGAAGCTGCACAGGCTGGATATTAAGTCTGTCCAAATTCCTTTCCTCTTTGGCAAAGTTATCCTACCTACAAAAAGAAGAATTAAAAATACGTCCGTGTTCGACCATTTACAACTTTGGTTCTTGTTTGTACTTTCCAGGGCATGGTTCTGACCCGGGTTTTAGGACACAGTCCCCCAAGAGCATCCTCTCAGTCATGGGGAGTAATCACTTATGGCAATACTTAGTGCATCATGTTTCCAAAGCATCATGTCATCTCAACTAATAAAAATCAACAGAATTTACTGTTTGTTCTTTAAAAAAAATAAATAAGCAAAGAAGCAACATTTAAATATTTATTTAAAAGCTAAATATTGTAGCCTTGTGCAGTTATTGGCAGGAGATGCTGTGCAAATAAAACCACGGCCGGCTGTTGCTTCCCACATCCCCGAGCGCTGGCCGGCGGCCGCCACTCTGCCGGAGCCTCCCTCCACTGCTGCCAGGACCATGGACCCTCCCCAGACAAGCACCTCTATTTCTGGCACACACATGGCTCAGGTACGTGTTGGGCCCTCACTCATCTCCCCTCTCCTCTCATGGGAGGGTTGGGGTGTAACCAGGACGCAACTCTCCTGAGAAGTTACAGACACCACTGCAGTGCTCTGGCAGGTAACTGGCCCCAAGGGCTGGGGAGGAAGCCAGGTGTGTTCTCCTGGTGTGTCCATGTGCTTTGTGCAGCAGGAAGTGCCAGACAATCGGAGCTGAGCCCTGGGCCCTGCTCAGGGTTTCTGAGCTCCGCAGGTGAGCTGGGCTGACCGGGAGGGGAAGGTCGCCTGCTACTGGTGTCCTACTCCCACCCCTCCCATCCCACGTGGCCATCCATTAGTGATGGGCAGTGCTTGCAGATGGCAAAGTTCAAGCCGGGCTAATTAAACATACCAAGCTAATAACCTTCCATTTTGGGACTGGTATAATTCATAATTTAATGTATTGCTGCTGAGACATTAACCTTTCAGCAACTGGCACAGTGCCCACAGCAGCCTGAGTGCTGACCATCTTTCAGGAAAATGAGTATTATTGTTAAAACAGGTATAAATCATTCATGGCTTCAGCTTTTGTGTCAAACTGCACATGAAAATAAGTAGTAGGCTGGGTAATTTATTTACCTTTTGGTGGTTATTCTTGTGATTTCATGATCATATTCCGTGATTCATAAACACTGGCCAATTGCCATTCTGTTCTCATTTTACCTTTTCAATATTGCAGTGGTTATTCTGATTTCCATCTTTAAGGAGTTCAAGACTGGTGCAGTTGCTTGATCCAGGCACAAACATAATCTCATTTCAAGAAGGAAAAATTTATTTTAAGCTAATTCTGCAGTATTCAATGAAATTATTAAGGTTACCAACTTGTTACAATTTTGCATTTTGCTATAAAGACTATTTCTTTGAAAACTGGTGTATAAGCACATAGATTCAAAGACTTTTCTAAGTTCTCCTTCAGAGGCAGCCACGAGGAAGCTCACACATTACTGAAGAGTTTAATAAAGATCACCTCCTATTTGTTCCAATCAAATGGTGAACAAAGATGGCCCACTCAGTCAAAAGCGGAAAATGTGTCTGCAAAGACACATTAAAGATGAGTCTAAAAAAAATCCTAAGTGGATGCTGAAGAACTCATCCACCTGCAAAATGGCTATTTTTGAAGAAACTAAGAAATCAGCAAGAAGCTGTTTGTGAGCATGTCTGTCACATTCAGTGCTCAAGATAATGCCAAGAGCAGGACATTTTGAAGGCACAAGAGAACAAGGGAACAACATCAGCACTCTTGGTTTTAGGCTTCTCCTCAGGACTTTGCATGGTCTCTCTCAGGACCACGTGAACAGTGTCAGAACAACCAAACATAAAGTGTTTGAACCTGCTCATGGGGATAGCACTCAGACTTCCTCAGAACAGGGATTATTTGAGAGGTTGAGGTTCCTCTGGATACGTTCTTCATACTGGAAACATACAGTGTTAGCCCCAAGAGCGTTTATTTTTCCATTGACAATGATGCAGGAGACAACCCCTCACTCCTACAAGCGATAACCTGCCTTTGTTAATCCATATTAGTGTTACCTGTGACCTGGGGTTGAGCTGGTACACCCACACTTTGGGTTCTGAGACGTGTTGTTTGAACCAGCTGCACCTGGATCAAAGCCTGGCAGCTCCTTTTTCCATGGACACTACGGTGTCCCTGCATTTCACTCCCTCTGCTGGCTCCAGTTATACATCAAATGAAGCTTTTGAGACCTGAAATTTCTTAAGTCAGGGAGGGATATCTTAAGTTCACCTTGATCTTCAGGCTCCTGGGCCCTGCCTTGCTCTGCTCTGCTCTCCTTACAGGCATCACAGCTGGCAGGGACACAGCCCTTCCTCCTCCCAGCCATGGCATCCTGGGCTCAGGACAGGACCGTGGTGGCACCGCCAGCACTCCCAGTTGGAAGTCTGAGTGGAAAGTGTGCAGCTCCACCTCTAACAGAGGGAAGGACCTCACCTCACCAGGCCATACCTGTGGGTGCAAGAGCCATGTGTAGCCACAGGTAACTGCAGTCACGGCCGTGCCGAGCCAAATGCCTGCTGCCAGTGCCTGCTGCCTTGATGTAACTTCCTGAGGGAACTGGAGCATGGACTTCAAACATTTTGTATTTAGGGAAGAAAAAAAAGGAAAAGTAACACTTTTGAGGAATGCCCCTCCTAAGTTTGAAGGACCAGGAGGATCCCAGCCGTGGGTGTGCGCCGGTGCTGCCACAGCTCCGTGGGAAGTCAAGTGCTCCCTCCCTGCTCCAGGCAGGCTGGTGGAGCAGGAGCCCTCTTGGCCAACACTCCCTGACACGGCCGTGCTTCGCAGACAGGCTCTTATGCAATTTTTTTTGCTTTCCAGTAGCCACGTGACCTTCTATGGCAAGAATTACTCAATGTGCAGTTCCTGTCTGAAGTGGCCCGTCCGAAGTATTCAAAACAAGTTCTGAGCAAACCCACATCTCAAGGGCTGGTGTTGCCTTCAGGCAGATATTGTTGTTATTTCACAAGCGGGAAAACTGAGGTGACTTTTTTTTTTAAGGGGGGGCAGATGCTGCATGTGTACAGGTACTGAGCACCCTCAGTGCTTGCCTAAAGCTGGGAAGAAGCATTGAAAACACACAGATGTGACAGATACTACATTTTTTGGGCACAGATTCCTCCCAAACCATTATGCTTTTTGCCAGGCACATATTTACCTGCCACAGAAACAGACCTTGTACCTCATTGTTCAAATACTTGGCTGCAGTTATTCTGTATTTCAGGTTTTTGATACTTCCCCCTTGCTCACATACCAAGCTGCAAGCCCCAAACCAGAGCAGAAGTCGCTTCCTGCACCGTGGTTATAAGGGAGTTAAAGTTCAGGTTTCTAATTGCTCTCTCGAGGCCTTATTACTTGTTGATTAGGGCCTTTTGGGAATGGCATCAAACCTATAATAATAAACACTCATTTCACTGGGAAGTTTGTAGCTGCTGTGGCAGCCCTGCGGCCCTTCTGTAACAGCACAGCTACAAACCAACCAGGAAAGGCCTCTGTAACCTCTCCAGAGGCTTTCCAGGCTGGACAGGTCTGATCCATTGGCATTTTCCTGTCGGGTTGGAGCTGGGGCTGCACTTCTGGCAGAGGTGTTTGTGTCTCTGTTTTACCCTCTCCCCTCTTGAAGCCCAAGAACCAGCGCTGTGAGTGGGGTCTGGGGCAGGAGCCTGGGGACACATCTATGTGCTCTTTGACATCTGTTAATTCCTAGTTCCCTAAATGCTGGCAGATTTGGGGACAGCAGCAAGTAAGAAGTATGACTGCCAGCACACTGCTGGTGGGCAGTCAGTTTTGCAGAGATCCCTCCTGTCAGTGTTCATAGTCCGTTATCTCCTGTTCTGATATAGCACCCGAACAGCACAGATGGCCTGAAGGTGCCATTCTGAAAAACAGGTACTTTATGATTCAGCAAAAGACTCTGACATGTGAGGATGCTGCTGTATGAGAAGTTTCTCAGCAGTACCCCTGGCACAACAAACTCCTCCTGCAGGTGCCCATGGCCTGACCAGCCCCGTGGAAGCTGCAGACAGTGCCCGGTGCCAGCTAGGGCTGGCCCTGCTGAAGGTCAGGGATGCTGCATTCCCATGGGGCTCATGGGACACATCCCCTAGATCCCCGGCTGTGACAGAAGAGGTCCCCCAGTGAGGAGCTGTGGTGGGACAGTTGCGAATGCCCAGCTGGTCATCCCCACCCTGTGGCTTATCAGTGCACACATTCTTAATTACAAAATCACTGATTTCTCCTAATGCAAGCAATCCAAGGTGTCATTCCCAGGTTAGGTGCTTTGGAAGTGCTTGTATGATATTATTTTTACAGTCTGGGTGCCAGAAGGGGTGGGATGGGTCATGGATCATCTTGAGCAGAAGAGAAGTTGCTGCAATTCTGCTCTCGGCAAACCTCTGGAGAAAGGCACTGGGTCTCCTTGAGACACCCAGAATGAATGAGCCTGATGTAAAAGTAGGTGTTTATCTCAAGTCACTGCCTCAAATAGCTGGGTACCTGTTGGAAGGGGCTGATCGATGCAAACCAAGGCAGCCATGCGTGAGCTGTTACACAGTGGTTAGTATTGATCAGAGCTAACGGCTGCCGATAGGAATGCGGAGCGGACTGACAGGCCGAGAAGAGGGAAGGAGGAAACAGCCTTCGCTGGTGGCAGACGTACAGAGGGAAGCCGATAAAAAGTCAATTCCACTTAACTGAATGGCTGCTAACTAAATATTTTTGGGGCCAGAGCCTTCCCAGATATCAGCTGGAGTGTTTCTGCTCCGGAACTGAGACATCAAGTGAGCGTGGCATCAATGGCTGAGATAAGAGGTGCTGTGATGGCCGCTGGAGCAGGAGATCCTGATGAGCCTGCCCTGCATGGTCATACACTGGAGCAGAACAGAGCAATCCAGAACTGCTTTTCTCAGGCCCAATGCTCAGATTGTGGACAATATTTCAGGCCAACTTTTAGTGGACTGGATCAGTGCTTAAGGCACCGCATATAAAGTAATTCTCCAGCAGTTTGATTAATAGTGTCATAGTCATAGCTTCAGTTCAGGTTCAACCTTTTTAACGTTTTATTATTTTACAGCGTAATAAATCAGGGCAGCAGGAAAAGACAGATGTAGGAATGTCCCTGTCTCCCGTCTGCTTGAGCAGACAATGGGTCACAGGATAACGGCTTCCAGGGCTGAGGCAGCTGATATTAGAAAATCTACTGGAGAGGAGCCTGTAATAGAGCCAGAGGTGCCCTGAGGAAGGAGGAGGCAACTGGAAGCTGGTCAGCATGTCCTGCAGAGCTGCAGCACTGACCAGGGAAGGAGCAGGCCAGCGGTCCCAGGGAGCTAACTGGAATGAGATGTCTCCTTGCCAACTGCAAGAAGAAAGGTAATTGTGCCATAGCACCAACCTTCTGGAGCAGAGTGGGATGCTGCCTTTTCTCATGGAGCAAATTAACCCCTTCCTGCCTTTCCAGCACCAGCAGTGGCCAAATCAAGCTCACCACGCTGGTCCTTACTGGGCTCGGTGATGCAGGGATGAACACAGCCCCAGGATCATCATGGGAGGCTACAGCTTAGGGAAAGGAAAGCTGGGTCATGTAGGGCCAGTGCAGGTTGCAGACAGGAGAGAGCAGAAGCTTTGCAGCTCAGCTCATGGACAACAATACAGATGATACAGATGGAAGAAAGAACAGAGATGTTTTTATGAGATCAAAAAAATGAGAGAAGTAAGTATAGAGGTTCATCTCTGATGGAGCTGATGGAGAGACTCCGGGAACATCAGCCTAAAACAGGCAGGGGAAGGGACGGAGGTGGTGAACGTGGAGCTTGACTTGTTAGGAGGGAGGGGTGAAGGAGGAACAAGGGATCTGAAGGGATAAAACGGATAAATCAGATGCTAAGAAAAACTCTTAAGGTGTATTTTTTATGGACTGAAATGTGTGTAACAGCAAAAAGAAGTTGCTTTGGCAATCAGAGGAAGTAATGACAGAGCCTTGGAAAAGAGATTTTGCCATTAGAATGAAGAATGATCCAATAATTCAGAAATTGGGAAGGGTAAGGGAAAAACTGGAATTCTGGTTGGGTCATAGTAAGTTAAAAATTTCATGGGAAAGTAACAAAAATCTAATGAATGTACTTTGCTTCCATATCAACTGCTTTGTTCTGTGCAATGCAAATTTCAGGAGAGCACATAGAGATGCAAATAAATTCATGTGTAACATGGCAAGAACAAGTCAGACTAATGCTTGAAATTTCTGCCCTGTATTTACAGCCTGCTGCTTACATTGCAGAGCAAAGCAAGTTGTATATTGAACAAACATTGCACTGTTTTCAATCTTCCTTTAACAGGACTTAATTTTACTTTTAAATTTTAATTAGTTCCATGCAGGGGCCTGGCAGTCCCAATGCAGAGGCACCACAACTTACCAGTTATTTGTCATTACAACTTCTGGACTGTTAAAAGAGGTGTAATTTACAACCCAGGGACCTGATGACCAAAACATTGTCACCAGCTGGACCTTGCACGCAAATATTTGTATTTGCGTATGTTGATAGTTCAGGTGTTTAAAAAACAAGGGTATTTGCGTGTGCTGATCATGCAGGTGTTTATAAAACAAGGTCCTCGTTGCTGTCACTGCCTGTCTGACACTGATACGGGTGTGTGGTTATCATGCAGGTGTTGCAGCCTGAACCACCTCGGCCACAGACAGGGACAGACACACTGACATCCAGAAATCCCACAGCTTTTATACATGTGCTTTTAAAGACAGTGCTCTGAAACCTTATATTTACTTTTCTTCTAATTTAAATAAAGGTTAACTGTGAGATTTAAGCCACTTTCTGCCAATGAACTTTTAATTATACAGTGAAGGCATCAAGACAGCTGGAAAGCTCCTTCAGCCTGCGTGTACCATGGCTGGACAGTCAGTGGGATGGTTTATGGGAGAAAACAGTTCAATATTCCAGTATATTTTCTGCTAAATACTGTGCAATTCCAAACTGGACTGAAATCCAGCCTGTTTTATTCTGTTTTCCTACCATTACACTGGAATGTTTTAAAGCTGACACAGGACAGGAAAAACTAATGAAATCTATTAGACTTCCAGTACAAAAGAGGAGAAATTTCTAAGAAATAGTGCACAAAAAAAGTGCAGATTAAAAAAATAGAAGCAGTGGAGAACAGTAACTATGTGCCACAAAAAGATAAACACAAAAAGCTCAGCTCTCTTATAAGACACCCACAGACTCCATCTGTCATCCCAACCCTTCCTCTCCCAACTGTTCTTAAATTAAATGAATGCTTCTAATGGGAGATTTTCTCATGAAAGCTTATGAGAATTCATCCACAGACAAATTAAAACAATGCTGTGGAATCAAGCAATTCACCTCTCTCACAGGTTGCCTGTCTTCAATGGTTGCATTTACAATAGAAAAAACCAACAATAAAACACCCAAATAAAGAACAACCAGTGAAAGAGCAAACCTTGCATTGACCAAAGCCGATGCAGGCCGCTCTCTGCAACTGTTCTTACAGTCCTTCAGCTGAGATAAAGGTTGTTTTACTCTGTATGAAAGACTCCTGTACACATCAGATTTACTGGTTCTGTCCTCTACAGGCCCTGCAGTCTGAACACCTCCCAAGGAATCAGCAATCTTAAACTATATATGACCTTTTTCTTCATGTAAAAAGACCTAGCCTGGGCTACTGAGTCTGAAGTGGCTTTAAAATGTATTTTCCTACTCAACACTTATCATTTTATTTGCTTTTAGCATCCTACTCAGCATCCTTTCCATGTTGGACATGAATAAGCTGTCCAGACTTTTCATTCCCACTTTTGTTTCTCATCATCTGAATTTTAGGGTTGCTGTTTTGTAACAAAATTCTTCTGTGTTTGGGTCGAATGCATTTAATTTCCGTCACTCGTAGCCTAGATGGACATATTAGCAAAATTGTAGTGCAATGTTTCTATTAAACCCAGGTCTGAAGGAGGACACTTGAAAAGGAAAGAGATCTTAAATTCAGACCCCATCAGCTGTCAGTGCCTCCTTCATAACAGGTCTCAGTTGCCTCTGTATTTCACCATTTGCTCTTTGCATTCACACCAGGCAGTCTGATACCAAATGGTTTGAGTATTTTAGTTTTCTTAGCTAATAGTCCCACTAAATTTAGATCTAGCAGCACAAAGGAACTTAAAAGGAGACGAGCCACCCTTGGGGCCCCAGAGAAGTTCCCAGTGCTGGGACAGGCTGAGGCTGGAAGCAACTGGGATGGGGGACATGTGGCCAGGCACTGCTCCTGGTGGCTGTGGGACCCGTGGCCATCGGTGTAAGTAGGGCCAGGGCCAGGGCCAGGGCCATGCTCTGGAGTGTCCCTGCTGCCAGGGAGGGCAGGGGCAGCCGGAACGCTGCTAAACCAGGGGCTTTGCCATCAGCACCCTCTAGTCTAGACTGTTCTGCTGCTGCAGGTGCTTCATTCCTCTCCCTGGGTCTCAGCACTGGATTGCAGTGCTCACATTGCCAGTCCCCTTGGATTTTCTTCTCCATTTGCTTTAATCTGTCGTACTTCCTCCCTGCTCTCTCGGTCTCTTTGCATGATTCCTGCCCTCACCCTCTTCATTATGAAAGTCACTGGGACTTTTGGAGCTCACAGCGGAAGGTAACTGACCCCCCAGCTCCCCTGCTCTCTGTGATTTCTGCATGTGCTCTTTCACAGTTTCTCTTACTGAAGTCCCTCACTGTTGTACTTAACCACCGTGAGTGACAGAAATCCAATGCTGACCACTTCATTATCTGCCGACCTTGTCCCCTGGCCTCCTGCCCCTCCATCTCTCTTGGGCAGTTTGCCCTGTGTCGCAAGTCCTTGTTAAAGGTCAGGACCCCAAACCATCAGCATTGGTCGTGTTGTTTTACTGTATCACCAGAGAAATCAGGGCTGTCGGATCTCATTAGAGCCCTATTTACGGGTGGAACGCCGCTCCTGGCGCGGGATGAGCCGCTACCTTTGAAACGCAATCTTCCCCAGATCAAACCAGCAGCGCGCGGGGATTATATTCCACCAGTCAATCTCTCATAATCGCTCCCACCCTTATTGGCATGGCTACTGTGGTCCCTGCATGAGAAAGGAAATCCTCTTAAACAAATACTCTCCTCGGGAGTAGGACTCCACTTCCCGATGAAGGGGCATGGGCCGTGGCCGCAGGGAGGACGGGACAGGCGACCACCCGGGCTCACACAGGGCAGCCCGGTCAGTAACCCCCATGCACTGCCTGGTTCTTCCTGCTCAGCAAACCAGAGACACGTCACACTCGATGCAGCGCCAGTGATGGAGAAGTGTGAACTGATCCTCTCAACGCGCCTCTGAAATGAGCCGGGAACTGTCACCACGGCGCGGGAGCGGGGAAGTGACGCCGCTTCCTGCGGGTGACATCGCAAACCAGCGGCAGCACTGGAAGGTTAATTATTCCCAGCCTTAGAAAAACTTCTTTAAGTCGTGACTCTTATCAGCTTCTTCTCTGACATGAGCATTAAAACAGAGACCCCTTCCCTCTCGGATTACGCCACCGTTTTCAGTCACAGTCATGGCAATGCTGGCATTGCACTAGGGGATTTCCAGAGGATGTTGTCAGGTAAATAACATCGTGCTCCACATGTCGATTGAGCCTTTTAAAGAAAGTTTCAGCGTAGCCGTGTGCTGAATTGGTAATTTCCCCAGTGCACAATACAGAAAATGATGCAAACCCATTACATGAATTCTGAAGACAAAGAGAAATCTCAGCTGCCTAAATGAGAATAAATCAAAAAGTAAACATGGAGGCTAACAAGAACCATAGGAATAACCTGGAGAACCAAATCGTATCTAAGAAGAATCCCTGTACAACATGGCAGGACGGAGGAGGCAGCATGTTAAACTCACGAAATATAGATGTTTCACTGAAATGAGAGATTTGTAACGATTGCCTGTTTGGCCACATGAGCTCCAAGTTGTGCACTACAGGGTCACACTTCATGATTTTTCTAGAAGCATTCATAATATTTCAGCATTCCTTGGCTGAAACATTCCACCTTGTTGTCAGCCGACGTTCCTCCTGCTCAGGATGGTTGGAGAAGTTGAGCTGATGTGCATAGGGAGGTGCTGCTGAACCCAACAGCCCACGGATGAAAAGGGAGTGCTCATGTGAGGAAAGAGGGGCTAAAGGAACCATAAGGGCAACCAAGCCTGGAGGCAAGGTTTGGATGAGTTTTTATACCACCTTCTTGGGGGTTTTGTTACTAAATTTAATTCCTAGAAAGAGGATAAAGTTAGATGTTGTACAGTGAGAGGATTATCTTTGTATGGCACTCTGGGAAAGGCACGGCTCACATGCAGTACACGGCGGAATTTTGAAAAATCCTTCTTCAAAAAAAGTATAAAAAGAGGAAAAACTATGAAATCCTCAACTAGATGGAAAAAAGAGAAGATCTTAAGAAGTCTAACAGACAGCCCTAAAACCAAAGCATGTGGACTTGATATAATTTATTAGAGGGGCTGGAAAAGGCAGTATCTGCCATGGAACAGTGAAGTTATCCAAGAGGAGATTTACCAGGAGCTCAAAAACCTGCGAATATGGTCCAAATTAAGGGAACTCGACACCTGCTTTGCCCAGTTCTGAGCCAGGCAGGTGCAGCTGCATTTTTAAGAGTGTGTAAAAAAGGACCATGTCATACATGAGAGGTGTGATAGCAAAGAGCCTTAACCAAAAGCAGAGACATTTTACTCCAGATTCTCAAGCAACTGGAAACTGAGAGGATGAGGTTACCACGTGTGTAAAAAAGCCAGATATGCTGTCTTTTAGGTCACTTATTCTGATTTTTTTGCATCCATTTGGGTCAGCAGGGTCACAAAATTTAACCTTTCCATTTTGCAAAGTTTCTTCTAAGTCATTCTCTAAGAGCTCCTTTAATGTGTCCTTACCCAGAGCAGTGGGGCTGGCTCAGCTGGGCTCCTTTTCCATTCCATGCACAGTTACAGATACTTTACTGCATGGGCCTGTGATGTTCAATAGGGGAAGAAGAACTAAATTAGGCTAAAGTGTATTTTAATTTAATACAATTTGTGCTAATACTGAAAATATCTGACATTGTTTAACATTTCAGTATTTGCTTAATTAGCGATGCCCTACGAGAATGAGTGACTCCTGGTAAGTGGTTTCCTTTGGGGCTCTAGAAGGGGTCTCTGCCCCAGAGCAGCTGTTCCTACAGCTTGTTCTCTGTGCGGCCGCAGTGGATTTGCTGCTTGGCTGCAGCACTGAAACTATCTGTCAAGTCCAAAGCAGAAAAAGAGTTTGAAAGGCAAACATGATCTGTGATCAATATCCTAACAAATCCAAAGGAAGCCCCAGCTCCCAAAGGGTTAATCCGGAGGAGAAAAGGCATCCGCATGTTTAGCGAGCTAATGTGTTTATTGACTGGGAGGCCTTTAAGTCTTCAACAGGGAAAAGCTCTGATAAGTGACTGGAAGTTCAAGTCAGACAACCTAGATTTGGTGAAACTTGGGTGGAAGAGAGGGTTAGCTTTTCCAGCTGACTGACTTTTTGGACTCCTGGGGGGGTCATCCCTGGGGTGTCCTTTGGCAGGGGGTCTGCACCTGCCCAGAGCGAAGCCCACTATGAAACAGGGATATTCCCAGAACAGGGAGCGTCCTGGCTGGCCGGCATGGACACAACAGACACACCTTGTCCCAGAGCAAAATGATGGGTCAGTGTCCCTCCAGCATGCCCCAGTGCCTTTCAGCACGTTTGAGTCTGGAACTGGAGTGTGTTGTAACTCTGTGCCAAACCTGTCACCTGGACACTCCTGACTTCTGCAGAGACGTTCCAAAATCTACAACTCCCTGCTGAGAGCACAACTCTACTTGGTGCCTCCACTTCCCAATCTGGAGCTGACTCCCTGCTTCCAGGACAGCACTGGGACAGCTGCCCACCAGGCTGGTACCCTGCACTGAGAACCACACTGGACCACCTTGACCCCCCCCCGTCCACCCCCACGGGCACTGCCAGGGTCAGGGGTCGGTGTTCGCCTCCTGGCACAGTGTGAGCCAACACTGTCCTCAAACTGCTGCAGGGAAGAGACAATGCCCCCCTCCGGCTGCCAGCCGTACCTCAGGGCAGGGGTATCTGCTCTACTGGAAAACTGCCAGCCTGGAAGGTGATGGAAGTGTCTCAGAGCAGCTGGAAAGTCGGGAACCTCTGACAGGCAGCTCAGTGACCTGACCAGCCCCACGGAGCTGCATGGCACTGGCTGGGCTTTTCCCCCAGATGAATCCCCTGGGATGAATCCTCAGCTCTATGGATTCAGCCACCTGTGCCAGCCAGGAGTTGCTGGTTGGGGACAGGTCTGGGCTGCCCTTCCCAGCCTGATCAGAAACACCCAGTGACTGCCTCACCTCCCCACACCTGACAGCTGGACCCTGTGCCCTGGCACGAGCACCCACCCCACTGGCAGATGGAGGGTGAGGGAACCCCGGGTTACACGTGGTGCCTTTTGACATGGCACTGTTGGAAATCACTTTACAATCCAAATAACAAAACCAGGAGGTGAGAGACATTACCAGGATTCAGGATAACAGAAGCACCAGAATTTTCGTAAAGGTACAGGTTTTGATCTGTCCCATACCATAGTATGCACCTAATTCAAGGCAAGTCTGCCCTTTTGGTGCCAAAACCCCCTGGTTCAGGTACCACAGCAGCCACTACAAAAGTGTAATGACAGGATATTCCTGACAGATTTCTGCTGTATTGGGAAAGGACTGTAACTGAACCAGGTACATCCCATTTCTACATTAGTTAAGAGATTATAAGAAGATAAATTAAATTAATGGTCCATCTAGCCAATATCCTGTCATCAACAGGGACCGGTAACAGCCCTGCAGGCAGGAGTATGGAAGCAGTGAGCAGACAGTGCTGCTGCCCCAGAAACCACCAACAACTTGGGATTAAAGGACTTTCTGCACTACAAGTATGTCCCATTTTTCAGCAGTCCTCAATGGATTTTTCTCCCAGGAAGCTCTTCAGTTGCTCCTCTCACAGAGAGATGATCAAGAGATGCCAGTATCCCAAGTGCCTATTCAGGAAACAAGTAAATACCCTGGAAAATTGTTCCCTGTAGGCCTGGCAATCTGGTGGGGAATAGCTATGAGGAGGCAGGTGGGGAGCAACACCACTGTGGCCTCGGAGAGAACGGGCATAATGTATCCTGGCACTGCTCCCAGTGAAAGGCCTAAATTGGAAATTTAGGGTGGGTGTTGCCCACCACGTGACACAGATCCCGCAGGAATATTTCCCTTCTGCAGAATCCCAGCCTTGTTGACAGGGTGGAGACGCAGCCTGAGCGGTGAGATCTGTGGGCAGACCGAGCACAAGGACCGAGCTGAGGTTGGAGCCTCAGCAGCTCGAGATCCAGAATCTTTATGGGTTGGGACGTTTGATTGACCGGGCCATCAAAGGAGACACCATGGTCGTTCTTGCTCTCAGGCTTCTCCTCGCCTCGATTTGCATATTCAAGGATCTCTGGTGTCTGGCTGTCAGAGATGGTGACAGTTGGGGGGGTTTTTTTAGCTTTATCAAGGGGGATTATTTTTAACCCAAATTATTTTGCATTGTAAATGTTTAAATCCACATCAAATCCAGATTAATGCATAAAATAGTCCAAGAGGGTATTTACTGGGGAAAAAAAATAACAATAAATCAAATTATTATGGCTAGCTCCCATCTGAAGTGTTTTAAAAAAGGGAAAGTCTGAGATTTTGGCTAAAATATCACTTCAAGGAGAAGATTGAAATAAACCTCTCTGCAAAACGGCCCAAGTTTACATACAAACTGGAACCCTTGGTACTTTTTCACAACATGACTGGAATTAATAATGCAGATAAATCCTAAATAAATCAGGATTAGTGTTAACTACGTCTTGAGGTTTAATACGCTGTACGAAAATGAAAGGGGGCTGGCGGGGGAGGAAGGAGCTTTGCCTTAAACCCCGCCGGAGCAGAGCCCGGAGGAGGGCCGGGAGCCCCCGGACCCGCCGAGCTGGGCAATCAAAGCGCCTCTAATCGCCCCGCTCCGGGATGTGTTCAAAGGATCCGGGCTGGCCACGGGCTGCCTGAGGTCACCAGGGAAATGCAGTCGCGGGGCAGGGGGAGGGGTGTCTCGGATTTTTGGACAGCCCGGCTGTTTGGATCTGGTTTCAGGAGGTCAGCCGGATTGCAGTATTTTACCGTCTTATCAGCAAAAAGATTAAATTTCCCTTCGCGGTTAAAGAGCTCAGCCCCACTCTGAAGGAAAATATAAATAAAACTGCCAACACAACTGCCCGAGTAGAACCTGTGGCAGCGTGTTCGTGGCTCAGCCGGGGGAGCCGCTGCCCCGTAACCCTCTGGCCACACTGGGGGATGTCCCCAACATCCTCCTCCTCGGAGGGGTTTAGAGCACCCTCCAGGTTGGGAGAGGGGTAAAAGGGAGGGAGGGAAGGCTGAGGGAGGGCAGTTGGCTTCGCTGCCTGCTGAGGTGAGGGTGGTTCCAACAGTGTCCCTGCGAGGGTGTCTCTAACAGTGTCCCGGCAGGGGTAGATCCACTGGTGTCCCTGTTCCTCCCCAGGGCTACTGCCCAGCCAGCAAGAACTGTCCTGTCCTACCCTCCTCCTCCCTGTGCTGGATGGAGTCAGGGCTGATGAACCCCTCACTCTCTGATACAAAAATAGAGTGTCAAAGTTTTTACATCTTTTCAAAGCCACAGAGGAGTAGAAAAATACTTCTTGCATTCACTTCATTACCTGGGAATTCACTGCCCCTCTCTGTTCTGGCTCTCTCCTTGTGTAAGGACAACGCTCGCTCGGGGCTGCCCTGTCTCTCCCAGGTGTGGGACTGGGCTGGAAACTCTCAGAAATTTGCAGCATTCTAAGAAATCTCATCTCCCATCTGTTTCCTGTTCCTCTTTCAGCACTTTCTCAGCGCTCACACCAGCTCTGGGGCTCAGAAGAGCTGAGGGCCATATTCTCACCCATCTTGTGCCACAGCTCATCACTGACATCTGTGCCAGTGGCAATAAATCTGTCAGAACGATCCCATGGGACACATGCCACTTCTGCCGTCCCAGGTCGCTTGGCCCGGATGTGTATGTCACAAATCCGAGCAAGATCCCAGATCTTTCCCTAAAGCAGCCAGTTGGCTAACCTGTTGTTTAGATGTGGAATATTTACTTATGATTAAACATTGACCAGTAAGCAAACAGAGGAGGTTTTCAATAATTTTTAAATATTTAAGATCTGGAAATGACCCTATTTTATATCATACACAGCAAAGTGCCAGCAGTCAGTGATGCTGGTGCTCATGTTAGTTGTCGGGGTTCTGAAACACAACACTCCCTGAAAGAGTGAGTCTGTGTCTCCAGTCTCTAAAAGAACAAGCCTGCAGGTCTGTGTCCAGACTGACAGACCTGAAATGGTCCTGGTGACACCTCCTGGGCAGGACCCTCTGCACAAGTCAGCACATTCACATCGCTGCCAGTGGAAACTTAAAAAAAAGTTAAAGAAAATAAAAGGGAACTTAAGTGTAGGTCTGGGGAGATAAAGATGAGATGCACAAGTGTAAGAAGACCTGAGATACCCTTGATTGCTCTAACTCCTGTAGAGAGCACGGTGCTCACCCACGGGTTCTCCTCTCGCAGGAGCAGCCGTATTGAGTACGAGCCACCCACAGACTTCGCGTGACCGTCGGGTCGGTTCAGATGAACCCAACCCAAAGGATGCTCTCCAGCAGCTGCAGCACCTGTGTGGCCCCAAGGCAGGACAAGCCCTGGGCTGAGCTCACAGTGGCTCAGGCTGCTCATCCTTGGGGGTACCTGGTACCACTGTGTAATGCTGAGACCGCCCTGTTCCACACTGCCCCAACACACCCACGCAGCCTACGTCCCTTCTCTGGGCTGACCTGGATCGTTCAGCGGACACCTGCAGGCACTGCGCTGTGTGGGAGCAACGAACCAACTCCCTCACTGCCCAGTTCCAAGCAAATATGATTGGGAGTGGTGGGCCCTGGGGCACGGCTCTGGCACAGCTGGCTCTGACCAAAGCAGATGGGTCCTGTCCCAGCCCCCTGCCCCATGTCATGGCATATTCATGGAGAACAGAAGCTGTTTTATTTATACTGTGATGTTTAAATGTTTGGGGTTTGGCTCCAGCCATTTCCAGTAGAAGAAAATGGGGGGAAAAAAAAGGGAGAGGGTGGGAGATCACTGAGAAATGGATGTGACGTGCTTTGTCCACTGCCATGATGGGGCTCATGTAGCTTTAGACCCTCACCCTAGCAGGCAAACCCTGAGTGGACTGAATGCACAAACAGCCAAACCTTGTTATATTTCTTAAAAATCCCACACAGTGGTATTCCTGTGTGTTTGAAAGGAGCAAATCTCCTAACCCTAACAACACCTGTGTGGAACAGAACAAATAACCTGAAAATTCCCTGTGAAAACCAGCCAAGATCTAAGGACGATTCATATGGTGCCCCAAAAGCTGCAAATTTCTCTTCACAAGGAAGTTTATACATCTCTGCTAAAAGAGGATATGAAAGCAGCTATAAAAAACAGGAATCAAAGTACAACAAATTAAACAAGGAAACATCTGTGACGATCAGTATGAGCCAAAGCTGATGGGTGTGAACAACTTGTAAGAAGAGTCAGCTGTGTCGAGCACTACCCACAGAACCCTCACAAACAATAAACCCAGAGTTCTGAAGTTCACCTTTGATACGATAAATTCAAATAATTGATTATTATGTGCAATAATTAACCGTTACTAAACAGAGAGAGGAAAAATGTCAATAACTGTGGAGTAAAACACTCCTGCTGCACATTTGTAATCAAAGTAGTTGATGTAAATATATAATCAAGGTCGTGCAATAGTAAAGGTGTAGGTTAAATAGCATCTGTTAAATATAAAGATTTTTAAATTACCAAGTCTGAACACTTGTATCTAATAATTTTAAAGGAATCGTTTGGAAACTCTTCAAACGCTTCTGGCTAATCCTTAATACATTTTTGAGAAATGGGGAAGTCTCCGGAAGGCCTGGGAGGAAGTTTGGTTGCAGGTCTTTAAAAAGTACACATGATTGGCCTGAGTGTGTAATAGAAGGTAACACTTGCCATGTGTCAGCAGAGAGATGAAGGATGGAGACACGCTTCACGCTAACGTTATTGCACTGGAAGTAATTATTGGTTTTAATTTTCTCAGCAGTTTTCATTGTGGACTCTTGGATCACCAAATCTAACTTATGGCAATGTTGTAAACCCATGTCAAGCCCCCATTTCCCAAAGGAGAGCTATCAGGAAAGCTTCCAGCCCTCCACTCTGGAGAACCCAACACTTCACGTGACGATCTTCATCCATGACATGTGAAGGAAGTGGAGGTCTGACAGAGAACACCCAGGAAGGCCAGACAAAGAGGAATGGCTCATTTGGATCGCACAGAAGAGCCTCTCAGGACTCAACAGGGTACAAAACTATAATATACTTAAAGATATTTCGATTTGTACACAAACGAGTAACAGCATGGCGACTGAATGCTGCAAGGTGGAGGAGGTGAACCTGTGGAGAAGGGTGTCACTGGATATCATCCAGTCTTCAGCTAAAAATGCTAAGTGACACAGATTCCTTCATGGGCCACTCACTTATGAGTTAGACTCAATGATCCTTGTGGGCCCCTTCCAACTCAGAATATTCCTAAACAACTCACCCTAACAGTTCACTAGTTTCATTGGATACAATCTAGATTGAGTTTCTCTAAATTTTTAAATGCAAAGTACATTTTACAGACTGCCAATCCTTGCTGTAGCCCTTCCCTGACCTCTGCAGAGTTTTCTTTTTCAGATTCACTCACCAAAACCAAGCCACCACTAAGAGCTGGAGCCCTGCCAGGAGCCTCGCAGGGGGCTCATACACTTGGGGATACCCATTTGGTGCACGGCCAAGAGCCTCGCTGGCTCTCACAAACAGCACTGCGACACTCACCTGCAGGTATCCAGCATCAGCCTGGGTCTTTGACTAAGGCACAGCAGTTAGAGCCACCAGGTAACATGGACTGCCTGAATATCAAGTCTCTTTGCAGTATTTCAAGCTGGACACACAAAGTTATGAATAGCTTTGCTCTGCCGACCAAAAGGTCAGTTTCTAAACAAAGAGGTACAAGATGTTACACCAGATGGCAGAATTCAGGAACTGAAATGACAGCAAAGCAGCTGAAATACAGAGAACTGGGAAAAGAAATAAATATTCAATAATTAATACACAAAAAACAATTCTAGGGACTCTAGGGCCACCTTTCATAGGAGAGGAGGAACTTGTCAAGGAACATGTAAAGTTTGTTTTCTTATGGCATTTACATTGCAGTATTGAATTTGAAATGATCATTTCCTATGCGCACTGATCATGAGGATGTGATCTTCCTCTTCCTCGCCTTCTTACCTCCATGTTTTTTTCTATCACCATTTTCATTTGGCCTTAAACTAGACAGTATGATTTATGGAATAAATGTCACATTTTCTCATGAGTTTAGTGGCAAGCACCATGACAACCATGTTCTGGTTTAGATGCTACTGACATTAAAGAAGGATGTAATAATAATAATAATAATAATAATAATGTAAAGGCCCTCAACTGAGGTCTCTTTATCATTACAAACCATAACTTACGAGAACTGCACACTAATGTTACACCACTGCAAGGCACAGTGTTCTTACAGAGTTGGACAATTGAAACAGATCACGTAGTGAATCTCAGGAAAAACCTCACTGACAACTCACAAATAATCTACTATTATCCAATATATGCTGTCCCTAACATATGAGTGTACATATATGTGTAAATAAGCATGTATTTCATAGGGAGTACATGGAGAAAGCCAGGGCAATGCTCAGTGTTACCTTCCTCCTCAAGTTCTAAACCAATATCAAAGTTCTTGGTACCAGCTGATGAACCTGAGCAATTTTAATAAAAGAGACAACACTGAATAACAAAATAAAGAGTAAAGAATCTTTTCCCTACACCTCAAATCATGTGGCTGCATCCTCCATATGGCCAGAAGGAAAAGCCATCTCCCACATTTGCACACCAAACCACATATTTAATCCATGTGCTTATGTCAAACTTAATTACAGCACATTTGGCATAAAATAACAATCCACATCCTTGGAGAGAGGAACTTAAGTAGTTAATATGTGTGATTGAACGAAAGTGCTTTGCTGAATGTTTACGAGAAACCCAAGACAGCCGAATGTGGTGATATTTTAACCGTTTAAACACCAGCTCTCCCGCCCTGCGCCAGAGCCGTTCGTGCTCTCACGGCACTTACCCAGCCCCACACCAAGAGAAGGGCCCTGTCCTGGCCAACCCTCACCCAACAAACTCATTGGCCTCTAATCACCCACTTATAGCTGTTGCTCTGAGAGACACAACGCATCTTCCTGCCCTTTTCTCTCATTCTGTGCCTTACAAAATATCCTGGTGCTTCTTTATTACCCTCACGCCAGTTTGTGGAACCCACAGATCTCCAAAATGCAACTTTCCTCTCTCTGTATTCCTTGGAACCTCTAAAGAAGCAGCTCTAAAACCCGACAAGAGGTTCTGGATTTATGCTCAGACACAGATTTACCGGGGAGATAAGGACAGAGTAAAGAAGATGTAAAGGTGCTTCAGGTTGCACGGGAGAATCAGCTGTCACAGCTGTGCAGGCGAGCTGGCGTTGGGATCACTCCAAGACAGGCCTGAGAACTCCTGGCAGCAGCCAGAGACCTTGGACTGTGAGACACTCTCAGCTGGTCTCGGGAATCCTGCTTGTGGGGACTGTGGGGTGCAGGACAAAGCACCTGCTGGCCCCAGCTGGTTCCCTGTCCCATGATGCCAAGATGGGGAGATGGAGCCCACGGACACTCAGACCGAGCTTCAGAATGAATCCAAATTCATTGAAGCCCCTGGAGCGCAGGGCAGGTTGGAGAGGATAAGCGGGACAGCCTGGGAAACGGGGGCTGTGCACCAATGGCATAAAGGGATGGAGCCAGGTCCTGGTGGGGTGTGCACTGAGGGGTGACACGTGAACAAATGTGTCATGAAATCAGTCAAGAAGTGGGACAGGGGTTCAGGGAGGCTACTGAGGTTTTAATGCCTGACTGGAGAGGGCCTTTGGCAGCTTGATTTCTGTTGGCCTTGCTTTCAGCAGGGCTTTGGACAAGGTGACCTCCAAAGGTCTCTTCTCACCCAAATTACACCCCAATAAGCAGGAAGGACAGAAATAGGGGGGTCGCCGCAGTGATGCACCCGAGATCACAGAGCGCCGAGTGAAGTTCCTGTGTGTGAAACGGTTTCTGTGGATAGAGCAGGGGAAGAATAAAAAGTGTTCAGCAATGACCTTGCTACAAGGAGCAGGAACAAAGAGGAAACAGCTGAATGTGGCGCAGGGGTGACGAGCCCTGGTAATGGCCTGCTCCTGCTCGCAGACAATGCGCATGGAAAATCTCCCATTAACTTCGGTGACACGGGACCAGGCTCTAAAAGAGCAGGCACTAAAGTGGATGACAGTGTCAGAAAAGAGAGGAGGAAAGAAGGAAAAATTTAAGTTTCACTTTCATCACGGTGAGGAAGAGTTCACATCTGAAATTCTGCTGTTCTCTCTTTCAAAAATGAACATAAATATTTTGCACCAAACACAGTGCAGTGGCTGCTGCTGGAGTTAACTGGCTTAGTGTCTTTAAAACAACGGCACAGCTTTCTTCTTGCCAGAGATTAATTCCTGATGATTTATCAGACTTAGTGTGAGTCCTTCACCCTGCCCTGGATATAAAAAAGGTGGGAATAGCCAAAGAATTGTCACATTGGGTGCAAAGCCCTACAGAACACCCTCTATACACCGATGTAACTGAGCACCATGTGCTGGATTTTACATCACCATCGTTACCCTGCCTTTGCTAGCACAAAATAAGGTTAGTTTGCACACTGACTGAGAACATTTATATAGAGAAGATACATATACAGAGGACAAGCAGGTTACGGAGCCTTCGATATGTAAACATATATAATACAACCATATATTCCTATGTCTAGAAAAAAGCACATGTTGAAGAAGTTGCAGAGTTTCTAAAAACCTGTGGTTTTACCCAGGGTGGCCAAAAGAGTGCCAAAAGACTAACACATAAATTGTGTTTTTCAGTATGGGGAAGGTTATGAGAATACTGAGATTCATCGAACACCTGTGGGGCAGAGCTGGTTGCTCTCTGCTGCCACTTCTTCTGTTTGCTGTGGCGTTTTGGGTTGTTTGTGCCTTGTGAGGAAGCAGCGGCGTTTTCTTTTGATGCAGGGGACACAGTCCCCCACACCAACACAAAGCAAATACCCATGTGTCAGGATCCAACAGTGCCTGTGCCCTGTGAGGCGAGGGCAGCCCTCACCCTCCAGCTCCGTCGCACGCTCCCAATCAGGAGTGCTCCGAGGAGCGCGATCCAGGCACAACCCGAACACTTCCAAGTGTGCTCCCTGTCCCACAGAAGCCAGTGGCTGCCCTGGGCTCCTGCAGGATGCCCTCCCTGTTCGTATCCACCATCACCACTGATTATGGCAGCAAACAAACCGCCCCGGCAGCGCCCGGCCTGGTCAGTGACGTCCCGCGTCTGCCAAGCGCGGTGCCCTCTGCCCCCCGCGGCTGGAGAGAGTTCCCCTTCCCACGTCTGCTGGACAGCCCTGTCTGCTCAGAGGGACCCAGGATTCCAGGCAGAGCTTTCCCATGCCATCGTCCCTCAGAATAGCTCTGCTCTCTGTATTTTTAGCAAGGCTCTAATGGGCCAATATGTTTGATTTTCCACTGTTTCCACCCAGCTCGAGTCCCGCTCCATGGCAGTCTCCCCGCGTTTCTGCCGGCGTGTCTGGCCAGAGGCGCAGGGCCGGGGACACGGGTGGAGGAGTTGGGAGATGGTAGCTCTGGCAGCAAGAGCTGCTTTGCATACTTGGAGTTGTACAAAGCTGATTTTCTGAGAGAGAGAAAGACGGAGAAAGGGGTTTCTGTAAGTAGCGGAGACAATGAGAACAAGGCAGGCACTATGCCAAGCACGGGAGGGCTGCCAAAACACATATCATTAGCTTGGGCCAGCTATAAGCAAGGAAATGAGAAACATATGTTGGAGAGCAAGGTTAGGAGCGAGGGACTATGGGTCAGTGACAGTCGTCCGAAAACTTTTCCCTTGTTCTTCAGCTGTGGCCCGCCGGTGTCAGATGTCACTCTGACAGCCTTCATTTCTCATGACGGCCGGGCTTATTTTGGCCTGCTTGTTTTTTGTTGTGGTTTTTTTTTTTTTCCCTCCCCTAATGGGAGTTATTGAGAGGAAGAAGAGAACAGACAAGAAAGCCTCTGCCATTTTTTTTTCCCACAGTTATGGGAAAATAACCTTGTTTTCTGTGATGTTCTCTGAAATCCTCACCCTTTATAAAATAACGGTGTCTCAGGACTGGGATTCTGCCTGGCTCTGGTGAAAAGAAAAGGGTGGGTAGTGTATTCTTAAGTAGTTCTTGCTGTTCTTTCTTAAATATAATTAGATGCACCTCATTACCTCAAACTAAAGGCCTTTTGTACTTCTTCAGGGCTGGGCTTCCTGAAAGCCATGGCATGCCACAGCTTGCAGCACCCACTCTTATTTTATCACATTAACAGTGTATTTTTAACTTTTTTACCCTCTATCCAAGCTGTTTGCAGATAATTTCATTTTTCCACGCTGGCTCCACCCGGATGATGTGTTACTCACTGACATTTAAGGAAGCATTTGAAGTTCCCGCTCCCTATCCCAGCACTACTGTGTCTGTTTTCCCTTTGATGGAGCTCGCACTAGAGAGTGCCTCAAAGATCATTGCTGCTTCCCTCCCAGAGCTCAAATACTCCTAAAGAGAGAAGAGCCTAATAGTGATCTGA
This sequence comes from Lophotriccus pileatus, assembly GCA_035583135.1. Classification (NCBI taxonomy): domain Eukaryota; kingdom Metazoa; phylum Chordata; class Aves; order Passeriformes; family Tyrannidae; genus Lophotriccus; species Lophotriccus pileatus. The sequence goes on along the minus strand of JAWWES010000021.1, from coordinate 19,954,556 downwards.
GACACCATCCCAAGAGACTGAATGGAACTGATGAGCCTCTCCGCTTCACAGGGACCATGCTGGGGGCCAAGCACCTCATAAAACCTCAGGTAGCCTAAGGTTGGAAACGTAGAAGAGGTTCCTTTCGCTTTGGGGCTTGGAAATGTGTCTGGAGTGCGAAGAAAGGCAAGGATGCAAGGAGGAAATTCATCTACAGAAAGGCAAGCACCATTCCATCCTCATGGGTGACCCTTGCACTGTTGGAAGATGCAGGATCAGGGGTGGGCACGGTGGGCTTGGGCCCTCTCTGTGTGATGGCATCTATCATATCTAAAAGTTTGCAAGAAATAATTTCATTCTAAAGACTTCTAATCGCTTTCCATGCCCTACAGCCTGTTCTGAGAGCCAGGCAATGCTGCTGGGGGAAGCTGGACTATCATGTTTCTAGGGAAGTAGGTGAGGTCCAAGACCAGTTTTAAAAGGAAAAGAGAGATGAAGCAAAGGTCTCACAGGGACAGAATGCAGGTAGAAACCAAGGTCAGAGGAGCAGTGATGAGAACAGGCTCGGGCTAGGGATGGCTGTTACTGCACTTAACTCGTCACCTGCACTGGCTCCAGCCAGGGACAAGGGGTGACAGACCTGTCACTTCCCCGACTTTGAGGAAGGGCTGGCATAGCACACAGCCACTCACACTCATTTTCTCTCAGGCAGCAAGTTAAAATGCCTGGAAATAATATTCCTCCTGCCCCATTTCTGGAGCCTGGGCTGGGCAGCAGTGACAGCAACAGCCCTTACAGAGTGCTCCCCGTCCATCTTGCTCTGACACACCTGCAGCAGAATTCTGAAGGATTTGCTAGATTAACATACTCTGTGAATCCAATATCTTTGATTTTTAAAATGCCATTGGAAAGACTTGCTGGCAATTTTCTTTTTTAACTAAAGGGAGGAAGCTGTGCTGGCTGTCAGCTTTCAAACACCTCTGCTTTTCACACAGGCTTGACTTGTAATGTAAGATGATCTAAAGATGAAATGCAAGGTTTAAATAGAAACTGATGACCTATGGTGCTTCAACTCGGCCACCTTCACCAGCACAGACCCTGTCACTCCCAGTCATCACGGCCCAAAAGAAATTGCTCACTTTTAATTACGTGCAATGTTCCAGGGGCCTAAAAGCAATACAGATCATAATTGTGATACCCAGGATTATTGGAAAGATGTGTACCCTTGACTTCAGTAGGTGTGGTCAACCAACAGGGAATTTGGCTGAAGAATCCAGGATCTTCACAAGAGAAAAATAAACAATACTCTACTCAGAGTTAGAGGAATCCTTAGGAAAGAAGATATGAACCTTGAAGTTTAGCATAAGTTGAATTCTCTTTGGAGAGTCAGTCCCTCATGTGCAGGAGCTCACCGACATGTCACGCTGCTCACCCAAATGGCCACCAAGGGCCAGAGCATGAACCCAGCTGGGAAAACCAAACCGGAACCAGCCAGGGCAGGGAGGCACAAATCCAGAGAACTCCTGTCTTCCAGTGTCTAAATTACAATGATTGCAATGCAAGAAAATATCTCAAAACAGATATAGCTTGATTAAAATTATAGAGTCCAGGAAGAAAATACCTGAGCAGAACTGGGAAATGCGGACTAAGGAGAACAAGAGAAAGTGTGTGGCATTAATTACAGTTAATTTCCATCTTTGCTCTGAGGAGGGGTTACACAGAATTCCAGCAGCCTCAGCAAGGGTAGATGGACGCACAAGGACTTTCATGTTTCTTTGCACTTGTCCACAGAGCTGGAACCATCCAAAGCAGATAATTTCTTTTCACCTGCATTTCATTATTTTCACTTTATGGTCACATGCACTTATTTCTGTAATTAATATGCATGTGTGTGGTAATATTTCATGTATCTTATGTTTATTTATATCTATTTAATTGGCTTCCCCCAGGCAGAGTTGTGGCGCATCTGAGGTGAGAGTGAGGATGTTTTACTTGGTGCTTGCCATCAGCAGATAAAGTTTCTTGCTATTGTCCATATCAGACAACACGGAAGCACAGAGATACAGAAGGGTTCATTTTAGTCTGTGCTTGCACTGAGCAGAAACACGACTGGAGAAGTCCTTGAGCAACTCCATCTATTTGTAATTGCCTTGAGCAGGGGCCTGGCCCAGATGATCCCCAGAGGGCCCTTCCAGCCTAAATTATTCTATGATTCCTTGGCTGTATTTTCTGCCTTTACACCACATGTTCCCGTAGCAAATCAAACCCCTGTGAAACGCCTCAGTGAGAGCTCAGGTGACGTTATTTAACACACACCTACGGCGGACGGATGGCTGCGAAGCTGGGGGTGGGTGTGTGCACACGTACAGACCTCGGTGCCTACCCTGACGGCATTATCTGGATGAAACACTGATCCCAGTATGAATAATATGATTAGTTTACTCTCCAAATCTATCAAATTTATAATAAGGGCATGGAAATTCGAAAAAACCCAAATCATTCCTAGCACAGTGATTATTTGATAAAGCAGGTATTTAATTTGTGTTCAGAGGTCATCACACTTCAAAAATATTTGCATCTAAACACCTTGTTTTCAGCCTGTTCTAAGCCTGAGAATTCAGACCAAGCTGGTAACTCCAAGACCGTATGGATACTTTTGAAAGTGGAAACTATTTTCTTGCTTATAAGTAATTCTGTGGGAGTGAATGTATTTGCAGCTTCCAGGCCAGGCGGGATGACCTTTCCAGAACTTGTAAAATCAAATCAAATAAAAATAGATTCAGACTTTCTTAAAATGAAACTGCTTGAAAAAGAAGCCCACGGACTGAAACGCTGGAAGAAAACAGAAAGTGCACTCACAAATATACTTAAAAATGAAATTTTAAACTTACAATGGCAGTATTTGTGTCTCTGCCCCTCTGTGTCTCTTCACTCCCTGCCATTTCTATCTCGTTCTTATCAGAGCTCTGTCAGCCCCTAAAGTGACATTTTCCCATCCTGATCATTCCCAGGATAGAGGAGACGGAATATTTTTCCCTTGGCTGATGCAAACAGCAGATCATCCTACAGAGAAACGTCAAGGACAGTTCGGAGTCCTAATCCCTGACCCGCCTGCCCTTTCCTAACTCGCTATTGACATTGAACTTAGAAAGCTGCAATGCTGAGATGAGATAATGAATTCTGTTTGCTCGGAATGTGCAAGAGGAAGAGGGGAGATAGGGAGGAGGAAGGGCTTTGGCTGTAAGGGCTCTGTTACAGTGCCAGTCCAACTCATGCCTGAAACTTGGTTAAAGAAAATATCTGGAGAAATAACAACTCTTTTCCCCTCATTCATTTTATTGCTTCACAGGCACATCCAGGGACGACAGGAATTACTCATGAACCAAGACTCAAAAGTCTTCTCTGTTTCTTTCTAGGATCAAGTGTTGGATCTTACAGCTCTGAATTATGTCTTTTATACTTTTAAACAATCACTTGTTGGTTTGGAAAAATTTAGGAGAGATTACTTATTGTACCTGTAATTCCTAGAGTAGCTCATCTCCACAGGTGCTGCTGCGCCAGTATCACTCACTCCCACCCAACTCCATTAGAGCCTAAAGTGGAAATCAATTAAGTTTTGCCATCACGAACCCAGGAACACTCAACTTTGAATGCTGCCATCCACACTTTTAGAATGTTGAGTCAGAAAACCTGTAAATCCTAATGTAAGTCGTAAGATTTATAATTTTTAAATAGCATTTGCTGCTTGTTCTTATACTGTATATTGATATTTTTACTGAGTTTTCAATTAAGGACTCATTAATCACACCCTGAGCATAATGAGTCCAACTTCTGGAAGGTTAGCTGGTTTGCTGTTTTGTATTTCTAGCACTAAATATTCACCTTTAATAATGCAATTATCCTAATATGCTGAGAGAAAACAACACAATTACTGCTACTGAAATATGAAAAAACATAGGTATTTCTAAATCAGTGTTAAAATGTTGAGAATGCCGTGAAGATACAGCTCTTCCTGAGAAAAACAATGCCCATTCTGGAATGACTCATTAAGAAGAGTGAGCAGTGGCACCAAATGATGTTGCCTTGTGTGAATTTGTTTACTTTCCTCCAAAGCACACAGGACATGTAGTAGAAAAAACCACACTAAAGTGACTAGTTCTTTCTGCATATTTAAGCACTTTTGATCAGTAGATATTACTGGGCATGGAAAAGGAAATTGGAAAAAAAAAAAAAAAAGAGAGTTGGAGAAACCAAATTACTTTTGGCTGTACTTGTAGGACTAGTTCACCAGTTTTTAAAAGTCAATACCACTATTCACTGACATTTTTTAGCTACTTCTACTAATTCTCACCATAGGAAGCCAGGTATTGTCTCACTTTTTCTGACCCATGGTAATACAGAGCCAGCAACTGGGTATGACATGGCAGCTCTTACAAAGTCAGCAGGACTTGACTACAAGTTAAAATCCATCCTAAAAGTTTAAATTCTTGGGTTCTACTAATTCTGCCTGTGTAGGAATCCGGATCAGGTAAATACTTACCTTCTGAACAGAGGAATTGACTATAAAGGGTTATCTACGAGTCTACAAAAGCATAAACCATCTGAAAACTTGACAGAAATTTTGAGATGCTGCACTTTATCCCATCTGCAACCAACCCTCCTCAATGAGAAAAAACTCAAAGATAGGCTGACGAGTGGTTTGAAATGGTTATTTGTCCATTTTCCTCACTGGTGGCTTTGGCTGCCCATTCTTTGCAAAACAGAGGAAACAAAACCAAACTCCAGCTGCTGGAACAGAGCTTTTCCTCTCATCTCTTCCCAGCCACGCTAATCAACATAATTCATGGTAAGAAGGGAGGAAAATGAACATCCTCGCATGGGTATTTCATCAAGATTCTGGAGAGCTTCATAAAGCAGCCTCTTTTAGAAACCATAAAATGAAACAAGACATATTTCTGGGGTTGTCAGCAGGTAGATCCACTGGTTTTGTGGTAAGTAATCTCTTTGGGAGGAAGTCTTTGCTCTGATGTCTGCGTTGGATGTTCTGTGGCTCCCCGCAGCCGCCCCAGCGCAGGTCTGTTCACTGGAAGAGGAGGCGGTGATGATATTGCTTCTAACAACCAGACTGAAGTATAGCCCCAGGCCATCTTCCAAAGCCCCCTCCAAACAGCCTCTAATTAATTTTAATCCTGCCACTCCAATGAGTCCCAAGAGTGCAGCAACCAAAACAAAAAAAACCTTCATCAAGTCATTCAGAGGAGCTCTGACGGCATCGTGTCACAGTTTTAGGGCTCCAGCAGAAAGTGCTATAGAAAGCTTTTAAATGCCGTTTTCCTTCGTTTTCTTTATTTTCCGCCCTCAGAACCAGAAAGAACCTATTTTTGATGAAAATGTAGTTCCCATTGCTCTCCAGGCCCCTCCGGTTCACTCTACGAGGTGGGTGGCAGGGCTCAGGGAGACCCACCACCGTCATCAGCAGAATGGCTGTCCCCTGCCTGGCCTAAGCATGGCAGAGCTTTCCCCTCGGCTGCTCCTGCAGTCCTTGACCTCCACAGAAAGCCTGTCTGCAAACGTGGGAACCAGCCTAATAGGCCCAACAGCATCCTGACACCGGACACCCAACATTGGAACCGCTGCCCCCAGAGCCGCCGCTGCCTTCAGAACCCACGAACCAGCCACCTGGAGCAAGAGGAGTTGCTCCCTAAGCTGCTCATTTTGTCATATCCTTTGGTATGAAAGTAGAAATGCTCATTCTATTTTTGTCTAGCTGATCTATTGCTCATACAGCCTCCTCAATATGAAATTTTGGGGATGCTCTCAAATTTAGCACTAAAAGTGCTCTGCGTGGTGAGCTTCTCCACACTTACCTTTCCACCAGGTTTTATGCGATTCGATTTTATTAGCAGAAACACTCCCAGAAAACAAATTTCTGAAGTGCCATAGAAGATCTCCCAAACTGAATTTTGGATTTGTGTTGCGTAAGAGTATCAGTAATGGAAGATGTGTATAAATAGAACAGAGGTGCTCACGGAGAGGGAAGCTCAGGAAGACAAGAATGAGCAATTACACCGTGATGTGAATCAGTCGTGAAGATTTCCTTGTGAATCACCTTTGCAAAAAAAAAAGTTGTTTATCCTGCTGGTTTATTCCATTTTAAATGGGCATGGAAGGAATTATGTTTTAAGGGTTTCCTGGGAAAAGGACTTTGGCTGGAGATGTTGTGTAAGGAGACAGAGACACTTAAAACAGGCTGTTAATGAGAGATCAGAGAAAGGGACATGAAAAGGATCAGATTAGAAATGCAGAGAGACCCCCTCCCCCATTATACAGGTTATAAATTGGGGGCCACACTATTTTTTCCCCACATTTCCACAGTTCTGATACATTATATAGAACAGACATACGTATTTTCCCTTTGTTGCTCAATGCATGGCTCCCTTTATTTACTTTATACAATTCAAATGCTGCTCTGACATCCAAGTTATTAAATTCCTTGTAAGCTTTTCCTCAAATCCCTTGTGATCCAAGGTGCTATTATTACCTCTATTGCACTGACTGTGGAGCTGAGATCTATAGTGATTAAAGGAAATGTATCTTCTAACTGCAGATGCCTAATTAAGAGAGGTCTACAAACTGTTTTCTCAGATCACTCCTTATGTGTCCAAAATGGTCTTCAGCAGCAGTTGAGTACAAATTCAGAGCCCTGCATCTCAAATGAACCATGAAGAAATTGAAGAATACCCAATTAGTAACAGTCTGTGAAAAGTTAGGTTGAAGTGAATTAACCAGCACCACAAAGGAGAAAAGGTGGTAAAGGAAGGGAAAACAATCAGTTTTCCAAGGCAGCATTCAACCATCTTAACCATCAAATAATCCTTTCTTCTCCTTTTCTTAGGCTGATTTGCCACTTCCAACTTCTGGAGCAGACAAAAGAGGGGTCCTGCAGCCAGCAGTGTCCTCCACCTCAACCCCTGCTCCTTCCTGCTCCTTCCTCCTCCTCCCTCGTGCTGGCCCCAGCAGGGGTCACTCAGAGCCCAGGAACCACGGGCTGCCCAACGCCGGCACAGATGGTCAGCCTATGGATCATGCTGACACCATCATGGTGTGTCACCACGCAGTGCCAACATGATTTGCCATTTTTATTGTCCCTGTATTTCCAGTATCATCATTGTGCCCGGTGAATGCTGTGCCATGACCCTGGCTGTGGATCAGCACCAGCTAACTCCTCCTACATCAGATGGTCTGAGCCTCCTCCTACATCAGATGGTCTGAGCCTCCTCCTGCTCACATCAGCCTCCAATCCTGGAGAAAGGCGGTGCTGCCACATCATCTGGCTCTTTCAATGCCGAGTCGGATATGGATGATCCTGTCTTGTCCCCTCCCCTCCACTAGTGATGATTCTCTCTCTCCCCAGCAAAGTGCCAGAGGACAGACCCTATGTGCTGTCCTGGAGCCCACGTTATATGGACAATGGAGGCTCCTCCTTCCCACAGGGAAGTGACAAGAAGTGCCAAACCCAATGTTATTCTGTAGCTTCTACCATGGAGCCAAACAGGAACCAGCAAAGACATAGAAATTCTCAAGAGCATCACACATCCCTGACACAAGCACCTCAGTGAGATACAGCAACAGCTCTGACCTGAAACTGAGGGACAACCTCAACATCTGGCTGAAGTGTGCCTACCATGCATGGAGTCTCCTGGACACCTGTTTGATCTGACCCCATCCCCATGCACATCTGAGAAGTGCAGGATTTGGAACTTTCTTTAAAGCTTACAGTGTGGTAAACTGTGATAAATCCCTGATGCCAAATCCACCGTCTGCCAAACGTATTTGAAATCTGGGCTGGAGGCTTCTGAAGAAAACTTGGTAGAATTCCTTAATATAAACAAATTATTGTATCCCTAACTCATTTTTTCTTTAAAGGATTGGTGGGAGAAGAAAAGACAGCCTATAGAAAGGAGAATTTCCAGTCAAAGTGGGTTATTCCAGACAAAGGCAGAAGTGGCTGCAAACAGCATTTCAGAATGGAAGTGTTAACCACCAGGTGTCTGTGCTGTGGAATACCAGCACAGAATGTCTCAGGATGTGTCCCCAGGACAGAAGTACTGGTCAGACTTTACTGGAGTTTGCAGTGGCAGCAGATGACTTGTCAGGGTGATGGGAAAAGGCAGGGAAGCTCTGCATCCCAACCGGAGTCCTGAGCATGGAGAGTCTCCTGGAAACATGGGATGTCTGCACTGCACACTGTGTCTGACAGCATGGCAAGGCCAAAGGGATGCACTGTGTCACTGGCTTGTAAATGTTACCTCCCAGTTTTTGTCATGCATGCACTATGGAACATCTAGATTTACACCAATAGGATGCTCCCATGAAAGAAATGCCTTCTGCTTCCAAGGTGTACCTATTCTGCTCCACTGAATTCCTTGAGATCTCCTTAGTATTTACGTGCTCCTTCCTTGCAAACAGTCCTGCAGCATCTGGAACACTCCAAAGTGTCTGTGCCAAATACAGTGATTCATTGCACTCATTAATAATGGGCAAGAAAAGAGGCTTTTGAGTTCTGTAACCCATAATAACTTTGAAAAGAACAAAGGGCCCTCTCCAAAGTCACTGAAGTTAATGGGCTCTTTTCACTCAAGCCCAACCTGGTTTTCCTGAATGCCTGAACACGAGCTCCTGCCATCTCCCTCCGGACACTCTTGCTGGGGCAACAACGGCTGTTCATTACCTGCTTCCCCATAATGAAACAAAATCAGGGAAGAGTAAAGAAAGGCACTGATGGTCCACGGAGGAGCCAATGACATGGAGCCAGCATCCCCTGATGTCCCTGCTCCCCAGAGCAGCCAGCAGCATGCCCAGCCTCCCCACAGGATGTTTCAATCCTGTGCCTGCTCACCCAGTGCGCATTAATCCTTATCAAAGAGATCATTTGTGCACAGTAAAGAAACCATTTGCTCTCCTCCTTTCCCAAGGACTACATTTCTCTGGCTGCCTCTGGCAGATTCTCTCCCAGAAGCTGACACAGAACCCACCTTTCCAGGCAGCACACAGCACAAGCAAAAGCATCCAGAGAAAATCTGTGCAGGACCATTATCCAACCTGGCTTTTCGGTCTCCTGGGATCAAAGAGCAGCTCAGTGTCTTTTAAAACCGATTCCTTTCACAGATCTACAGAGAGGATAATAGGCTGATTAGCCAGAAAGCCTGAAGTGGGGGGACTCTCTCTCTTCACAAAAAATGCTGGTTTATCTTTCACAAGACACATTTGATTTAGTGGTATTTCAGTCATTCATTTTGTTTAAATACATTTTAACTATCTTACATATCCATGTGGAAAAAACTCATCAACTCTAAGAATTCATTTGAGAGAAGCTCATAGTTTATGGATTTAAGTGAAAGACTCTCATGGCAACACCCGGCTTGGGAAAATTTGTTTCAGTTCAATATTTTTCTTCTCCTTTTGGAGACAACTACTCTTTTTGAACCTGATTTTCTAAGCACTTTGTCAGGAAGAGAGACTGCCTGCCTGGTCATTCCCAGCTCACACCCAGTTCGGCCAATTTCAGCTAAAATGAAAGAAGAGGAGAAGTCTCAAAGACATTCTGTGTGACTATAGATGTTGAGGAAGGGGTTGCTGCCTGGAGGAAGCAGCGTTCCCAGGGAGAGAAGACCACCTGCAGCACAGCCCATGTGGCCAGCATGGCTCTTGGCTGCCCTAGTCCCAACACACAGTCCCAGCATGACAGAGAAATGGAAAGAGCTGTAGGTGCTGCCATGGGATGAAGAGAGCAAGTTGAGGGCATGGTCTTCATGGAAAACTAAGCATTACGGATTCACCTACAGAGAAATTAATTTTACTGTATTGTACTTCAGAAATGTGCAGTCTCTGGCTAAGAAGGACAATTCAAGGCTGACATAAACCCGTGACCAGTTCCCTTCAGAGGCACTGGGAAAGGCATCGGGGAGTGCTGGGTTTCCAAGGCAAATGTTCTGCTGGCGTTTCTCAGCTTGCCCGTATGAGATAACTTGGGATGGGTAGATGTGAGGATTATGGGGAATTAGAAAGAGGCTTAAACCACACTTGACGTGAGCTGACATTAGTCCACAGCAAGCAGAGGCAGAGGAGCCATTCCCAGCTTCATCAGGAGGGTGAGTGCCTGCCCAGATCCCTGCCAACGCGGGGAGGGGGACGCAGGATCCAGGAGGAAGCGTACCTGCACCTCCGCACTGCTCTTTTGTATTTCAATTTTCTTTGGCCAGTGGGGATGATTTTATAGCATCACAGCAGAACATTATCTTTTATACTTTGACAAAATGAAACCGAGTCCTTGGGATTTTTTCACCCATTGCTCTCTTGGCTACTTCACTGCAGTACTATTTCATTACTTATTGATTTTTCAACGTGCTGTCTGCATCGCTGTAATTTACACAAGTTCTGATAGCCCTCAGCGATTCTTAACACCTCAGGGTGAGATCATGGAGTTCACCTGAGATACCAAAGGCAGGCAACAAGTTCTTCAGAAAAGACGACAAATTGACAAACTTGATAGTCAAGGAGGAAATTTGAGCGGCTGCAGGTGTATCATACCCTAAATTATCAAGATGTTTTTCTTAGCCAAACTGAATTAGAGCAAATCTGTACCCCCAAAATTAGTACAGCCAATAAGGGACTGCAAAGTGTATGCCTAAACCCCAAGAAATTAATAATTCATGTCCCTCATGTGGTGAATGATCCTCCTGGTATCACACACACTGTCAGCACCTCCAACCACTTCAGGAAATCTGAGTCCATTTGGAGTAGCCCCTCCTTCCTTCCAAGTAAACTACAAAATCACAGAATCACAGAATATCCTGAGTTGGAAGGGACCCACAAGGTTCATCAAAATCCAACCCCTGTCCCTGCACAGGACAGCCCCAGGAATCCCACTGTGTGCCTGAGCACGTTATCCACGTGCAGAATGCCTATTCCTCTGTGGCTGGAATAACACTACTGTGAACAATCTTGACATTTTAGCCTGGTTTCCCTCTCGCAGAACTATAATTCAGGGAAAAAAGGATTGATACAGAAGTCTGAGATGACTTCTGGGCAAGGGCTAGAGGCCTCAAGAACCCTGTGTTAGCCTGAGGCACCTGCATGTGTGGGAAGTCTTTGCCCTGTAGGAAAACAGGAGCCTGAGTGGACAGGACTCAACAGTGAGCAGCTACAACCCATTCTCCAGAAACATCAAAATCCCAGGAAAAGTGAGTCTCATTACAAGCAAAAGCATACATAAGACCTAGGGAATTCATCTAATGAAGGCTCTTGTGAGAACCCTTATGGGTGGATATTTAGGGTGTTTTATCACCAGCTGTACTGCAAAGAACAGATAAAAGTAATACAAAATAAAATGTGTAAGGACCTTCAGAGGGGTTAACTGGACCTGGAAGTATAAATCTTTCTCCTCATACCATGTGTACCTACAGGAGAAAAAGCTGGTGGTGGGCAACAGCAGAATCTAAAACTCTGAAGACAATTTCTCTCCAAGGAGAGCTGATTAAAGGGGCATATTTTCCTCTGGAAAATATCCCTAAGAAGACACAGGTACCTACAAGATTCAGGTATTTTATTCTGGTTTGTTTAAGGGAGAAAGAACTCCACTCCCCCCCCCCGAAAAAAGCTTTAGTTTAATGGCAATTAATTTGGAGTATATAAGTCTTAAATATCAACTATTTGCTTCTTTAGCAATGGAAAGAGATCTCAGCAGCATCCTGATGTTCCTGCAGATGAGAGAAGGGGAGGAGGAGTGACTGGAGACTGTTTCTGCAGCTCCAACGTGCTCCTTGCACACTCCATACGCACATCTTTAACTGAGGGTCACAGCATGATCACAATAAAAAGCAACCTGATTCCAGGTTGACTAAACAGAGATGGCTTTTTCTCTTTCTCTTTGGGAAATCTTACTATTAAATTAAAGATGGAAAAACCTTTTCTAAGTAAAGCCAAAGCTGAGGAGTTAAACACAATATTTAGAACCTCTGGAACCAGAAAGGTCTCCAGTTCCTCCAGACTGGCTTTGCTTTGCACGTGCATGGCTGGGTTTAGTTTTTATTGGTTTGAATCAAACTAGTACCTTAAACTATTAAACTTTTAAAAACTGTCAAGTATTTAAATAATCCTTTATCTGCTAATGAGGCCAAGTTAATGATACTAATATTTACTGACCCACAACAATATATTTCATTCTGTAGCCCTAAAGGAAAACACAAATGACCGTACAAGAACCCAAACTGCATCACCTCCTGACTTTGCTTTTTATAATCCCCACAGTACATGAAAGGCCTTTTTCCGTCCCACAGCCTGCACTTGTGTGCACACTCACCCTCTGTGCAGGTACACCCACCTCGTGTGTGTGCACTCATCCTCATTTACAGTCCTGACTGCATGAAACTGTTCATCAATGCTGTGTGAATAATGCCAGGAAAAGACACTCTTCAACAAAATCGATACTCTGAAAGTGCTGGTTTAGGGTTGCAGTAGTTTTTGGTTGTGTTTCTGAGTTATCCCTATTGACCTGAGTTCAAAAACAAGGTATTGATTTATAAAGTACCTTCAGTAAATACACGTGCATTCCCTGCTCCCCCCAATAACCTGGAGCACCCGGAGCTGGTGCCAGCACAGCTCAGGGACCCATATGGTGAGTCAGGGGGTTTCCAAAAGCTGCCAGACTTTTCTGACAGAAAGGGCAACAGAGGGAACATTCCAAAAGCTCTGTGAGTGCCTGGGCTGGGAGCCGGAACTAAGATGAAGGACGAATCAGGAGGAGGAGGACTCGTAAAGGAAGTTCTGGGAATAATGAGGTTTGTTGTGTGTTTGCAAGTGGCACACAGGAGAAATTCAGCTTGTGTTGCCTGATGGTGCCCAGAGATCTGTCTCCACTTGGGAACTGTTGGGATGTATCATTAACTTCCAGAGTAAATGCATCCTTCTCTGCCTGAAGGATAAAGTCCATACTTATTTGTCCATGTGGGTTTTAATTAAAAAACCCAAACCATCGAGGAGGTCTTAGAATAGTGCTGCTACATCTGAATTGGCAACAGCTCACAGGGCTGAGTGAGCAGTACCTGCAGCCTGAGCTCACTGAGCAGAGCCAGCACTGGGCCCATCCTGATCCATCCATGGGGATCACATCCAGGGACTGCTGCTCAGCACGAAACCTCTGCACCCAGGGACCAGCATTAAAGTCTGCTACAGCTGCTCTCTTTAATTTGGGATGGCCAACACAAATACGTCTGTCACCAACTCATGTTTTATCAGAAACCAAGCTTTAGAGAGAAAAATATCTCATATTTTCCCTTGAACTTACAATGTCACATGAAACCAGTCTTATGGGAAATAAGACAAACAGAAATGCCAGTAAAAACCCCCCGAAATATGTAAAACATATTCATGCAAGGTGCCAGTGCCTGTCTTGCTAGTCCCTGCTTTAAGTTTTTCATGATATTTACTGCTCACAGAGTCAATACAAATATGGGTCACTCGCTGTGAGAATCTGACTATCCTGTAGTTACAGATTTCTGCTACATGTGTACTTGTGTGGTGAAATCCCTTTGCTCCTCAGTCTGGGCACCATCTCACTCGAGCATCTCTGGGGACAGCCAGCGCCAGACTGCAGGGAAAACAGCCCCAAACTACTGAATCTGAGTGGAGGCTGAAAGGACAGAGACTTTTGGGCTGTATTCAAAGCATACATTTGGATCAAAAAACAAATATTTTTGCTGTCACTGTTTTCCAAATGAAGCATTTATCCTGAGGAGGTCTTTCATTCTAACAATGAGACCAAAAGTAAGGCGGGATGCCCCACAAGGCTGAGTTTCCATTGCCAGTGAACTGACCATGGGACAACCAGAAACAAGATCATCAGTAAAGTAAGAAAAGTGAATTATCTGTGAAGCTCTGTAAGCACTTCCACAGTACTTTTCACCTTGTTTCCTACTACAGACCTGGACAAATTGGACAGTTCAGTGAGGGCAGCAGTCAGAGCACAGACCAACACTCCACCCCAGTGCTCCTGCCTGGTGTGACTTCAAAATCAAATGGTTTAGAAAGTACAAAACGGCATCTGAATTTTCATGCATCCAGAAAGATTATAACACTTTTACTGCCTTGGAAGGAAACTGGCAACAAGCAACGGCCTCACCTTCCCAGCCCTCCCCTGACAGCAGCGTGATGCGTACCCGCTCGCAACACACAGCCCTGAGTGGGGCTGTACACCCACTGGAGATCTTCCAGTGCAGCATTTTATCATGAGATCTGTCAGCCATGAAATGCTTCACGGGAATGTCTTGGTTTAAGCCCATCTTGTGAAGAGTCCCAGCAGGTTTTTGACAGCCGCCTGCCCACCCTCTCTACCTCTGTACTGTCCCACAGTGTCTTGGCAGTCCCCACCCGAAAGCAACACCCTACACCCTGTATGGACAATACACATCTGAGGTGCTGACACTGTTTGAGAGAGTCCATCAATTTAGATCATTATGAAGGGAAAGACAAATGCATCCAAAATTAATGAAATTTTCCAGACAATAAAATTTTTAGAAGTACTGCGTGTTCATTTTAATAGTTTATGAATTTGAAGTGGCTGATCTCTCCCTATTTTTACTATCATAAACCATTCAGACAACAACTGTTACACATATTTCCATAACACTGTTCTAACTTTAGCTCATTTCATAGTTTTATTTCATACTTCTCAACGGCTGTACTTCAAAACTTACAGTCTTGCTGCAAAGGTCACATACGACCACGTCTAAGTCCTCTAAAATCTGTGATTCTGAACCACTAAGCTGATGTTGGTTTAATTGATTCTGTGGAAGCAGCGATGCCTGTAACTCCAGAGAATTAGGCCTTCCACAAACTGGCAAACTTTCAGTGGGTAAAATAAATATCCTCATATCCCTGTGATAGAGGGTATATGCACAGCACGCAGTTGTATCAACACACCTCTCTAACGATGCACTTTAGTTTAAATACTGTGTCCAAAAGAGCCAAAGGATCACAGTTTGTGGAGGACAAGCCCCAAACAAACAGCGGTAACATGTCCCAGCCATTCCTTTTCTCGGGTGCCGCTGCACCAAAGCCCAAAGGTTCCAGCGGCCTGGAGGGTTCCAGGAGCCCAGGGTGACCTCACTGCACTGACAAACACCCAAATGAGCCCATCCACCAGCAGAGGCTCCCTGGGGTCCCCCCCAGCCTCCCCCATCCCAGGCCATGCATTGCATGCCCTGACACAATCCCATGGAGTGTCAGACACACCTGCTTTGGGATCTCTGAGCCCGGCCTGCACGCTTCCCAGGACAGATGTAATAAAAGTAATTTATTGCCCCTTTTCCCCAACAGGATTATAGAAACATAAACAAAGAAATGTTGAGTTCTTCAAGGAAAGGCCCCTTGAACTTGTGGATGCGACTGGGAGATTTAAGACTGCTTTTCCCAGACTAAGGCTCAGAGTAAACTTTTCCTCGTCCTATTTCTGCAGGGGTCTGGAAAAGGTACAGCAGATTGGGTTTGAGGATTGTTTCACTTCTAGAGAGCAAAGCTTTAGCTGCAGGACTGGAGTGTCGACATCCTCCACGCGAGGAGGCAGCTTGGGGGCTTTCTAGGAGCATGGGCTCGGAAAGCTCAGACCACGCTGCAGATGAAGGATATGAAACTAATTACAGGAACCTCATAAAGTGTTACAGAGCAGATCAGCAGCCCCAGCTGATGACAGCACGTACACGATGGGAGGAACACCAACAGCTTGTCAGAACCTTCTGCACGCCCCCACCTCCCTCCTGGCCCCATTCCCTGTGCTCACTCTGCAGGATGGGATCCTGCTCCCCAGCTCCAGCCAGGCAGATGTGGACCCGAATCCCACAGCTGCACTGCAGGCGAGCCCTAAACTGAACCAGATGGGCAGGGCCCAGCGCCCGCCAGCCATCACCGTGGCACATGGAGCGGAGCCGGGAATGGGACTGGGACACTCCCAGCATGCTCCTGCACGCTCCTTCCCTGCTCTCCGGCCCGGAGCTGCTGGTGGAAGGATGGAAATAGAGTGCCCAGAGCGCTGCTTTCCCAGTAGCTTTTCTCCAAATTTTGCTGATAATAACATTATGGTTTTCCCTGCACTGGCAGTCGGATGAGAGGAGCCTGCAGCCTTTGGAGGGATCGATCCGATCGATCCCAGAGGCTCCATGTCATTTCCAGGGGATTTGCTAAAGAAGCTACTTATGTCCCTTTTTCATTTTCACCAACTCATTACCAGCTGCTGCTGCTCCCTGCACTTCAGCAGCACCTGCAGGAATGAATCCTGCTGCTCCCAGCCCCGGATCCAGATGCAGAGCCCTCTCCCACGACTGAACGCCGCGGATCGGAGCCCAGGGCTGCAGGCGGGCAACGCCAGCGCGCGAGGGTCGCTCCCCACCTCTCCCTCTGCGCAGGCACGCACACACACTCTCCTTTCTTTTTTCTTTTTTTAAAGGGCAGCCCAGCAGCAGACTAAGCAACTGATCCCCTGGCTTAACTTTTAAATTAAGACCATTGTAAATTTGGGAACTTGAGAAGAGATGGAGAGGACACCCATAATCCTTTGCAAATGTCAAGTGGCTCTCGATATTGGTTACTTTTCAAAGGTAGCTAGGCTACAGCGTGCGCAGTAATGAAAAAGCCCTGCCAGGCCCACTCCATAGGGCTTCAGTCAATATACATAATATTATTGGGCTTTGAAAGGATTAAAGATTGTTTCTTTTGCTTCCTTGTAATATGGTGATCTATTGCGCTTAAAACTCGGAGCGCGCCTTCTCCCGCGGGGGAGATGCTGGAGGCCCTGGGATGCTCCAGCGCTGGGCCTGTGCCCGTCCCAGCAGCACCGGCACCCTCGGCACGAGCCCCCACAGACTCACCCAGCCCAATCAGTCATTCCTGCTGACACAGGCATCCCACCACTCTCGCACAGGGAAGAGGAATCAAGAATTTTTAAAAAATAAAAGTTAAACGGCACTGAAAGTCTTCAGCTACTAACACGGCCAGAGAGCACACTTGAAAGCGTTGAAACATCTGGAAAAATACCATTTTTTGCTACATACTACTCAGAAAAGACTGCAAGAACATGGCTCCTGACAAACACCCATTAAGTACAAGAAATCTGAATAATTAGCACTGATTTGAAGCTCCCAGGACTCCTTTGAGCCGTCACAGCAGCTCTGGCCGAGGAGGTGGTGCAGGACGAGGCCCCAAAACAATGCGACTCCTGATGTCAAGTCCCCACGTTGAGCTTGGGGTTTCTGGAAACACCATCTGCAAAAGGCACGTGCAAACCTTGATTTGAGGGGTCTCAGATGGAGCACCTTGTGGCTGAATTACTGACAGAAATATTTTTTATCTTTTCACATCTGTTTTTTCTCGTCCTGCTGTTTAATGAAAATTATTTCACTCAATATGGGGAATTTTTCTTCTCACCAACCTTCTATATACGATTACAGCAGGATCACCTCTGACTCTCCTTTCACAAAGCCAAATGTGCAATGTTGGCAAGGCTCTCGGTTATACTCACGAGAAAAGCAGCACTTGAAATTCCTGAGTAGGAGAGAGCAGGATGTGGCATCCTGGACACCAGCAGAGCCCAGCAGCCCCTGTGCTCCCTCTGCTCTGGAGTGAAGCTCCTGTGACTTAATGGCAAAGACGAGGGAGAACAACACCTGAGCCAGTACACTGATCCCTCCCCACTGGATCTTTACTGAAGTCATTAATTCTGAAAAAGGTAGTTGGAAAAAAGTAGTTTTTCCACAATATTGTGATCTTCAATAGGTGAGATGGAGATCAGAACCTGCAGAATTCCTGTTTCAGCAGAAGATGGGAAATAGGGGAAAAAGAATCAAAGGCAATGTTACAAGGTTTTTAAAAGTATCTCAAAAACCTCAATCTCAGGAAGATTTTAAACTGAAACCCTAACGAAAGGGCTGCTGCAGTTCCAAGCCATTAATCCTGACCAAGGCTTCTCTGCTTTAGGGACGATCCAACATTCACTGAATTCAAGAGAAATGGTGTCGCTCTGGCAGCAAATACAGTCTTTGATTTCAGATTGATTTAGGAAAAAAAAAAGTTCTATATAAAACCAGTAATAAATAACAGGGAGCATTTACAGACTGGATTACACGTTAGTTCAGTTGCTGAAAATAGTTTTCCTGAGGTCAGGTGGGATAACCAGAAGAGCGACTCCCAAAATGGACGTACCCAAAATGGAATAACCAAAAGGTTCTAGTGTCTCTGGTTTGTGTGATGCTTGTGGGAACTGTCACAAAGACAGCAACGACAGAACAGTTTAGCTGCTGATATCTTTTCTGAGATATTGAGAGATACTAGAAACTCTCTATCTTGTAAGTATTTTCTAAATGTCACAAAAATCACCCTCAGTCTTCAAAGGGTCTGTAAAACTCTGCTGCAGAGATCTGCAGGTGAGGAATCCCATGTGAAATCAGGGAGAAAGAAGAAACAGGACCAAGAGAGCAGAACAGGCCCAATCCAGAGGCTGGAAGCACAGACATTACACCAAGATAATGGAAAAAAAGGGAATAAGGACTGAAAAGAAATCTGTGTAATGACCAGATGATCCTTGCTCAAATAAACTCTCTTTACAGGCATCGCACTGTCACTTTCATCTTCTGTGATCACAGAAATCCCAGACTCGTGTGGTGCTTCTTGTCTGGTGATGGAGAGAAAGGAGACCTAACCCTGCGCTGCCTGCAGGTGTTGTACCCACCTCTGCCAGCAAAAGGGTCTGCAACGTGTTTTTAAAGACTGCAGCACAAATAGCCCAAATCCATTAAAGCAAGGGAATTAAAAAAAATAAAATCAAAAGACTCCAGCCTGTCGGGGTGATAAATCAGAGGTTAAATACCCAACACTCATTCGGGTGTCACTTGGGGGATTTACTTTTCCTTTTCATGGTAATTTTAATTTGAATTTTCAGGCCGACAGTTGTACTTCTTGAGAAATCTATACCATTCTCCTAGCAGTTTCCTTGAAATAACCAATGGATCTTCAGCAACTAAATTCCAATTTAAAAGATTTGTCAGGAAGAAAATCCCAATCTCAATAAAAGGTAAATGCAGCTGGAGCTCCTCGAGCCAGGCTGACGGCAATAAAGGAGCAGGGAGTTTCTATTAGCTCAAATAAGTTAACAGATTCCAGGTAATCCTTCCTATTACCACTAAACACCTGCATACAGACGCCAGATCGTAAGCGACGACGGATTTTTAATTTCTGGAAAAGTAAAATCCCAGGAACACCTTGTGCTGGGAAGGCAACGGAGGAGGAACTGATTGTGGGGAGACTTTTGCCAACAAGAGGTTTCCCACTGCAGAAGTCCATGGGTTGCTGCAGAATGGTAAAGTCATTCATCACATGTATTTAAAGTTGAATTTGCTGATATTTTATGGTATTGGATTTTATTTCTATTAACATTTTATGCTGAAATTACAGAATGATTCGTGAGTACTGAATTTTTGATTGCTTTTATACTTGCTGGGACACTATTAACGTTGATTTACGTTAATAGCACTGTAAGAAGATATTAACAATGAAATTTCCAAAAGCACTTAGCATCCCATAATTGGAGTTAAATGACAAAAAAAATGAGGGGATAATAAAGTAGAGAGAGAGACAGAATTTTTGAAAATACTCCCTCTAAACTGTATTTTTCAGGAAGAATTGGAGCAGGACAATTTTATAAAATACTAGAGTCACCCATCAGGATGGAGAACACACGAAGCCACGCGACGGCAAATGGAGCTGCAGGTCCAGCACAACCTCCAATGGCGCCAGAGCCAGGTGGGACATCCCAGGGAACGACACGGAGTCACTCCCTCGTACCAGCCAGGGCTGACAGCTCCCAGTCTGGCCTGAAATCTGGGAGGCTGGCACAGGAGGGACACCGAAGAGGACAGAAAATAGCCAGGTTTCATCTTTGGAGGCTGAGGGGATGAGGTTTCCCGAGGGAAGAACACAAACCAAATGGGACACTGGGGAAGGTGCTGCAGAATCAGCCACTCGACAGGTGCCAGAGGTGAAACTGGCCCAGACAGCCAAACCTCACTCTACACACCCCTGCGGCTTCCTCTGATCGCAAACCAGGCTAAACCAAATGTAATTTATTTTTTGATAGCAGAATTTCCACAAACTCTACTTTGACATCACTTGTATATCGTTTTTAAAATTCTCTTCCCATTAAAAAAGCATCAAAGTGCTTTTTTTGGTTAAAAGGTGCTGCAATGCTTCACTGTTCTCATCATCCAGAGTTAAATAGCTCATTTAGTCAGTCAGGGAACACACTGGACAATGTGACAAATCATATGAGAACGTGGAACAAAAAAAAGTAAACTGGAAACAAAAATCTTCAACTAGACAAGATAAAGAAACAAAATACCTTGACTGGCTTTGAGTAGCTCTGGAAAAAATGCCACAAGGGTTTGTAGAGATGTGTTTTATCAGTTTTGTTTAAATGATGTTTTTGTGGGGGTAAGAAGGAGGATTTGACAAAACATTTTCAGGCAGTTTTAATCAAGACAGTAACTACAAAATTATTGTGCTGGAAGAAGATTGTTTTGTGATTTTACTCAGACCAGGAAGGAAGCCCATGTCACAGTTTTGTTAAAAAGAAATCTTTTCAGTGGCATTTTATGGTCCATAAAATGTGGAAGAAAGTCCTCACAGAAGTCAAATTACAGAGTAGGAAACGAAAACTCCCGGCTGTACATAGAAAAACAGATGTGTAGTAACAAGTCTCATCAAAGCGATGACAAATCAGGTGTGGGATTCAAAAATGAGAAAGGCCAAGGAAATCTGAGACAGGACCAAACCCAGCTCTGTCTGATATCCACAGACTGATTAGAGGGAACACTGGGATCTCACAGCCTGGTGACCTCATCCCCAAATTCAGACACGAAGCTGCTGTTACAGCTTTTAAAATACAAAAATATATATAAAGAAAAGCAACCTGGTCTAGTGGGAGGTGTCCCTGCCCATGGCAGGGGCTGGAACTGGATGAACCTCAAGGTCCCTTCCAATCCAAACCATTCTGGGACTCTGTGATAAATATTGATGTACTGAGCAGGCATCTGTGAGATGGTCTGTAGGTGGCTCATGACCTGTCTTTTACCACATACAACCCTTCTCGAGTCTGGAGTTGTCCAGCTGCAGTCACAGCACAGATAAGCTGGGGAAGGAGTTCTTTTGTCTGACCACAAACAACGATTGTGCTGGTCAGGAAATGCAAGATTTATTATTATACAAAAGCAAAAAGATTTCTTGTTTTGAAAGATCAGCCAGTATTTCCTTTCTATGGGAGAACAACTGTTCCAAAGGCAGAGCTGTATTTTGGGCCCCACCACCT
This sequence comes from Lophotriccus pileatus, assembly GCA_035583135.1. NCBI lineage: Eukaryota > Metazoa > Chordata > Aves > Passeriformes > Tyrannidae > Lophotriccus > Lophotriccus pileatus. The sequence continues at coordinate 19,933,171 of JAWWES010000021.1, read as the reverse complement.
TCACCGAGTTAAAAACAAACAAACAAACCCCAACCCAACCCCTTTTATCGGCAGGAACCACATTTGCTTACAAAGAAGATCTGTCAGCAGCCCAGAGTAAATAGATCAAATGGAGCTGACATGCTACTAAATTTAATATGCATCCTCGTGTCTTTAAAATTCCCATCTACCCATGCATTTAAAAGGTAAGTTTGTGGACTTCTTAAGTAATTATATTTCAATAACAGGCGAGAGAGAAATGCCTGGAAACTTAACAACAAAACCACTGACTGCTGCATAAATTAAAAACTGATTGATGGATGGAGAACTTAGATGAATTGTTAAATTGGCATATGATTGGGAAAACCAACAGATCTAAGACTTGTAGGGCCCAGCTCAGCAGGCAGATACGTACTCAAAGAAACAGCCACGCAGACATAACGAGTGGGTGAGGGCTCCCTGGGTAAGTAGCTGGTACTCAAAGGCAGAGTCAGGTGCTGGGTGGGCATCAACACATGGAGGAGAAACACAGAGCTGCAGAGCCAGGTATCGGCACTCAGCTGTAGGAGGACACAACTATGCCCCACCCTGTCACCCTCCTGGATGTTCTCCCACAACTTGTTTCCAACCTGCTCCTGCACTGGTGTAGAAAATCCCACCTCTGTGGGGCTGACACGGCAGCCAGAGGGGCCTGAGGCTGAGCCCTGCTTGAGGAGAGAAGGGCTGACACCAGGGCGCCATAAAATCAGTATTTCTGGAGCAGAAATATCAGGAAGAGGTGGATTGTACACAGGAGGGGGAGAGGAGGTGGCTGTGCCCCTGAGAGCAACACTGATCTCTGTGCCGCTGAATCCTCCCGAGGGCCCAGCGCCACGCTTGCCTCTCCAAGTTGTGCCACTGGCCAGCGCCTGCAACATCTCAAGTGGGAAAATGTAATTTTATTAAGGCTCTTGGAGCTTCCCTCTCAGCATCTGCACTGCAGCAGAGCATACAAAGGGAGGTTATGAAGAATTTCTCATTATGGCCACGGGCGCAGATTCATAACGTCCCCTGGCCAACCTCGGTTAATAAAGCTCGTGCTTGGCCCACCTGCCCCCAGCCCCTCACCCACAGGTGCCCCAGCCCTGGGCCACGCAGCTCATCACCCCCTCAGCCTCCACAGACAGGAAACTCCTGCTTCGCCTTCCCTAAATTCTTATTTCATGGGCACCTTCATTTGCAAACCTGCTCTTGGAGGCCCAGAGCTGTAATTAATCCATGTCACAGGAAAGATGTAGTGTCGGGAGAATTTATGACTGGCTCTGAGCTGCCGTGATGAGCAGGGGCACCTCAGCCCCTTGTGATATAAATGCCTCTGCTAATTGGATTGCGGGAGCTAATCAGGAGCTGGAGAGAGAATGAAGGCGCTCGGCCTCCCCGCTGCTGGTGTGGGCTGATAAAGCCGGCAGCTGCGCTCGGGGAGAGGCGCAGGAATTGCATCCATGGGAATTGCATCCCAGCACAGAGCCTGGCCCGAGATGGCTATCGCAGGGTGCCCAGGGCTGCTGGCCGTGCAGCAGAGAAGGCTGCCATTGACCCCAGCCAGCCATGGGCAGACATGGAGGGCTGTGCACAGTGCAGGGGTATCCAGCGGGGCCCACGAGCACTGGGAGGCTGGTGAGAGCACTGGGAACAGCCTGCATGGCCCTGGCAGGCTGTATCTGTCCAGGAGCTGTCCAAGAAGCCGTGAGCATCCTGCCTGGCTGCTCCGGCCTGCAGCACCTCAGGCAGCCCTGGGCCAGGGTACGGCAGTGACACCACATGGACGCCTGGCATGGCTGGTGTTCAGACACCCCAGGGCCCTTCAGCAGTGCTTGGGGTCTCCATTGCTGACCTCAAACATTAGAAAAAGGGCTGAATGCTCAGCGATCCCAGTACTGTGTCTACTGCCACCTTCGGTATTTGCCTTTCCCTAGCAAGACAAAAAATCTTAGAGCGATGGAGGTGGAGGTCATGCAACAAGGACACTCCTGCAGTGAGAGTGAGGTTGACCACACCAGGAGCAAACTGTGTGAATGTCACCTGCTATATGTGTGCTCCACACATCATATGGGTTGTCAGATGGTGGTGGGTGGGCAGGCAGGAGGTGGCTTCTGAGGATGGGCTCAGGAGGCTCTTGAGATGCTGCCACTCCAACCTTCATGGAATCTTCAAGCTCCTTGATCATTCCCAGCTCCTGACAGGGTGGACCTGTCCATGGGGAGATGGGAAGAGCCCTGGCTGGAGACGTCTGACCTGACTCCACACGTGCACAAACCGGACACATACAGGGCCCGGCTGAAGACCAAGGGTTTCTTTGCAATACAAGGATCTCCCACATTCAAACAGCTTTTCTGTCTTGTCCACGTCCTTCTTGTTGCCCCTTATTTTGCTCTCTGCCTCCCTTTCTTGCAAATACATGGGTTTGAAAGTAAGTCCTGAAAATGATGACTAAACCCAGCCATCCCTCCTTACAGAAACACTTTCCCACTTTCTTAAACCTTTTTGGAGGCGCGAGGAAAAATAACCCTTGTATTTATGCAAATTTCAAAGTGGCGTGTGATGATGGAAACAAAACAGTGCTGGAGCGCAGCCAAGGCATGGCACTGACGGGGCCTCTCAGCTGCTCGCCTCCCGATTCTTCGGGGGAAGCAGCTGTAGAGAAATGAAAATACAGAAGCCCCCGCGCTCACCCGCCACCGCCCGCGCGCACATTCCAGCACCCGTCACCTCGGAGGCGGCAGGATGCGGGCTCCGGCCAGGCACTGCCTGCAGCCCGGAGCACCCTGTCGTCCCCCACAAGCCTCCCTGTCCCGCTGTTCCCGATTCCCCTTTCAGGAATTTACAAACATTTTCCGCAGATCAATATCTGTATTGATTATTCATTGTGAGCGAGTCGTGTGTCTTTGGTGATCCAACCTGGCAGAGTGAGCAGCCAAAGGCTGCGGCAGATACGGGGGGGAAAAAAAAGGAGAAAAAAACCCCACAGAAGGCGAGAAGGACCCAGATCTTGCTGGGTTTGCCACTGCCAGCAACGGAGACGGATGGAGAGGAAGGAAGGAAGAAAATGGGGACGGCATGAAAAGGAACGAAGAGACGAGGGAGCTGAGGAGAGAAAGCGAGAGCAGGAAAAACAAAGTCACCACTGGAGAACTGGTGCCGGGGCATGCCGGCAGCCTGGAGAGATTCCAGCCTCGCGCTCGCCCTTCTGCACACGGATGCGATGGACTTATTGCTCCGGGAGCGAAAAGTGACTCACGGTTTTGGTATCTGCTACGTAAGAGCTTTGGGGGGATTCCTTGGCTGGCTGACAGAAAGGGAAGAAAGCAGCAGCAGTGAGGTAAAACGCGATCCCTTCCTCCTGCCTTCCTGGGAATACGCGTCGCCCGGGCTGGCTGGAGCAGCTCGCTGCACGCTTATGATATGCAAAAGGAGAATAATTAAAAGCGCCAGCATCACTTGCAAAGTGAGTAAACACAAAGCCTTTCAAAACATGCTCTTCAGCTAATGAGAAGCTGTAATTTCTTATACTTAAAGGCAAAAAAGACCCTGATGAGGCTCGGTGGAGGGTGCGCGCGCGCCTGCGTGTGTGTGCATGTGTTTGTAGATATGAGAGAATCAGTTAATTGTTGATGATGTTTAGAAAAGGGATTATGAGAAAAGACACTGAAATGATGACAGGGAACATCTTGGATCAGAGCCAGAGAAATAAAATAATCAAGGACAATCAAGCCTGCAGCTCCGGCAAAAGCGCCGACTGTTCTGCCAGGGACTTGGAAGGAATTTCCCCACGCTGCCGAGCTGCAGCTGGAATACGTGCTTGGCACCAGGAGGGAGAACTGCAAGGAGCAGTTTGCTTGAAGCATGAGACAACAGAAGAGAGAACTATGGAGCTGTGCTATAATTCAGAGGTTAAACAGCTTTGTCTGCTTATGTGTCAGGTGGAGACTCGGTTTTGTCCACATTTGACCTGCCCTGAAAATGCAACTTCTGAAATCCCCTGGCTGAAGGGGATTTCAACCTCAGCCGGAGCTGAGGATTCTCCAGACGCCTCTCCAGAACTGCTGTGACGTTACAAAAACAAAGGAAAGGGAGCTCGAGGAATTAAGTTCTCGTGTGGCTGCAGGACCTGATGGACCTGACCATGGGAACTGGCTCTGGAATTGACTCCTTCCTTAATTCTGGAAATCAGAACCACCTTGCTCCAGCTGGGGGTTGCAGCTCACTGCCTCCAAGCACACAGGAAAGGTGACAGTCATCGGGAATACCAGGAGCAAGCTTTCCTTCCCACCTGGGCATCTGCCTGCTGTCCTGAACGGATGGATTTTAATAATTGTTGGCTTTCTCTTGGGCTAAGGTTGGGTGGGGAGAGAGAATAAAGGGAAATTTAAACCATCCTGTGACTGATGTGTTGTCAGTGAGCTACAGAAATGCCATCCCTTTGTTTTGGATGTTAAACTCCGTCTGACTTCATTGTTGCTGAATTTTGGCACGTTACACTCTGGGCTTCTCCAGCAGCAGAAACACATGGTCTATTAGAGTGGGAATCTTTGGGGACGCAGAGGCAGAGGAACGAGCCAATCATACATGGCTTTTCCACATTCCATGTTTTTCAGCATTTGCAGGAAGCTTTCCGGATGGTATGTATGTGTGTGCCCAGGGAGGGGAGCGGGGCGGGCGAGGGGAGCGAGCGCGTGGCAGCGCAGGCACGATGCCGGGGTGTGTGTCATGGACGCGGCGCGGTCGGTGCTGCCGGGCAGACACCCCTTCCCCACGCCGGGCTCGCCGAGCTGCGCAGACCTGAGCGGAATCTTAAACGCCGAGGAGCAGATTAGCATACTAACCAGTGGTGTCAACCCTGCAGCAGCCATGGCCATCGCCCCGCTCCCACAGCCTGCCAGACGCTCAACCGGCTCCTTTGTCACAGCCCTTTTTATGTTTGTGTTTGGCTTTTGTTTCCCAATCAGACCCTAGAAATTCATTAACAGCAATGAAAGGCAGAGATGCAAAAACCTATAATGAAAACAAATGATCTGTTTAAACGGTGCTGGGGCTGAAAGGAGGGGACTCGCGGCACCGGGACCAGAGAAGGAAATCCTGCCACCTGGAAAATGCCTGGACATGCATGTCCTTCCCCGTGCCAAGGCTCCAAGGAGACCGTTACTACAAAGCCGGTGCTGTGTGTTAGGATGTTGTAGCATTGTCTTTACAGAGTCTCAAACAAATACCAGCAACCAGCCAGAAGGAGAGGTCGGTCCTCATTGTCCCTGCTCCGGCTGCCGGTAACGCAGGAATTACTCTCTGCTACTCGACGGGCTTAGAGAAAACTTTCAGTGCCTGCAAACACAGACTTTTAAAATCACTTGAGTTCACTCACACTGGTCCTCTCTGCTCTGGCCCAGCAGCACACGCAGCCCCAACGGGAAGGCACGGTGGCCACAGGGGACGGCATGGACGAGCCACTGCCCCCGTGCCCAGAGCCTCCAGGATGCTGGACATGGCACCAGGCTCTTCAGGTGTTTTCCTCTCCTGTATTATTCCTTAAATAGATTATTTCACAAATGTTACTGTCCCCTAAAGTATCATGTGGTTGTGGAGAATAAAAAGATTTAATCCAAGCATGGCCTTTTTATCAGGATCGATCAAATATGGGAAAAAATGAAATAATTTATGTTATATTATTTTTGTTTGTAAATGGTGTGTGTGGGCTCTAAATGGCACAGAGGCACAACTTATGTATTTGTCGTAGGATTTTTAGGCAAATCTGGATGTTCTCAGCCCCAGAGCTCCGTGCCCAGGCTGAGTTTGCAGGTCGGTGGGGCTGGAGTCCAGTGGCGTGGCCAGGGACACTCTCCCACCGCCCTCGGCTCGGAGAGAGCCCGGCACAGCATCCTGGAAAATGTGTCACTGGCACAGTTCCCTGAGCTCTGAGAGTCTGTGTAATCTGTACCTTTGGGAAGCAGGCATGGTAGCAGGGAAAAGGGAAATGGGCTTTAGCCCCTTTGTCGTTCTGTACCCAGCTCTTACTGCAGGCTGGGTCACACAGGCAAAAGCTCCTGGGCTCTGTGTGTGTCTAGAGAGGTATCCTGCTAATTCCAGCTGATTTCACTGGCTAAGAACCTATAGCTTAAATGTTTTAAAGATAGACAATGTAAAGACTTTATCTTTCAGAGAAATTAGAAGAAAATCTCCCAACACCTGCCACATGTCCATATTTTCCAGTGAGGAAAACAACAACCAGCTCATGTCTGAGGAAACCTCTCTAATCTGTACATGGTAAGGACATGCTGGATAATCTTACTCAGGGTAGTTTAATCTACCTTCACAATTAGATAAACAAAATAAAGCCCTTAAGAACCTTCAAAATTTATCCTAAACTACCACCAGTCCCCATCATTACACTTTTAATTGCAAACATGGCAAAACAGTGATGAAATCAGAATCACAGACTGGTTTGGGTGGCAAGGGACCTTACAGCTCATCTCACTCCACCCCCTGCCATGGGCAGGGACACCTTCCACTAGCCCAGGTTGCTCCAAGCCCCATCCAACCTGGCCTTGAACACTTCCAGAGATGGGGCAGCCACAGCTTCTCTGGGCAACCTGCGCCAGTGCCAAATGTTTTCTGCTTGCTCAGGGTTCCTACTGATCATGGCTGGACTGATGATGTGGGGCCAAAGAGTTTTGGAGCCACTGAAATAAAACCACATTTCCATGGCAGCTTCTGAAAGAGCCTTGTGCCAATTAAAAAGAAAAAGTTTTTGGGAAATCACATGAGAACTGTCTCTCATATGTCAGCGTATCACCCAGGTGATGAGCTACAAACACATTCCCACTCTTTTTGTTCAGTATTGAAATAAAGTAGAGAAAAGTTACTAAAAATATGTTATATTCTTATGCCAGAAGATCCAGACACGCATTAAAAGACATTAACAAATACCCCTCTTTTACTCTGAAATACAGCCTTGGTCCCATGTTCTACATTTCCTTCACACTTACAGAGGAGCAATTAGCCCCTAAATAGGTAATTATCAGAATACCCCATAATGAAATCCATGCAACTAGAGCAGAGTATGAACAATGGCCTTTTCCTCACCAGGTTGAAATCAAAGCCCTTCATCTAATGACCAAGCCTATTCTAGACCCAAAAAGAACACTACGAATAGCATGGAGAAGAAAATTCGTTTTTTACAGGAGAAGGGAACAGAGTGTGTTCTACTGACACAGAACCAATACTGTTGATTTTCCTCCCTGCAGCTGGTTAAGGCTTTGGGTCTCTTCTGGAGGCACATGAGCCTCACACTATCCTGCCCTCTGGCAAAATGAAACTGTACCTGCTTGTACCAGCTGTACAAATTCAAAAGTTACAATTCTGAGAAACGAAAGCCCATTTTCCTGTGAACATTTAGAAGAATTATTCTCCTCTGGAGACTTTTCCTTGGCTTCTTCCCACTTGGGTGAGGTCCTTTCCTTCTCACCCCACACACGCTTTTCGCCACCCGTGTTTGTCTCTTCAACACGATCAAACCTGCAGTTTTAATAGACTAAGATGCTCAAACCAATCACCCACAAAGCTCCCCAAGGTGTTCACTGCCCATCTTCACTGCTTCCCCTGTACCAGTTCGGGTTTGAGCTTGTTTCACTTCCTCATAGCACCATTAATGCCCTCAGTCTGATGAAGCTCTGAGGTTGGGAGGGATTCCCTCAGCATAACCCCACTTTTCCTGCTCGAGTCATTAATGGAAACAGCACACAGATTGATCCCAAAATGGAGTCCTCTGGTAGGTGCTGCATGTTTTTAAAGAAAACTCGCGATTTCCAATACAACAAAATCAGTCACGACATAACAGTGTGAGAAAGTCACAAGTGACCACGTGTGCTCCTGTCCAAAATGTTTCCAAACATCCCGCTGGCATCCCCCCACCCCTTACCTTCTCCGTGCTTTTCTGTCCTTTGTGTTCCATCTTTTTTCCCCTCTCATTCTCATATCAAAGTCAAGAACACCGACCACAGGGAAGGTGGGATTTCAGCATTCCTCCCCAGATCTCTGGATTCAGTTTACAAAACCTGAAGAACATCCATACACCCACCCCACAAAGGACACCAAGGCCTGCAAAGTTCCTTAACTAAATGGAAAAAGGAGAAGCTTTGCTCAGGATCCTCTGAGATACTGAGAGCACAAAGCGAATGAGTGTCTGCCCATCACACGATTTCCCAAGGCTTCCATTTAATTTATAAGTCTGATGATTCTCAAGAAATTGAAGTGTGCACTTGTGTTGTAAACAAAATACTTCAGATAAAAACGTAGGAAGAAAGCAGGGGAGAAGCTTTCCTTAAAGGATAAAAAGACCCCAAAAAGTAAATACAAGAAAAAAAAAATCCAACTCCAAATTACACTTCTCAGTTTTTCATCGAGATAGAGAACTCTGATGAGTATTTTTCAAAGCCTGCCATTAATCCTTCCACTGCTCTCGGTATCACACCAGGTTAGTTTGATATTACCAAGTATCCCAGAGATTATGAAGGACCTTATAATGACTCAGAATATACAGATATATTAAAACCAGGTACTTCACTGTGGCTCACTGATTTCTAGTTACACACAAAATAATTCTGAATGAAATTACTATATTTGGACCACTGGTATAGTGCTTTCCAGTGTCAAATCTCACAGCGGAGTGAGGGGTAGGAAAGGAAGGGATACTTTTCCGACACTGAGGAAGATGTGCTTTCTGCCCTCACATCATTTACCACAGTTTTAGGAAACTGAATATTTAAGAATTAAAACAGGCCATCCAAATATGATTCACTTTCACCAATTCACATGGAAAATGAACAGAGTCAGGAGTCTTGTCCTTTTCTCATCCCTCCTTATGCCTGTTTGACTTGGACAGACGTTCAAGGGACAGTTTTCCTGCTAAGAAGATTAAGCCAGGGGCACTAATCATTTGGCCTGTTCTTAATGACAGAAACTAACAGTTAGGGTCAACATAAATAATTAAATACAGAGCCTCAGTGGTTCGTCACCAGCCCACACAGAACTACAGCTTGGCAAGTTATCAGCTTCATAGACATGTAGGAAAAACATAATCCAAGGATGACCTTGCTCAAAAAACACACCTTTTCATTGAAAATAAGAGGATCCAACACAACTGACCAGTGAGTCAGGTGCTCAGAAACACTTCACGCAGATAGCATTCAAATAAAACCACAGGGCCATGAGAAGGAAGAGCAAGCAAACGCTGTGGCTCTCTGAGAAAACAAAGAACTCCCAACTCTGCCAGAGAACAGCACAGTTCTGTTACATGTACCTCTCTTAATCCAGGTGATTTACTTACACATCCCAGGAGGGCAACCAACACCAAAATCACCTCTCCAAGGCTTACAAAAATTAGGTCTTCCTACCTCAGTGTGGAAACGTAGAGACGTTGCAGGATCCGGCACCAGTGAGGCAGCAGAAGAGATGGTTCCTATTCAGACTGGAAAAAGTCGGTATAAACTCTCCAGATCAGAGCCTGCAAATGAAAGAATGAGAAGTATATAAAATGTCCTGAAGGATTTGGAATAATGCACCAGAAGAAACAGAAGTTTGGGTACAGTATGGATTTGTTAATATTTTTTGTGTTCAGTTCCAACTCAGTCAACATTCCCAGTGGTTCCACCACCTGTAGCACCTTTATGACAGGTATATTTTGCCTCCTACAAACTAGACAGCTGCACCTTCCAGCTTCCTGGCTTCATAGGGAAAAGACTGTACCAGCTACATTTAGGTGGCTTTGCCAATAGAAAGCCCACATGTTTATCTGTACCACGGACCTGGCTCAGCCATCAGCAAACACAGAAGCTCTGTGGGCTGTTCTGCTCTACCCAGTGCAGCCCAGTCTGGCTGCTCACACACCCAGCAGGGCAGCAGGGACAGGAGGAACGAAAACAAACACAATGAAGAGTCAAGGAAAACAGCTGGATTCATGAGAAGCCACCTGCTTCCCAAGGAAAACCATCCTTGTGGGGGCACAGCTTGGCACCTGGGTGGGTGGCTGACCAGGAGGTGTCATGCAACCTATGTTGGGAGGTTTTTAGGATGGGAACTCTCCCATTCTGATGGTGGTTCTTGTTGCATTCACATGTCTGAAGCTGTCAGGAATTTATCACTAGGAATTACAAAAGCCTCATGAAATACTGTTTGCCTCTGCCCAGTTTGTTACTTCTCTGTCTACCCTCTACACCTGAAGCTGTGGCTGCCCCATGCCTGGGAGTTCTCAAGGCCAGGCTGGACGGGGTTTGGAGCAGCCTGGTCTAGCGGAAGGTGTCACTGCCCATGGCAGGGGGTGGAACAAGATGAGCTTTAAGGTTCTTCCAACCCAAACCATTCCACAATTCTGTGACACACTTTGGGACAGGAGTGCATGTGAGACACAGCAGGTGAAAGGCTAAACCACCACACAGTCAAAGCTTGGTTTAAACCAACAGAACAGGGAAGCTATCCAAAATAAAAAAGGTACTTTCAGGAAAATGGAAGTTGTTTCCAAACAATGAAAATAGAAAAGGACACAAATCCAGCACGCTAAGTGCAAACCCACGATAAGGAAAACCAAAACGGGGCCTGGAGAACAATCACCAGAGTTCAGGGAGCTAATAAAAACTTCTCCAACACAAAAGCAGGAAGCTGTCCGTCACCCAGTGCTGCTGATGGATGGGCAAGGCGTAAAGGGGGGAATTAAGAAAGATAAGGGCACAGCAGCAAAATTAAATTAATTCCTTGCAGTGCTGTTCACTGCGGAGGGGTCAGGAGGGTTCATATGCCAGAGCAACAAATCACCAGAGGCAGACAGTGCTCCCTCCAGAGTCCTCAAGGAGCCCAAATATGAAATTGCTGAACCTTCTTCCTTTGCATCTGAGGACCGGAAGGTGATAAATATTTACAATAGGCTGTAGGAGTGACCATGGGAATGACAGACCACAAAGTCTGACTTCCAATACAGGCAAAAGGGTAGAAAACTGTAGGACTGGTTGGAATTAGCAGCGATGAGCAAACCCATGTCTGCGGAGGAGCCTGAATGCCAAGAGAAGAGTTTAGATGTACAGATCTGAGTTGTCTGACAAGGAACCAGCCCTGCTAATACGGGAGATTTGGGCTGATACAGTGGAATCAGATTTTCTAAAAGCTTTTCTAGAACATCCCTCACTAAAGGTTCTTAAGGAAACTAAACTGTCATGGAGAAAGGAGGATTAATCTTCCTGCGAATTCCTGATAGAAAGATAGGGAAAGAAGGGCACGAACACAACATTAGCAAGGGAGGGAGCAAAAATTTTGCACTCAGCTTAGTTATAAATAACCTGGCAAGAGGAGACAGCAAAGTGACATGCAGGTAATGAAGGTAACACACAGAATTTTTCAGGAAAGTCAAGTTTAAGAGCAACAGAGAAGAGTTCCTGCCAAACCTCCCGGAGTTCAGACTGGAGACAGGATGCTGATGCATCCTATGAATGGCACTGTGGCTCGTGGCCCTGCTCCCGGTGTCACTGGCAGTGGCACAGCCCACGTCCCCTGGGGCACCTTCCCTCACTCAGGCATGGCCCCTGCTCACCTCCCACAGCTGGTGGGATGGGATGACGGAGACAAATGGCTCTGAGCCTGTCACAAAAGGATTGTGTTCTAGAAAGGGAGCTCTGGTGAAAGGAGGCTTGTCCCTCTGCCCAGCCTCACTGGCTCCTCTCCTGGGGCTCCTGATTGACGTGGGAATCCCCCCTGCGTGGCTGTGACTGGCAGGGAGCTTTCCCCATCAGCAGCTGCCTTGATTCTACAGCAGCTGACTTACTGTACAGCGAAGAAAGAGCATCCGACAAAGCCCACACTAAACGACCGGAGCCCTCCTCGCCAGCACGGAGACAAAGCCCATGGGGAGCCGGGGGCGGCCCCGAGCCTGCCGGGGCAGCAGCGACCGGGCAGCCCCTGCCCCCCTCGTGCAGGGCCGGGGCACACGCGGGCTCGGGGCGCTCGCTTTGTCCCACCGTGTGCCCACACACGGAGGCCACTTGTTCCCGTCTGATCGCAATTAGCACCGTGCCAAATTCCAGTGCCCCGCGCTAATTCGGGAGGATGGGCATGTCACACCCTGCCAAGAACTACAGCCACCACCGAGCCAGGGCCTGCCGACCCTTTCATTAGGCTTTTGTTTCAGAAGTGAGGGCTCGTGGACTCCCCTTCTTTGTCAGAAACACCCCTGGAGGCACTGGAAGAGGCAACAGCCTCAGGTCTGGCCTGAAGGATGCTGTGTGTGTGACTGAGCAGGGCATGGGACGGCTGCCACACCCCCTGCTCTGCCATGGATAACCTGCAGATTTAGAAAAATCAACTGTCTCCAAGATGCTGAAAACCCGAAGCTGCATCATTGCTGCAGAGCTGGTGCAGGTGCTGTGGGAATGGAGCAGGGAACACATCCCTCCCACCCCTCACCCCAAACCAGCCACTGAGTGCCCAGCCAGGACACCACCCATGCTGCACCCACTGTCCCAACCCTCCCCAACTCTGGACAGCTACAAGCAAACCAAATGCTCTCAGGACAGGGCTGCACCCTGATCACACTTGCTTGGCCACATGATTCTGAAAACCTAAGATGAAAACAGAGAAAACATGATTGGCTTCACTAATGCCCTGCATCAGATGCACTGTGCTCTGCAGCAGCTGCTCAGTTCCCAGGCAGCTCCCAGAGGAACCATCATCACCCACACAAGGGAGTGGGGAGGCTCCTCCAGTGACCTGCTCAGGGCCCTGTGCCCAGGGGCTGTGTCTCCCTGGACACCCCAAACCACGAGGGGTGATGAAAACACACTCCTTGCTGCCTTCTTGTCTCCAGTTGCCATTTGAACATCACTCCTGACGTGATCTGAAGATGCCATGGTGACAGCCATAATGCCATCCACAAATTCTGACTGCCAAGCTGGTGTGGTGGTGATTCCGACCTGCCTAATGATGGACAGAATAGAATCACAGAACCATTTGGGTGGGAAAAGGCCTCCAAGCTCATCGAGTCCAACTGTTCCCCCAGCACTGCCAAGGCCAGCACTAACCCATGTCCCCAAGTGCCACATCCACGTGGCTTTTAAATCCCTCAGGGACGGGGACTCCACCTCTGCCCTGAGTAGCCTGTGCGAGTGCTGGAGAATGCTTTCCATGAAGGAATTTCTCCCAAAATCCAACATTATACAGACTCAGCAGTCTGGCTTCTGAAGGGCACTCTGCTCTCTTGAAATTGACCTGTCTGCAGTACCCAAGGCTGTTGTAGCCTGTTGTAAAACCTCAGTAGTTCCCACTGATTCTGAGGAGAATGCTGTGAATTACCAAATTTGTCAGGTTAGCAGCACAAGAGCAAACTGTTCAAACAGACAGAACAATGCTTCACAAAATGCAATTTAACTTATTTTCTTAACTGTGGGCTGATTCCTATTTATGCTAATTCATAACAGATTATGAACTCTATTATGTAATTGGAAAAACGACCATAAAACTTTCACAGTCCTAGAGAGGTTTTGGTTGTCTGTATTTTTACACTCCATAGCTTACAAGGGCTGGCACACACATGGCTGGACCCATGTCCCCATGTCACCCCCCCCCCACACAGAACCACCATCAATTGCAGGGCACAGCCCGCTCTGCGCAGCAAATGAAGCCATTTATCAAGCCCTGGGGTTGCTCTGTGAGGGACCGTGAGAGGGACATGGATCTTTGAAAGAGCCTGAGGAACACCATGATGTGGCCAATTGCCCCATCTCTGGGAGTGTTCAAGGCCAGGTTGGACAGGGCTTGGAATAACATGGGATAGGGGAGGGTGCCCCTGCCCATAGCAGGGGGTGGGATGAGATGGGCTTTCAGATTCCCTCCAACCCAAACCATTCTGGGATTCTGTGATGAGGACACTGCTCTGCTCACTGGAGTGCTCTCACAAACATCCGCCTCAGATCAGGAGGACTCCCATCCTGCTCTGCCTCCTTGCTTGGGAACAGGACAGACAGACAGTGACTGCCTGCAGAAGGGAAAGATACACCGTCAGCACCTCAGGAAGGAAATGCCCCAGCACAGCATTGCAGTAGGACATGGAGTTGTTACATTTCAAATCCTGGTTTTGTGGGTTTTTTACCCCTGGGTGTGCATTGCTGGTGGGGCCTGAGCTGGAGCGAGCGGCTGGGTGTGCAGCTGCCGCCCAGAACCGGGTGTTTGAGCTGTAATTGTTTGCAATGATTGTATCTTTTCCCGTGTTATTGCTGTACATGGCCGGGTTTTGTACAATACTGAAAATCAATAATAATGCATGAAAAAGTGTTCTCCCACCCCCCTTAAAAGTTAAATAATCTTGTTAGGATTCTGGCACTGCTATTTTAAATCAGTTAGTCTATGTTTTTCATCCTGAGCTCAAGACACACTGGGGGTTACCCGCAGGACTCCCTGCCTGTGAAGCCACTGCCGCGTTCCTGCTGGGGCTGATGGGCAGGTATGATCAGGGGAGCCCCTGCCCTGCCTGACATGCACAGGGATGTGGCTCAGGCACTGCTGCCTGGGCAAGTCCAAGGCGGTGTCACCTCTGTCACCAAACACTCCGGAGGGAGTCACACCCAGGAGGGAGCCAGAGCTCCCTGCCAGGACAGCGCACCTCGTGCTGCTCCGACACCCCTCTGCACCTCCCTCAGTACTAAGGCAAGCAAACACACTCCCAAACTTACACAGTGCCACCAACACTGCTGGTTTTGTGTCTGCCGACATATACAACAAACCACAGAACTGTAGAATGGTTTGGGTGGGAAGGGACCATCAAGATCATCACATTCCAGCCCCCTGCCATAGGCAGGGACACCTTCCACTAGACCAGGTTGCTCCAAGTCCCGTCCTTGAACACTTCCAGGGATGGGGCAGCCACAGCTTCTCTGGGCAACCTGTGCCAGGGCCTCATCACCCTCACAGCCAAGAACTCCTTCCCAATATCCCATCAAACCCTGCCCTCTGGCAGAGGGAAGCCATTCTCCCCCTTGTCCTGGCACTCCAGGCCCTTGTCCAAAGACCCTCTCCAGCTCTCTTGGAGCCCCTTTAGGTCCTGGAAAGGCCTCTAATGTCTCCCCTTCTCTTCTCTATCTAAACCCAAGGAGAATAAAAGTAGAAAAACCCCTCACAACAGCCTATTTATTCTCCACTCTAGATTAGGATTGGGATAGAGATGCTACAGGAGGTAATGAGCATGATGAGATGAGAACAGGGGAGCTACTTAAAGAGATTAAGGGATTCAGGGCAGAGTAATTGAAAGGGCCGATGGCCTCACCATGGCCTTTAACAGCTCCAGGAAAAGGAGCCCGACCTGCTGCAGCACCCGGCAGCAAAACTGGGCAGCTGGGAATGGCACAGCTGGACAAGGGGCAGGACACTCACAGACAGCCACAGCACCCCAGCACAGGATCATCCTGACCTCTGGGAGCCCTCGTACAGCCTCATCCCTTTTCCATACAAATCCACTGCTTTGTTCTTGTTTGGCAACTGACCACCAAACCCAGAGCCTGAAAGAAGTGTTTCATGTGAAATGGAAACATTTATATTCCTGAAGCAAAACTAAAAATATTTTGGGTTTGATAAGAGTATTTTGTTTGATGCAAGCAAAACCTTTCACTCGGACTGTGAGGTTTTTAAAATGTTCTGTTTCAAGAGAAAATCCTGTTAACAAAACAGAGACATTTTCTTTTTTTTTCTTTCTAATTTTTCTAAAATGTCTTTACTTTTGTTCAACCTCTTCAATTTAATGTAGCTTTGCAAACTTTTAAAAACTGTTTTTCTGAAAACAAATTACTTCCCTGTATCTGCTGGGTCACTGAAGGAGCCTTTGCCCCACGACAAACACACACATGTGTCTCTGAGTTAAGGGTGTTTTGTCACGTTATCCTGGCCCCACGGTTTGGAATTCCTCAGGAATTAAAGCCTTACATAAACACAGCATTTAACTCCATTACAGTATAATAATGGTTTTTAAACAACTTTGTAATAGGTTCTATAATCTTTTTTTTAAAGTGCGTATTATTGTACTGTCACAGTTTCCTTCGCTCCATAACAGCCCAGTCAAAGCAACAGATACGAAGGTAAACACAACTGGGAAGGTACCGAGTGCTACATGGCCCCTTTCCCAGGTTCAGAACTTGCTTTTCCCAAGTGCCAGCTGCTCCACAGACAGGCCGTACTAATTGTGGGACAATTTGTATATTCTTAAACTAAAATATTTTTCGGTTAAAGCAATGCATAAATTATTTATTCGTTTGTATTTGCATTTAAATAGTTGGAAAATGTCCAAATTAACTGCTTTGAAAATTGTTCCAAAATTTCCCCCTAAGCTGTGACCTTGTGGCCAAGTTTAATCTCAAAGCAAATTGAAAGAAGGGTTTGTAACGAACACGTCCAACAGCTCTGAACGTGCTTTGCTCCAGAAAACCAACGCAGCCATTTGCAAACTCGGCCAAGGGCTGCATTTGAGGCCCCCACTTGGGGTTCAGACACGGGCTTTCCACCAAGTCACCCAACTCCAGAGTTGACAACCCAAGATTTTGTTGGGGAGGTTTTATTCATCCTACTTGGTGGCTTCCTTAAAGCTCTTGCTTGCGGCCGAACACAGCTCAGCCTTCCGTTAAAAAACCTTCCCAATGCCTGAGATTGTGGTGGAAAACATTGTTAGAAACCAGAATTCCACGGAAAATAGGAACTACATCAGTGCTAATATTCTATACATATTTCTGTCAAATCTGAGCTTTAGGGAGCTCAACTCATTGCCCTGACAGCAGTTTTGTTCCCATCACCTCTAACCCTGCACATACCTACAACCAGTTCTGCACCTCAGGGCCCCAGGGCTGACGGCCCAGCCTGACCACGGACCTCCGAAGCCAAACACCATTTGGTTATGCTCTCCATGCCAAGTTTAGCTGCAGGGAAACAGCCTGCCCTTCTTTGTCATAAATCTGGTTTCTGCAGACAGCAGAAATTACAGCAGATTAATTCCTTATACCACCCCTTGCAAGGAGAACTGCTGAGAGGGAAGGGAGAAGAACAGGCACTGCTCTAAGATCTCAGCCAGCAGAAAAATGTCAGAAACCAGCAAGAGAGGTGGTTTCCTGACAACATGTGTCCTGATACCAGTTTCCCCAGACGAGGGGGAGTTCCCATGCTGACAACTATGCTCATTTCAGGAACAGAATGAAGAAAACAGTTATAAAAGAGAAGTCCTAAGTGTGCAGAAGAGGGCAAAAGCCAAAAGACTGTCAAATCTTCAGTGGAATAGTTACCTAACAAAAGAAGTAGCCAAGAGGTTTATTTTATTTAATATTTAAAATTAATAGTAAAATCCTAAGATAGTAAAAGTCTAAGTCAAGAGAGGAGGATGGACTGGGCTTGGGACTCCTAACTTAGCAACCAACTCAGCACCTCACCTGTGAGCATCTGCTCTTTGGCTCTCAAAGGCTGCAGACTTCCAAGCTGGGAACGTCTTAGGGTTTTGGCTCCAGAGTAGTCTGACGTCCTGATCTGGGTCATGACATGATATGAAAAGCCTCACCTGTCCTTGCTGGACCCCTGGGCAGGCTCGTCGGCCCAGCCAGCCCTGACAGCCAGCCCTGAGCTCCCCGTGGCTGCCGAGTGGCAGGTGCCGGACAGGGGGTCGGCACAGGAGGAGGAGCTGGGGCTGCGCTGCCACTGCGCTGGGAAGCACCAACTACCCTGCAATGGATCACTGCTCCTGCTGCTGGAACAGGGGTGAAAAGGAGCTGTCATGCTCTGCACGGGTGTAACTGCTATTTCTTTTACACCATTTTATAAAAGAGTGTGATTCTTTAATAAAACCTTAGAGAAAACAGCCCAAGTCCCCCCCCCCCAATACTCACGTCTCAATTTATATAAAACAAAAGCACTTACCAAGAAAAGTAAAATTATTAAAACAGACATCTAAAAAGCACAGGAGGCATTTCAGCTCCCTGTAAATAAGTTTAAAGCTTGAAGGTAGAAAAAAATATTAAATGCCAATCAAGAGCATATGGACTTGGCTGGTAATTCTCTGTCATGGCTTGCTTGCTTCCCACCAACCTTCTGAGGTACTGGACAATCCTGAAAGACATTTGCCCAGAGAAGCTGTGGCTGCCCCATCTCTGGAAGTGTCCAAGGCCAGGCTGAACAGGGCCTGAAGCAACTGTTCAAGTGGAAGGTGTTCCTGTCCATGGCAGGGGATGGAATGAGATGAGCTTTAAGGTCCCTTCCAACCCAAACCAGTCTGGGATTCTGAGATTCCAAGATGAAGAGACTATCAAAGCCTCCACTGCTACTTCAGCCCCTTCTCTCTGCAGGGTCTCTGGGTTAGAGCCCTCTGAGCACCAGAATCTCTGCTTCTGTCCCTTCTGCTGGCTTAGGGGCAGCTCGTGCTCAAACAAAGAAAATATAAAGCTTTTGTCAGGGAATGGCTCCAGGTTGGGACAGAGGTTGGGGTGCCAGAGGGGAGCAGCTCCCCACCCCTGCAGTGCACACGTATCAATTATAAGGTTACCCCACCTTCCCCCTACTCCTTCCTAGAGCAGCACTAACAGTTTCCCCTCCTTCCCTCAGAACCCATTTATTACTCTCATTTTAACATTCTCCAATTCTGGTGTCCAGGACTCTGGCCCCTGCACGGCAGCGTGGACCGGCTGCCGGCCCGTCCGTGTCCGCACACCAGCGGCAGCAGGAGCAGCATCCCGGCACAAAGGCAGGCGCTGAGAGCCAAGAGGATGCTCGGTGCCTCGCTGGCTCATGCAGCTCGTATATATCTTCTGTAAATAACCCTCAGTTTTCACATGGATTATTTAGACTTTCTGATGAAACTGCAGAAATGCCACTGCGGTGGCCGCGCACCCAATCAGGCGGCGGCTCCCTGACCCCGGCACCGCTGCCATTAGCTTCAAGGGGAAAAACCCTCCTCGTCTCTCGTTATCCCTTTTTTTATGATCTAGGATTCTGTTAATAATGACTCCGTGTTACATAAAACAGATACATTAATGTCACCAAGTCCCAAAAGTACTGAATCAAGCTGACTCCTTCAGAAAGGAAGAAAGTAATAGATATGAGCCTTAATAAGAGCGCGGATCCGAAGGACGGGAAGGGCTCCACCAGATCGCTTTCTCCTTCCTATTTGAAACGGGGGATTTAAAGGGCCATGCAGCTAGAGAAGATCAGAGTCGTGGCAAGATGACTGTGAAGGCGCCATCAAAGGGAGCAAATCAAACGTGATTTTAGGTGGTGCTGCAAAGGCACGCTCAGCCTGCTCCACCTGCCCGCTCCGCTCCCAGGTGCTAATGGGGAACGGAGATGGAGAGGCTCGGCAGCCCCACAACCTGGCACTCACCTTTCATCTCCGGAATGAAAGTGCTGGTTTAGGCCAACAGCTCTGGAGAAATAAGTTGCCTGGACTCAGTTTAGAGGAAAAAGCGGCCAAGTCTTTGACCTATGCACATGGCTGAGACTATTTCTATTCTTCCACAGCTGGAGCAGATGTTATCATTAAAAGCAACACCCAGTGATAGTGCTGGACAAATATTAAAACAGAACGAAACCTCTAATCAGAGCAATGAAGATATTTAGTGGCAAAACTATTCGTGTCTGAAAGCTTCAGAAAAGAAAATCCAGGACAGTCTGGCCAAGTCATCTGGGACACAACAAGACGCAGAAGAGTGCCATGATCAGAATCAAACACTGGTGGTCTCACACAGATACAGGGTGCAGACCCTGGTGTCAAAGCTCCTGCGAGTTATGGCCAGGGAACACGAAAACGGATTAATAAATTCGTAAGTATTTGTAAGTATTTTAAGGAAAGAAAAACTAAAGTCATGTTTGTGGAGGTTTTCCACCAGCTGGAGAGAGAGCAACTATTTTGATTCCCACCTCAGTGAATTTAGGAAAGGGTAAAATCCTAAGGCCAAGTTGGACATATAAACAGATGCAGCATATTTTGTAGAGTGGCACCAACACCTTCTCCAACCAACACATCCACGGTTCCTGGTCTGTACCAGAAGCACCTCTCCCAGCAGACAGAGCCTGGGAACAGCTCTGTACCAGTGGTAAATTTAGACTCATCTGTACAAACAAATCCAAATTCAACTCCCCTGACAGAGATACTCCAGAGGATTAGGTCTATTAAAATTTGTATTTTGCAATTACTTCAGTTTGCTTTGCTTCTTTTCGAGGTTTTATGCTAAATTACATGGATGGAAGATCAAGCTTTGCTTAAAAGATCTGTTTTTTCTGAGTTGTGCTACTGTTAGAACAAATTTTAAATGATATGATACAATCACCATTTTGATTGATAGGCTCAGTTTTTAACCAGCCTGTGCATGTTCAATAGAGAAAAAATCTGACTTAATCTAGTAATTTCTAATTTAATGTAGATAAAGCATGTGACACATTAGCCATTTTTTTCTTAATTCCTTACTGTAAGATGCTCAAACTGGGATGAGGTTTGTGTTTATGCAGCACACAGTGACCACCACCACCTTTTGGGAGAAAAAGCTACCATCTCTGTGTCTGTTCCGAATTCACAGAGTGGCCGTACCGGTTCTGATCTCAAAGTGGTTGGAGGATTAACTTGTGAACAACCAAAAGTACAATGTAACTGGTAGGTGCAATCATTTTAAGTGCTAACTATCTCCCCACGATGGCAGAGAGGAGTTGAACAGCAATGAGACTAAACTTGTGGTTATTTCATTATTGCATAGACAATGCCAGCCCTCAAAGCATGCCAGGCATTTTCCAGATCAGAGGAAAATGTGATCCCTGCTCTGAGAGTGCCTAATCTGAAAAGTCAAAGATGAAAAGAGGGAAAGGAACTCAGGATACAAAGGAATCTATGTAGTGACAGGTCCCAGCTTGTTATTTTAATTAAAAATATGCTAAATCCTTCTTTTTGCCTCTTTCAGCCCTCTCATCCCAGCTCTAAGCTTCAATTTCAGTGTCCACATAACCTTCCTAATCACCCACTGCTCCCTCCACAGAAAGGAGCTCTTTGGAGCCAGAGTCAGTCTGGGAACAGGGTACATGGCAGAGGGTGACGCTGGGTAGGATAACAGATCCCAAAGACTGGAAATCCAACAGATACCGCCCAAATGTGCTTCCAGAGAGCCATATATGTCCTGACAACAGAGGCCCTGGAATTTGGAGGCTTCTCACACCTTACAGGGGGTAAATTGAAGAAAACTCCACAGCAGTGGCTCCCCTGCACCTGCATCTAGGTTCAGCTTGGGAAGTGCATCTGCTTCCCAAACACTATCATCTCCCTCCTCAGAGGCTCCTGGATGTCCTCAGATGGACCATCAAATCCTCTAAGCCTAACACACGAAAACCTACTTTATCAATGATTAGAAAGTGAGCCAGCTCATTTAAATCTTCTAGGAGTTCTACCAGTGCTCAGGGATCCCACTGCTCCCTTCCTGTTGTGTCCGAAACTGGAGGCAAACGACTGCCAGCACTGCTGCCTGTGCTCCGCTCCCTGCCTGCCCCTGGAGCCCACTGGATATTCCTTCAGATGTCTAACATGCAGTGAACACAACTGAGGTTTAGAGAGAGACAGAAATCAATACCACAGCTTCCACCAGGCACGCTGAGGGATTATCTGTCCCACGGAACAGCACAGACGGCTGAATGGGAGAGTCATGACTCCGAATAACGCACGAGGTTTATGAGGCTGGAGAGCAGCCTCTGGCCTTGATAACCTCCAGCTGGCCGGGAGGAAAAGCCGGCACTGGGAACACACACGGCCCTGGCAGGGTCGGCACGGTGAGGTGGCAGCAGGGGACCCACAGGGCCGTGCGGTCACACTGCAGGGCCATCGGCATTTTCCACACCTCCACCACAGCTGGGTGATGTATTTCGGCTCTGGAGCTGGAAAAGGAACAACCCAGAGTTGTGGACTCCCCATCCCTGGAGAAGTGTCCAAGGCCACCTTGGACGGGGCTTGGAGCAACCTGCTCTAAGTGGAACATGCCCCTGCCCATGGCAGGGGGTGGAAGGAGATAAGCTTTAAGGTCCTTCCAACCCAAACCATTCCATAATCCTATGATTCTAAACCAACAGCAGTAAATGGCAGGCAAGGCAGGTGGCACAGGTGAGATATGAAAGCAAGGAGATGAATCCTGGGAAACTGCTGGAAAAACCATGGGAAAACTGCTTGGTTCACACCATCATCAAAGGAGGCCCCACAAACCTCTCATAACAAGATACAAAATCCTGTGTCATTGCTGATAACTTCCTCTGTCTTCAGAAATCCAATTTTCTTTGATCTGGGAGCTCTGCAAAAAGCATCCATGTCTGATGGGCAGAGGCAGGGTCAGGACAAGCACTTGGAGAGCAAAGTTGCTTTTAGCTTAGCTAACAGCATCTGATTCTGTGCGGTTTTATGAGCTGAGGACTTGTTGCTCCCTATTGCTCTCACGTCTGTTGTGGTCATTCTGTTGGGGCCCCAAAACTTGCAGACGTGAGTTTGTCTTTAAAGTGTCAGAAATCATGAGAAAACAGGGATTCCAAGAGGAGAGACAGAGGGAAGCAATGTCCAGAGGATTTCAAGGTTTAATGAGGCATTGGTACCGCATTTACATAGTTTGAGAGAGGTCTTCTTTAACGACCTTTGAGGTTTCCAACATTTCTGAAGTTTCTGAGAACCCTGAGTGAATAAATGCTCTGCAACTCCCTCCCAGAGCCAGCACAATCCCAGTCACAGTTTCCTTCACTGCTCAGGAAGTATCATTGATTGTCCACAGGACTCACAATGTCGTTCTGTGAAAGCACATGAATCCTTTACAATCCACTTTTCTCCCACGGTGAGAGAAGAGCAATGAGACAACAGAGGTGTAGGAGAGCAGACAAAGATCAAGTAATATGCAGAAAAATGCCTCAAGGTAATTTTTGGTCACAAGCCTCTATAAAGGATTATTTCTTTTTATTTAGCTTTCTGATTTTTCTCAAGTGAATTAACACGGGGTGGGGGGGAAAGGCATCAATACTTCTCAGTACAGCAGCTGAACAACAGAAAATTAGCAAGATGCGCTTTTATACGTATCTTCCACGAAATCAGCCCCGTTTATGACCTGAACACTGCTATTATTTCACTTCCCTCAGCTCGTTGGATTCTTCTCTCCTGATGTCCAACAACCACAACTAAAGATGACGAGAAAGCCCACGCTGCCAAAGACATTCACGCAACTTCCCTCTGCATTTCAGAATGGTCTCTAGTCCAAGAGATGCTGTTGGTTGCTTACCCTGACCGAAATTTGAATCCAGGACCAGAACAGGTCTGTGCCTGCTGCCTGGATATGCGGGACAAGTGGAGCCCTGATCTTCATCTCCAGCCTTCAGAGCTGCTTTGGACTTAGAATCATAGAATTGCAGATTTTTTTAGGGTTGGAAGAGGCCTTTAAGATCACCAAGTCCAATGGCCAGCCCAGCACCACCCTGTTCACCACTAAACCGTGTCTTCAGCTGTCACATCCACAAGTTTTTTGACCACTTCCAGGGATGGAGACTTCACGGCTTCCCTGGACAGCCTTTCCCAGTGCTTGACAACCCTTTCCATGGAGATATTTTCCCTAATATCTATTCTAAACTTCCCCTGGTGCAATATGAGGCAACTTGCTCCAATTTAGGAAAATCCAGTAATTTTGAATGTGCTAACCAATTATTTGCAGGAAAGGATGCAAGAGCTGACAGGGTGGAAGCGGATCAGAAACGTGCCTGCCCTAGCTGTGACTGCTGCCGTGACCCGTGAGGGAGGGGACTGCCTGGGGCAGGGGTCAGAGCTGTACAGCTGCACACACGTGAGCACAGCACACCATTAACCGCCAGGCTGACCACCAGGAACCGGCTCTTTTGCCCCAGAACCCGCGGTGGAAGCTGTGCCCTGTTGGTTCCAGGCTGGCCGGCGGGGCAGCCGGAGGGACTGCAGGGTTTTGCGTGGCCGTGTCCAGCCCGCTGCCCCCCACCTGGGGCCGTGAGGGGCACAGCCTCTGCCCTCCCTGGCTGGGACAGAGCAAGGTCAGACGGGCACATCGCCATGGGTGAGATCAGCCTCCAGTTCAGGGAGCACACGCTCCTCAGGACATCATCAATCCGTCCCACCCCCGCCCCGCGCTCCTGCTCTGCACTGACCTAAAACACGAGCGCTGTGCTCGCCCCCGGAGCTGCTGCTCCCGGAGCCTCCCCGTGCCCTCCGCCCGCGCTCCTTATCTAAGGCAGCGTGTCCCGGGGAGTCTCTGGTCAGCACTGCTGGCTCCAGCCCCGCTCGCAGCCCGTGGCCCTGTGCCGCATCCTCTCGGAGCACAGCCAGCCTCGCCGCCCCGAGCGGCTCCCGCACCGCGCTGACCCCCTCCGCGCCCGCCGCCATAAATCTGCTGCACCTGATGGGAGATGGGCTTTTTAGGATCTCTCCGGGTGCTTTGAGGTAGCACTTCTATGAACTCCGTGCCACAATAAATAACGCTACCTGCAATATGTCTTGGGGAACGTGGCAGCAGCCGCTGTCCTGCCATGAATTTTTATTCTTTTGCCGTCTGGAAGATAGATTCCAGATACAGCATTTCCCCGCACTTAGTGTCAAATCTCTTTACCCCTTTGCCCCGGCAGAATGACAGGGACCACAAATAAAATAAAAGAATAAAAAAGAAGCATAGGAAAAATGGCCTGAGAGCACAGGGAAAGCACTAAACTCCCCTCTCTCTGCAGCTGAGCAGCTCCAGAGCAGACAGCAGTGACGAAGACAGGGGCAGTTGGAAAGGGGAAAGGCAATTTTTGTATCCTGCTGCTGAGATTTCCACAGGAGGACTCCATAGAAAGGAGTGTAGAGATAAAATTGCTATAAAGAACATAATGTACATAGGAGTGGAGGACATGGGAAGGTGGGTTTGTGTGCCAGCCCAAACTGCTGTGCCAGGGGTGGGGAAACGAAGTACTGACCCAATAAAGCGGGTTTTAAAGAAAAAACCTTCCTCACTATAAAGAAAAGGGTCACACACACAATGAGTAGTGAAATGGTCGAAACATTTGCAAACCTTGCTCTGCAGGCCTGATACCAAGGTTAGGGTGCAAAGCAGGAATGCTGTACAAATTACCAACAGGAATCCTAGGAAAAAAGGCATTGAATTGGGACAAGAATCCGGTCAGGTTCACTGGCATTGCTGAGAGCCAGTGTGTGGACACCCTGGGGATCCATAGTGGGGCCAAGGGTGCAAAGCCTCATTAACCAGCTGGACAGGCTCAGAGCTCATCTCCAGCCTGGCTCAGGACAGTGCCGAAGCGGCAGGAGCGGGAGACACACCAGAGGGTTGTGCTGCCCTTCAGGGGGACCTCAGCGGGGCCAACAGGAACCATGGAATTCAGGAGAGGGCAAAGCCAAGTCCTGCAAGCAGGGAGAAGAGCGCCCAGCACCAGCACACCAGGGTAACCTGCAGAGGAGGGCCTGGGGCCCCGGGGCCATCGGGCTGACCGTGAGCCAGCAGCGTGCCCGGATGGCAAAGGCAGCCAGAACATCCTGGGACGTGCTGGCAGGAACACGGCCAGCGGCTGGAGGGAGGTGATGCCACCCTTCCCCTCTGCTCAGCACTGCAGAGGCCATGGCTGGAGCACCGGGCCCAGTTCTGGGGTCTCCAGTGCAAGACTGGCACGGATGTACCGGCTTCGTGGGGCAACTTCCAGAGGTGCCTTCCAGCCTCAGCAACCCTGGGACCTATCAGAGGGCCAGGCTTTCCTTCCCAGTTGCCACATATAAGCAGCTGAGTAAACTACCCACAGGACTCCAAAATACTTAAAAAAACCCAAACACAAGCAGGTAAAATATTATTAGTTGTACAATTCCACTGGGACTATGAGAAATATCTGCTCAAACAACAGGATAACACCTGGAAAAACTCTTAAAATGTCAACAGCTCCGACTAGCCAGGAGTTCACAGTGCACAGGGGTTTTTTTCCTCTGAGTTTCCCTGTACTAGCGCAGTGTCTTATAGAAAACCAAAATAATGACTTTTCCACTTCTGAATATCTGGGCTGCAGTACAATCTTATCTGAATTTGAAGACACTATTTTACTTTCTTCTTTTACTCTGATGAAATTACTAAGTTTCCTGTCCATGACATCTAAAAGATATTAGGACCAGCACTCCTGTATCCTCCCATTAACACACACATCCAGTTATAACACAGAGCAGGGCAAAGACCTCCTTCTTTTGCC
This sequence comes from Lophotriccus pileatus, assembly GCA_035583135.1. Classification (NCBI taxonomy): domain Eukaryota; kingdom Metazoa; phylum Chordata; class Aves; order Passeriformes; family Tyrannidae; genus Lophotriccus; species Lophotriccus pileatus. The sequence goes on along the minus strand of JAWWES010000021.1, from coordinate 19,906,930 downwards.
ATCAAGTCACCATGGTCCAGCCTTCGAGTGAAGCCAGAACCCACCCATGTGAAATGTCCCCTTCAGCAGGTGTGAGCCCAATTCACACCAAAAATGATGACCCTGTGGTTAGAACACAGCTACACAGCTGCCTTAACATCTGTCCTCTTCCTATTTCCATCTCTGAAACTGAACTTTAAACACCAGGACTGAGACTTTGCCAAATATGTATTTTACTGAGCAATAGCTGTACAAAACCAGCCCCCGAAGATACCGAGCGACGCTTTTGCCACACGGCAGAGTTAAAGTGGAGGAGATTTACAAGGTCATTGACAAATGCAAGTATTGATTGAGTATTAAAGTGTCTTGTGATTAATACAGCCTTCGAAGTAATTAGTGCAGAAGATCTCTTATATCTCCCCATGTCTAAATAATGTATCTGTGAACACGCAGACCCCCTGTCAATCACTCTGGCTGAGGCCAAACATCATCGCACCTGATAACTCATTTGGAAACTGGGCTTCCTGCCTGCTGAATCTTTCAAAACCAGCAACTCTTCCCTAATTGCCTGGGGTGACCTATATTTAGAGCCTTGCAGTTCACTAGGTGAGTGGAGGGGGAAGAGAGAGCTAAGAAAAATGCTCAAGCATGTTATTCCTACAACAGCAAGCAAACCCAGGAGAAATTCACAAGCACTGAACAGAACTGGCCAAGGGACCCATGGCCAGAACATGCAAACAGCATTTGCGCGACCCAGCATCCCATTCCCACATCCCATGGAGCCACAGAACCAAGACACACCATTCCCACATCCCATGGAGCCACAGAACTGTCTCCCATTCACACTTAGGTAAGAGTTTAGATATTTTCACGCAGTAGTCAGCGTTAAAACTGGGAATTATGGAATTGTTTTTTGATTCTGAGAGGTAAGTGTGCCAAGATGGACACAATTTCTCCCAGTCTCCTATGGTTTTACTTGGGAAAGAGGTGTTCCACTTAGACTTTTTAAGCACTGTCTGTATCTGTCTCACTAACAGATCCCAGCAATCTATGGTTAGAATTTCTACGACTGGAATGATAGAAAACAGGAGTGGAAAGAACCTCAGAAAGTCACTAAATTGATCTTTCTCCCCAGAGGCAGACTCAATGACATGTAAGCATCATTGTGTCTTGGCACCCTGGACTGGAAGGCTGGGGCAGTTAATCTAACAACAAACTGCCTGTGAGCTCTTGATCAACTTGGTGGTCATTGGCATCCTCTCCAATTTTCTCACTCCCTGAGACTTGGGACCAAGAGGCTCATAGCAAAGTCTACTCCTGAGGCACAGGAGCGCAGGAAGAAGAAAACCTTAAATTTTAAAAGGAAAATTTGCTCCAAACACAGAAAAACTTCAGGACAAAGTAGATAACAGAAAAACAGAGTGTGGAAAAAGTGCCCACAGTTTGTAGGAGGTACAGAAGCATCAGGGGAAGAAGTCCAAAGACAAAGAATATGCACAATCCAACTCGAAAGTCTGTGTCTTGGAAACATTATTGCTCATTCATTTCCCATTTTTGGCAGCTATTTAAGGAATACGATTTTTTTCAGTATTATATAGTGGAGATAAAAATTACAGACAAGAATGTGCTGAGACGAAGATTTTAAAGACCCTAAAAAGTCACTCTGCTCTTCCTACATGCTCAGTGACATAACAAACCCGCTGTGGAAGGGAGCTCACATTCCTCATAGGAAAGACTCGGGCTCTGTGACTGGCTCCACACTCTGCATTTAAACAAAGTCTCCAAGCCTCTCTTGGTTAGTCCTTGGAGTAACTTCTGTAGAGGGAGAAACCCCAGCTGGTGCCAAGGACTCAGCCTGGGGCTGGCAGTCCTGGTGTCCCTGTCTCAGCTCTCAGTCCCCACCAGAACAGGCTAAATCCAACTGAACTGAGGTCAGCAGTGGGAAGAGCAGGCTGCCAGCAGCTCCTGCGACTGCACATGAGCTTTCCCAGAGTGAGCCAGTGCTTATGGGTCACCTGGATCCAGGAGGGAAACGTTCTGCTCCAAGTGCCACTTCAGCAAAATAATCAGCTTGACACCTTCTGGGGACTTTTTGGAGCCCACAAAGCTCTAGGTACTCACACAGTGTCTTCTTAATCTCTTTTGTACCATTCCCTTTAAGCAACTGCAATCACTTGGTTCCTCTGAAGCACACTTCAGATAGTTAAACATTTACTGCTCACTGGGTAAACGAGGCTATACGAACTTGTTTCCTTCCAACTCATCTATTTCTGAGCTGCTGTTTGATTCCAGGCTGGAAAAAGCCAAGGGTTGAACTGCGACCCCACCATTTCACTCTCTTACACTTTGCTCCAACAAAGACCAAGGGCTGTTGTAAAACATACAAATATTCTGGAATTCTGCAAACATCACACACTCTTCCTCCATGGCCAGTGACAGTGGGTGCAGAGCTGCAGCCAGGGCATTCCTGGTTCCAAGGAGAGCTGGGAACCCAAAATCAATGGACAGCCCCCACTTCTCACTGCCTGTTGCACCTTCTGGGGTTAATATACACAACATATGGAAGTTAATAGTTCTCGTATCTAATCAAATCAGAACAATTTCTAAACTAATTTAGAGGGGGCAAAAAGAAGGAAAAATCCTCCTTCTCTGGCAGACACCGAAAGAAATCCAAACCTGAGACTTCATAGAATCATGGACTGGTTTTGGTTGGAAGGCACTTTAAAGGCCATCTCATTCCACCCCCTGCCATGGGCAGGGACATCTTCCACTATACCAAGCCCCGTCCAACCTGACCTTGGATACTTTCAGGGATGGAGTATCCACAGCTTCTCTGAGCAACCTGTGCCAGTGTCTCACCCCCTCACAGGAGTTTCTTCCCAACATCCCATCTAACCCTGTCCTCTCTCAGTTTAAAGCCATTAAAACTGGAACTTCTGGCCTTTTCTTTAGAAGAAGCACCAGAAATATTCTCCTGCCTTTAGTGTTAATCTCACACTCTTTTTTCTTGACCTGCTAATGTCCCATAACTCACAAGCCCCTCTCCCTTCTCCCCTTTCAAGTTTATTTATTACAACTATTTTACCAGCTATTGGTTCAACACACTCCTCTCAAATATTCATCATTTAGTTCTCTGGGTAAGTCATATTTAATCAGCACAGCACAGAAAACAGTGTAATTACAGATCCGGATGCCATTACACTCAGAAGAAATGAAACCTCATCTTAAGCTGCCCAGTTGTGCCCTGAAGAGAACAGGAGGGGAGGTGACCCAGAGGTGAGAGCCAGATGTGCTTTCAGGGTCTCTGAGCCCAGGCAATAGGGAGGGTGGAGGAGCACAGAGGGAGAAGGAGAGAATCCACTATGGACAAACCAAGAACACCAGAACTTCTTGTGAGGAAGCCAGTAAATGCATCTCTTTTTTTTGAGCCTGTTCTACTTTGTGCCAATTACAGCATTCTAATGAGGGGTTTTTTTTAAGGTAAATAATTCTATTTCAGTAATACTAATGGACAAAGCCTTTACTGATCGATAAAGTCCAAGAAGTTATTACAGTAACAAAGATGCAAATAGACTCTCCAAGTTGCTCAGAGGAAGCAGTGGGGCACACTCCTCCAGCTGGCACCGAACCACTTAAAACTCAACATTACCCTTGGATAAAGTGTCACAGTTTACCCAGGCTGTGGCATAAAATGCCAGAGGAGAGATTTCACCTGCAGACACTTGGTATCCATCATCTGCCATCAGCACACGGCAGCGACAGCCCCGGTTCAGCCCCGACAATGGCCAGAGAGGCCCCGCAGGGGTGGCTTTTTTTTTTTTTTTTTTTTTTTTTTTTTGCTAATAATACATCTGAGGTTTAGATAAGTAACTAAGAGGAAGGAGAGCTCCTTCTAGTCCATCCTGCTGCCGACAATTAAGAAACCTCAAAGTAATTTTTGAAAATGTCAGCGTCTCATTTAGCAAAGGGATAAATAATGAATGAAGCATAATCACTGTCCTGCGCTGGTGGTACAGCTTCGCGGTGTCATTAGTAAACTAACGGTATAATATCTTCGTGTCACAGTTTAATTATATCTTGTAATTAGTTTCAGCAATGGATTGCACAGAGTCAGGCCCCCTGAGCTAAACAAAAGGTAATAGAACTTTCAGAGTCCTCGCATAAATCAATTATGAAAGTGTCCTGTGTTATTTGAGGCTTGTTTGCTGTAATTTTATGCACAAAGAAGAGATGATCCCTGCTGCCTACGGAGGGCGATTCACCTCTCCAATTGCCTGCCTAAATGAGCCTGAGTGCTGCAGGGGCAGGGGCAGTGCCTGCCTGCACAGGGGGTGAGGAGTGTGTGAAAGCATCCCCAGCCTGGCTGAGAGCACCACAAACACAGGAGCCTGACATGCAGGCACAGGATAACTGGAAGAAATCCTTGCTGTGAAGGTGATGAGGCCCTGGCACAGGTTATCCAGAGAAGCTGTGGCTGCCCCATCCCTGGCAGTGTCCAAAGTCGGGCTGGATGGGGCTTGCAGCAGCCTGGGATAGTCAAAGTATCCTTGCCCATGGCAGGGGGTGGATCTACATGGTCTTCAAGGTCCCTTCCAACCCAAACCATTATGGGGTCGGATGACATGCAGACATGGTAAGATGGCACCATGATTTTCCTGTTGTTGGTGCTGATGTGTTCCAGGCCAGCACTGATGGTGGGCACTGTAACCCTGGGTACAAGGCTGCACACTGTTGTTCATTTCAGTTTAGTACCCTGAGGAGCACAGCTCCACCCAGACAACACCTCCATGTTCCTTCTCCCTCTTCTTCACCCAGAGTGACACATTCCCTACAGGAGACATCTGATCTCTAGTTTGTTGGATTTGATGATCTTCAAAGTCTCTCCCAAACTTGATGATTCTGTGAAGACCAGCTACCAGCACTGATTCCTGGCCCAGTGACTGTCTTCAACCTTTTTGGGGTTGTTCTTTCTCCTGTTTCATTCCTAATCTTACTCATCTGCTGCCATGGGAGAGAACCACACAGGACAGCCCCGCTGGACAACAATCAAGGCAGACTGAGGGATCCATTGAGGTTACAAGCCTGTAATTGCAGCTGATCAGAATCTGCTGCCATCCCACAGGCTCTGGAAATTCTACAGGAGATACCCTTTTCCTAAGAGCTCTTTTTACCACACCAGGATTGGGGATACTCACACCTTTGAAGTGGCTGGGAATGACCCTCACCACCCCAGTCTATACACTGTCATATAGTTTCAGGGAAAAAACGGGGTCGAATTATTGGAATTAAATGTATAAAATAAGGTTTCACATTTCAGGCTTAAGAGCTGTATTTTATTTGCATATTTTTTCCACAGTTTTTTAAAGAGTCCTATGTATTCCACTGCTGTTCCTCTGTGTAGGGATGCACACACAAGGCTCTCGCTGCTCTGGTGTCTGAGCGTCTGAATCATTTATCTTTTCATGTTGCTCCTCTGCCCCCACTGCTTGGTGTTGGAAGCTGCCTATGTGACGTGGGATGGAGGAGGTGGAAAAAAAAACCCTAAATAAAATGAAATCTCTCAGTGTGTCTGACTTTGGCCTACTGAGACCTCCAAAAGCAAAAAAGGCTCACAGGAGCAGTAAAGGGCTGTCCGGGGGTCACCCAATCCAGGGCTGAGTGTCTGGGATCCCCACTGTGGGCAGCGGAGACGAGTGTGGAGAGGAGTCTGAAAGGTGCCAAGACATGTAATTGTCTCAGTCCTGATCAAGCTGCAGAACACACCGGGGTCCTGGTTCAAAGCCCTCCTCAAGTCTGCCTTGAAAGTGAATCCTGTGGCACGTTGGCCTTGCTGTTTATACAACAACTTCCAGGTTTAAATGAAAAGCTGCTCGCTAAAGCAGCCGAATCCTCCCATTGTGAGCCCTTCAGCAAATTTAACAAAAGGAAAAGCACCGAGTGGGAAAAAAAAAAGGGGGGAAAAAAAAAGTCCAGTCCTCGGAGCGGTGCTGCAATCCGGCTGGTTGCCATGGAGACATGATGACTTGTTCACATGGCAACATACCTTCGGTCCACTATTAAAATGATGAGAGTAAACTGGGTTGCACTAAGTATAGTGTGTGTGTGTGTATATGTATATATATGTATCTCCTGTGTGCTGGAGCAGCCGCTGCGGGAGTTGGGACGATGCTGGCGCGGGAGGAGGGACCAGGAGAACAAAGCTGGAGATGGCAGTTTTGGGGGGCAGGGGAAAAACAAGGGGGAAAACCCCAGTTTTGGATGTGCATCAGAGATAAATGACAGCTACCCAGATGATAAATTAAATTTCACTTGGATATAAAATCTGCCTTTAGAAGCCCAAAGGATATGTTCTGTACGTCAGTGATGTGTTCCAGAGGGCACTGAACTTCTTTAGGAAGTGACCTCAAGGAGCCATGGCAAAGAAATGAATTGGGATAGGGGTGGAATCACTGAAGACACCATCAACACAAAACTAATTGTGGTAAACATAAAACTTAAGAAATAGCTGCTGCAGCAGTGAAATGAAATAACCTAGTTTGTCATTTACATTAAAATCCCAAACAACTAGCAAGTGGGAAATTGTGCAACATCTATTTAGTCACAACGAATACCCAAGATTGCCAAAAATATATCCCCATTGTCATGTTATTGGTGGATTTTCTGCAATTCTTTTAATTTTAACAGATTTAAACACCTCCTCCTGATAGCACAGAAAATTGTGATACTGCTGGGGAACTCATCATGCACTTGTCCCTCGTTTAGATGAAGGACAGGATGAATCTTTTTGGTTTATGAAGCATGTACATCATACAACAGACATGAGAAAGTCTCTTAAAATATAAAACATGAGAAAAAAATACCCTTAATACAGTTTCTATTTTAATTTAACTCCCAGAATGACGGTGCAGTGAGGCTCACCACGGGTGAGAAGGTGGCTTTGGAGGCTGTGCTGAGAACCCCCAGCATGGAGGGCATGGAGCCCCAGACTTTAGCAGATGTGAGAGCAGAGAAGGATTCATTTCATCTCTACCACTGATGAAACAACAGCTTTGTCCTACTCCCCGAAACACAGTGAATGATAATGGCCTCGTAAGGATGGTAAGCTGCACATGGAAAAAAAGAAAAGCAACCTTCTGGTGTCTATCAAGCCATCACAACAGACACGCTCATCTTCCCTCCTGAGGACCAAAACAGCTACAAAGTGCCTGAAATCATTAAGCAGATGAAAATCCCAGAGGTGGGCTTGAGCTAAACCTCATGATTTCCCAACCAAAAGGCATCAAAGACCAACCCCTCACTGTTCATTTGCTGTTTCCCTTTGTCTGCACACACCTGTGCCCAGGAAGTTTGCCTTTGCTTGGGAAGCACAGAGCCCTTCCCACATGGAGAGAGGTTCCCTGCCCGTCCTGGGCCGTACAGTGAAGGGAACAGTCATGGGCAGACAGGCAGGAGAGAGGATGGCAGCACCTGGAAAGGCCATGCTGGGACAAAAAGCCTTTTGAGTACATCTGTACATCTCACAGCCACATCTGCACACTGTGTTTGTAGGGGGCTTTCAAACAATAAGGGGAATCTGTCAGTTTAAGGTAAATATCATATTTTGCATGAATCAATAGGATAGTCCTCGCAGGAACACAGGGGATAAGGGCTGGTCTGGAAGCAGTCTGGGAATCTAACTCCATATACTGCAGAAGAGGTCCCATTTTTATTCATAACAATGTTTAGTCGATAAACTAAACAGTTAAATGAACTTGGGATCTTTCAGCATGACTCACTGCTTTAACCAGACCTGCAATTTGATGTCCAGTACAGAAGGTAAGGCTATAACTGATGAGAAAAATCTGCAAGTAAAGAACAGGCTTCACAGTTCCATTTTGCAAAGACTGACACGAACTGTAGGAAATATACCCACAGTATTTATTTCAATTGGTCTAAGTCACGACTTTCAAAGCAGGCACAGAAAGTCTGTTGCAGTGCCGTTCTCTCTCATCTCCTCCTGCTTCCCTCCGGCATATTCAGAGATGTTTTGCTACTTTCCACTTCCCAGTGATTCCACACACACCTGGCCCAATCCCTCCTTAGAACAGCTGCATCTACAAATTGCAATAATCTTACATTTTAAAAAAATAACAATTCCTATAATAAGAATAGAAATGGAACCCAGTTCTCTGACTCCTAGTCTTTTAGGAGAAATCTAATTTTAGAAATAAGATTTATCTGAGGGATAAATCAGGAAGGAATTTCAGCCACTTGAAGGAACTTCATTAATGGAACAGGAACCTGCAGGTTCACCAGTGAGCCAACAGGTGTTTAAACAATTCCTGATACCTACACTCTCACGTCGACTTTATTTTCAAGTTTCACTCAATGATGGAGTTGTTCCTTAGCTCCTTGTGTGCTTAGCCATTTAATTAAAGCAATCCATATTGAATTCATGTCCAGATGCCTTGACCAGCAGATCCAGATCCTCATTGGCATGCCAGCTGCTCAAAGAAGAGCACAGCCCCTCGCATACTAATCAGAGGGAAAGGCAGTGATTCATCAGCCCGCGATACTGCTTCAGCATCTACAAGCACTTATGACATGTAATTGCTGGTGCATAAGCAAGCCAGGCCACATTAAAAAGCCCACAGATAGTCAGAGATAAAAATTAATGACTTTTGCTTTGTGTAATCCTGCCTGTGTTGGGGGAGGGGAGGGAGACTGGGATTAATGGACAAATGTAAGGAGGCACAAAGGAACAAAGAGTTTCTTGGCCTTGTTTACATATTGAACAATAATAATAAAAGAAAAGTGACAAGTTATGGGAAAGGCAAGTGTGAATTTTCGGCACGAGTGAGTTGGAAGACTGCTTGCAGTTCATTATGGATGCAGAATTTCCATACTCATTATTCTGAAACAAACCTCCTCGGAAGGCCCTTCTGGGACCAATGGCAGCAGTTTTTATTATTCATCTTTTGCTGGTATTGAGGATGTCATTAGAAGAGCTGCACGGCACGCAGGCAGAGAGGGGATCACTATCTGGGGAGGAATAGCTTATCGCTCCTGAGGCCGGAGCAGCCACGGAGCCAGGGTCACAGTGGGCCACGGCTGCAAAACCAGGGAAGGAGAGGGAGGTAAATCAAGGACAGCAGACAAAGACATGATGTAATGCACCCACAACAGCAGCTTCTGCAGATCAAGTGTTCATCAAAATATTCATGCACCAACATTGTTGTTTGAATCTCCATCTCCCTGTCCCAAGTCCCCTTTCTTCCCCAATGAGAAGTATGATGACAATGATGTTTCACCCTCCTTGGAACAGTTTTGAAGGAAAATGCAACTTTTCTATTTTATTTTTTCTTTAAAATTTGCTTTCTGAAACCTTAGTGAGATGTGTCCAAGGAGAACAGTGAAACTGAAGTTACCTGAGCCAGCTTCCTACTTGGAGGGAACAAACATGACGTGTGTAATTGCACATGTAGTCAGACACTTGGTCTCACCCAGTGTCCACCTCCAGCCCACCAGGCACCAGAAGATACCTCAGCAGCTTCTAGGGGTCTATTGATCTAAGTAGAAACCTGCCCAGGTACAGTAGCAGAGATCTGGGAGCAGAGTTCCTTGACATGAAAATTCCCAGTTACGTGTCCAGCTGCACGTTCTCCAGCACAGAGGGAGGTACCTCTAGTTTCATTTTTAAATGCTGGCTCCACTTTGGACTCTGATTTCAGTCCACTTCAGACACTAACCTCATCCAAGAAAGGCAGTTTACTACCTGTTGAATGGAAGTTTTTTCTCTGTAGCTGGGGAGAGTTATTTTAGGACCTACTGAGCTATCCTAATTGCATTTGTCTTGACATTACGGAAAATTGCCATTGCCATGACAATAGTGCTAAAAAAAAGATGAAAAAAGACTATTCTCTAGTCAAGCATGTTGTTCATTTTAATACATAAATAAACCTTTCCCTCAGAGGTCAGCTATGACCACTGCACGACGTGGAGGTGACGGCACAGACCTGGAATGTGGTTCGGCATCTACCCCGGACATAGCGGGATGGGCGTTATACAGGTGCCATCCTTTATGCAGCAGAAATTAATTTGACCCCATCTCCCAGCTGGTAACATCTGTAAATGTTACTCTGGAGGAGTCCTGTGCCTTCCCATCCTTTCACAGCTCCGAAGAGCACCGGGACTCAGGGAAACAGAAAATCATTGCTATCGGCAGGTGGCTGAGCAACCACTCAGAGCTATCACTTGTGTTTAAGGTCTGCTGCTGCATTCAGCCTTCCCCTCTGCACACCTCGCTCTTTATTTGTCGCTTACACCACCTACTTTCTTCTGTTTTGCAGAAATATTTACCGTGTACAGGTGAGGAAGCAGAAGCTGCAGCTGCATCCGCAGTCACCATATGATTTATTTACAGCTGGGGCTTTGTGATGCAGCCAGATAAAAGAGGATTAAATTACGCTCTGTAGATTAAGAGTCTGAACACTATAAAACTCCTAAGCCTTTGTATGCTAAGCAAGAACTTTGACTCCCACAGGAGCGGCAACAGAGATTCTGCATATACAGAGAAGACTTGGATTTTTTTGCTACCTCAGTGCATCTTCACCAACCAGAGATATTTTCAAACTGGCTTGGAAACATTTTGTCAACACCAAAAAAGTTTAACTGAATCATGATGTCCAATGCATTTTCATCTCAGTTCCTCCACACACTGGTTCAAACAGACTTTCCCATTCTAAAGATATTATCCCCAGTTATACACTGTCCATATATCCATCCCATTGCTCCCTGCCCACTGGAAGAACACTGTTCTGGATCTTCGCTTACGGCAAAATGCACTAACACAACACACACCCCCCAATGCCTTTCCTGCCCCTCTCTTCTCCTTCTCAGATATAATTTACAAAATGCACGCAAAAAAATTCTTCTTTCAAACAAACTGTTTCTTCCTCAACCTTACTGTCCATTTTTCCCTTCACGTTTCCAGGAAAAAAAGCAAGAGAACATTTCCATTTGATGTACACATACAGTATCTTCTGCACTGGAAGACAGAATGCGATGATAGCCTGCACCACATGGAGAGGTTTGGGGTTAATCACTGTAAGAGTCCACTAACAGCTGTTCCTGGAGTTACAAACACCAAATGAAAGTTTCCCATGTAAAACTGTTCAAGAATGCTGGGATTTCCTGTGTACGTTAATGGTCGGGCATTTTAAGGTGTCTTGTTGTATCACCCTTTATTTCCTTTACTCACAGGGTGGTGGGGCCCTGGCACAGGTTACCCAGAGAAGCTGTGGCTGCTCCATCCCTGGAAGCGTTCAAGGCCAGGTTGGACAGGGCTTGGAGCAATCTGGAATAGTAGAAGGTGTCCCTGCCCATGGCAGGGGGTGGGATGAGATGAACTTTATGGTCCCTTCCAACCCAAACCATTCTGTGATTCTACGAAGAGACTGTTGCTGGAGAAGTGTTGGAGAGTGCTCCCTAACCCAAGCCAGCCCCAGCTGCAGGGCGATATCAGATGGGAATGGCCTGGGATTGGCTAAGGAGGGGATGCTAATAGTAATCACAGGTAACTGTCTCAGACAGACAGAAAGAGAAGGGGGGAAAAACATGAAGTAGCTATCTTTAAAGAGAACAAGCAGATCTGAGTAATCCAATTTAGGGGAGATAAGAGTCTGCTGGTAGCACTGTCCTTTAGCTGGACAAACGCCTTCGTTCAAGTGTCAACCCCAATCCTGGGGAGGTCAGCGCGCGGGGCCTGCAGCCTAATGGACTCCTCAATTGCCTGAGTGGATTTCCCAACAAATACGCTGGCCCAACAGAATTGATTTTCAGCCAGTGAACGGGTCCCTAACGCAATTACCCTGCAGCAAGCGGCCCAGGGCCGCGGTCAGCGCCAGGAGGTGCCTCGGCCCTGCACCAGCACAGCTCCACTTGTAATTATTTAAACAGCTCTGGAATTCCTTTTGCTCTTTCTCAACAGAGAATCATTATATCCCTGTTTAAAGAGGTCTGGAGGGACCTCAGAAGAAACTTTCCCTTCCAGCTTTGTGTGCTAATGAAAAAAATCAAGTCTTAGCTCTCTAATAGGCGAATTCAATTTATAACAAGCAAATACAATCATCTCGACACCAGCACTGCAACAACATTCGCCCAGCTGCCGCTGCACACGGGCTGCTGCCAAGGACAGCCCAGCACAGGGACACCTGTCACCTCTGGGCCCCATCACCCACAGGTCCCACCACGCTGCCTGGCTCAGGTGGAGAGCAGGCTCTGCTTCCAACATAACAGAGAACTCATTTTCAGGCACGTGAATACACAGGTTAATTCCTTAATGAAGCTCCCACAGTGCCTTATCTGGATGTGCCGACAGGAATCAAACCACATCTAGGGAATTTTGTGATACAGAAGAGCCAAACCTCTCCATAATACAGTAGTATCAGATTTCTGTACCAACTAGTTGGAGCAAGATCAGCTTTACAATGTTTCTTCTAAAAAAATTTTTTTTTTTCCCTCAGGGAAGGTTTCATCTCACTCTGAGAGGCAGGAGGTGAACTCCGAAGGTCTGGGGTTCTGAGAGATGTACAAAACCCCAAAAAAACCCAGAAGTTATGTGCATGGGACTGCCCATTGCTACCTCCTACCCTGTCAATGCAGGGCTCCATAAACCACTGGATGGGGACTAAGAACCACCATGGTGGGTCCAGCTGGAAGCCAGGGTGCTCTCTCCAGCCATGGCCAGAAAACACGGGGACAAGGGCAGCGCAGCTGCTCAGGGACTCTCCAGATGGCATTTCATCTAGGCTCCTGTGTCCAGTACCCACCAAAGAACCCCTTCTCCACAAACTTCACTTATTTTGAACTCATTTATTCTTTTGTCCTCCACAATATCCTGTGCAATAAATTCCATGAGTTAATTCTGTGCTCTGAAAAAAGGTACTGACTCAGCCTTGGTTTAAACTTCCCCCCTTTGGCAAATACTCCAGTTTATTCTTCTAATTGTTCCCCAATCCTTTTTCCTGTGCCACTCACAGCTTATAAGCTGCTACTGCATTTCCCTACCCCATTTATTATCATGGTTTATGAATTCTGGTCTTTTTAGTCCCTCTACTCGTGGAAGATGCCCCGTATCCACGAACAGCCTGACGGCCTGATAACTCAGCAGGCCACTCGGACACTTTCAGGAAAGGCCCAGCATCCCAATCATCCTTCTGAGGCTGCAGCACTGAGGAGAGCCCTCTCCCATATCTCCACTCCAGAGTGCCAAAGGATGTTCCACCCCTCGGCTTTTCACAGGGACCCAATTCCATCCATGGTGCTAAAAAGTTCTCGGCAAACTAAAGCTGCAGACATACAAAGCTGCCTGATTTTGGACTGAGGGAAGCAGTGCAGATGCAACTAGTCCGAATCTACACCTGAGCAGCCAGAATCATTCCTCAACACAACATCTACCTGGATGGTGAGTTCACTGCAGCCCAACTCCGTGTTGGCTCAATCCATGTTCCCTCCAGTCAGTCGGACGCTGCTCCAACTGCACTCTGCTCTCCCTGCTGCTGTTGCACAAAGCCATCTGTCAGGTTCTCAGCCTGATTTCCCTTTTCCTGTCTTTCCCCAAAGTAGGAGCAAACGGGGCCAGATTCCAGCTGTATTTTTCATCCTCCAATTAGCAGGCTCCAATTCATCACTCTGAGTATCTCCTGGCATCAGTGCTGAGATTCCCTCCTCACGCCTGGTAAATCGGTCTTCATTTAAAACCCTCTCTCTTAGCCCTAAATGGAAATCAATTCTGCAAGTTTAGCAAATAGTTAATTACTCCACAAAGAGGATTGATTGGCCTTTGATCACCAGAAAGCTCTGTAGTGCTATTAGTCTCTTTCATCTGTGATTAAACCACAGAGAAAAAGAAACAAAAACTAAATTAGGCTTCTCCTGTTATCCTACAAATATTTAATGACGGGATAATCTCCTAAAGGTGCGATCAGGGGATATACATTCCGCCAGGAAACGTCTCTGGCTCAACCTTGAACCCAAATTCTCTCCCTGCAAAGAGCCTGGCAACTTTACAGAGGCGCAGAGCTGAGCTGAAAGGGACGCTTTGTAGTACACCCTCTTCTTGGCCTTTTCTTCTTTCCTCTTCTTATGTACGTTTTAATGCAGATAAAGATTTTCCCAACGGAGCCCTGACATGAATAATAATAATAACAATAATAATAAAGGCTTCCTTTAAATTCAGTTTTGGCTCTGCTGACTTTCTCAGCAGGACAAGCCTGTGTCCCGTTGATTTGCAGCATTGTACAGAGCTGTTTTCCCAAATGATGGGATCCTCCCACTTCAGACAAATTTCAAATATCACAGTCCCCCACTGCTAAGCCACTCTAAAATTCAGTCCCAGGAAAGCATAAAGCTTTCCACACAGCCACTGAGCCACACTGCAGCAGAAGGGAAGGTCAGATGGGAAGGACAGAGGATGCAGAACATGGATAGAGCTGCATTTCTCACGTTCCAGGCAAATCTAAGATCTGGGAATGTTCCTCTTGCGACACTAATGCAAAGCTTATTAGGGGTGGCTGGCACTGGCTCTGTGCCCATCGCTGTCCCTCACAGCCACAGTCATGGTTACCATCCCAAGCCTCTCCAGAGCCCTTGGCAGCCAGAGCCAGGGCCATGCTGTTCCATGCTGCATCAACACGTACTCACAAATTGCTTCTTTGCCAACATCACCAAAATTTTTGGGGAACCATGGAAACATCTCTCCAATTTGCTCTTCTCCAGAGCTGCAAAGGCTGCTGTTCCCAGCACATACTCCCAGATGCAGTGAGGAGAGTTGAACTCAGCACCAGGCCCGTAGAGTCCCAAATTTCTACAGCCTTTGCCTCCCTGGATAAGGTAACACCCATGGCATTTGGCCACCAGCTGGCTGTGGAAGCCAGTCCCCCAAAAGTCAGTGACACTTCCACAGCCAGTGGTGCCAACAGGTAATTTGAAAGGATCATTTCTGCCATCAGCATGGAAAGCAAAAACCCTGTTCTGCAGGTCCGTAGGGAAGCACAGCACACAGCCATGTGTGCAGGAGAGGGGCAGGCAGATACCCAGGAGAATATCAGACTTCAGGAGATGTATCTTGCCAGGTGACCCGATTAGACGCAAGACTGGGAGGGAAGGGATGGAGCTGGTAAGGCTGAAATTCTTGAAGTTTCACAACTTGCTATGAAAACTGAGAAAGTTATCATAACTTTTTTTAGCACTAAAATGTCATAATATTCTTCATGCAAGAGAAAAGAGGAGCCTCCTGACATGTTTTCAACTCTCGAATGGCAAAGAGTCCTTGAGGGGCCGTGCCACGCATCAGGCAACAGCAGGCGTTAATTAGCCCAGATTTCCCATTGAATTGTTGTGTGCGGGTGTGCGGGTGCGCGTGTGTTTTTCTTTCCCTGGGTGTCTCATTTGCAGAATGTTCAATCATCCCCTCTCTCCTCCTGATTCCGCAGCCGTGTGTGCTCCTGTGCGACTGCCGAGTCCTGACACCTGTCAAACAGTGCCACCGCAAATTGGACGTGTCAGCCCCAGCGTGCTGGTGCCAAGGTGTGAATTAGATGGAGTCTCTCACCGCTGTTCTCCCGACCTCTCCGCTCCATTACTAGGACATCCCGAGCCTCGGGGTATCAAAAACCAAAACACAAGGAAAAGAACCCCACACACCCACTGCAACCATCGTGGGTGTGTAAGGATTTAAAGGAACGCTTTCTTCTCTAAATGAGGGGAGGATTTAAATGACCAGAATTCGTGAACACGCTGATTGCATCTGCAAAACATCTAGAAACGGGCCTTGCCCCCTGGTTTGTGCCATACCACCAGGCTCTAGTGGCCAGAAAGAAAATGGGAAGTGAATAGTTAGTGGCGCTTTCCGATGAAAAGACTCACAAGTCACTGCACAAAGGAAAACAAGTGTTTCTGTCCTGCCCATCGATGTGGTTGTGGTCACCAGCAAACTGCGCCAACAACTCCCCGAACAATGCACGTGGCTGAGATCACCCCCGTTCCCGGGCCTCACCTTGCGCCGAGGATGGGGGGTTGTTTTGTTTTTTAAAACAACGGCTCCCAGAACAAAAGGCTGATTTGTGCAGCAGGCAGAGCTGGGGACCACCTAGAGCACGGGGCTGCAGCCCCATATGGTGCCACACAATAACAAATAAGAACAACAATCAGGAAAGCTGCACCCACTTTGCTCGGTACGGTGTTCTCAAAGTTACACAGTACGAAGCAATTATCCCAAAGTGGCAATTTTATTTGAAAATAACATTTAAATTAAAATGGGCATTTCAGGGCCTCCTGCTGAAGAGTGACATGGGCTGTTCAGGGGCCCACTGTCACTTTGTCAGCTGTCACATGCTGCCTCCTTCTAAATGGGCGCAGTTTGCCTTTACCCTTTATCCAGACTCTTAAAAATGCCGCACGCATTTTATGAAGACCAACTAAGTGGGATTGCATCTCTGACAGCTGTTCCAGCTTGGATTCGGTGAAAGCACTTTGCATACATCTCTCCTTCCTGCTAACAATTTGGATAGATAACAAAGCTGAGGGGAGAGGGGTGTGCCACGGGGACAGCCATGGAACAAAGAGCTTGCGCGCCCCGGTCACCTGTGAGCCTTCAGCCTGGGGTAACACCAACCACAGGGCAGGTTCCACAATAACTCAGCTCCATGACTTTGGTTTACTGACTTTTAGGTCTCCTGAATCCTTGCAGTAGGCAGCTGTACCTCCTGCAAACCCCACCAGAGCTGGGAAGAAGTGACGCTGTCCTGGCCTAGGTCACCAAGAACTAGGGACCAGCAGCACAAAGCTGACAGCACTGTCCAGGACATCCGGATTCCAGGACTCTCTGGATTCCTTTATACTTGGTAAATTCTGAACTGCTCCTTAACATTTGGCAGTTTTCTTGGCAGTTTTCCTTTTGTCTCCCCTCCTCCTTTTACCAACACATTTGACTATTAAGACTTGACATGTAACAAATGCTGTCTTCACCCAGTGTATCGCCACACTGAACCTTAGTGCTCTAAGTTACCACCTGCACAGCTCTCACCACAACCTTCTCCTGAGTTCAGCGTTCCCCAAACCTAAAATACCTTTTAAGTCCCAATGCTGGTGCTCCTATGGACACCAACATAAATTCCTCAGCACACAGAGACACATCAACAGCAGACCCAGATTCTCTATAGTGTTCCTTTTGCTGCTGGAACACAGTGTTAAAACAAAACCTTCTTCCTAAAAAGTCTCCTAGTCAATGGAGCTGAGGCATCTGGTGGTCACCACAGCTCTTTTTTTTGAGGCTCAACATGGTGGTTTCCCACCAAGAAGGCCAGTCTTGATCAGTGTTTCTAATAAGAAGGCCAGTCTTGGGTCAAAAGTTTTCCTGCTCCATTAATCTCCCCGTGCCTCCATTTCCTTCCACAACATGAAGGTGTTTTCATGCTGGATTATGTAACAAAGATTTTCAGAGCTGAGATTTTCACATCTATGGTAATGAGGACCACTTAGAGTAGATGGAACACGTGCAGGAAATCTACTGATGGGAAGTAAATTCTAATTTCTTCCTGCTTTTATTGCTGATTAAAGTGAAGAAATGTCTGTAGTTTGCTCCATTTTGTGTTGTGAGATCTCACATAATCACTGACAATAGTTTAAGGTATTATCTGATCTATGGAAGTGCATGTATTTAAAAAGAGGTAAAAGTCTTAAACCCAACATATTAAACATGAAAGGGGTGTCTGGTTTACTTGTTCAAAGTAAGGGATTTGCTCCCAGGAGTGACACATCTATTACTAATTAAACAATTAATTTATTATGCAGCACTTGCAGAAAACAACATATTTGAAGTCTGAAAACGTCTGCTAAAGAATGGAAAATAATTTGGATACAAGTAATTATCTTCGGGATCTTTCTTCACACTGGAAGATGCTAAACACAATTCAAATGTTGTTTTCGCTGAGCTAAGTAACAGCCACGGTGTCACTGGCAGTGCTGAGGCAAAGCAGAGCAGCAACAGGGAGTCGTTTTCCAAAACATGCCCATTTCTGACTCATTTTAGAGCATGTGCAGAGAGACAGACAGACAGACAGGTTCCTACAGCTTTGAACTGTCAGTCTGCAGGATGGGCCTCAACACGAGAGATTCTCTGGCAGAAGGTCACACGACAAGCTGTCACTTGGCTTCCCAAAATCTTGGTACCGGGTGGAAGGGGAGCTTCTCCATCTCTTTTCCAGTCACCAAACATCAAGAGTGGTCAGTTTTTCTGTTCCCCATAATCAAAAATTCCTTGGAAGAAAACCCACTACATGCTATGTAGCTATAGGTATAGTATATATACATACATATAAATACACATACATGTTGTGGAATGGGAGGAGATGGACGTTCTCAACCACCGAGAGAAACACAGTTGCCTCTCTGTGAGGATTGAAAAGCTATCCCTCTATCTAAAGGTATAATCCAAAATCTTGTCTCTCACATCAAGAACCCCACTCAGCTGGAGCAGAGGTCCTAATCTGCCCTGCAGAGTCTCTTTCACTCCAGCTTTCTCAAACACTTTAACACTGAAGTCCCTATCTCAGCCATCAGCTTTCACTCCAGCTTTTCTCTGTCATCATACTGAGATTTTTGTCTACCTTCGGCTTTCTTGCTCTAAAAATCTTTTACTAAACATCTTCATTGCTAAAATACATGCCTGGACACCCACTGCTTGTCACACATAAAATGGAAACATCCTTCCTCTACTCTTAACAGCTTCATATTCCTCTGAGAGCTGGGGCAAAGATAATCTTCCAGGTTTATCACTGTAACATTGCAACTGTCTACAGGTGCTTCCTTTTTAGTGCATGCATAATATATTTATCTCCCTCCTTTATAGTCCCTTATGATCCGTTCTCTACCACTTCTCCATTGGTATCCAGCAGCTAATTCTGCCTTTGTGCTTTCCTTTCCATCGGCCTCCATCACAATTTCTTTCTGTCTTCATGTTCTCTCCTGTGCTGCTCTTTTAACTGGGCCTTCTCTAAGGTTCATAAAACAGATCCACTATTTTTAAATCATTTATTAAAGCTCTCCTTTTCCGTGCTGGCTGCAGTTCTGCCGACTGTGTATGGAGCCCAGTGCTCATCATCCCATCCCATGTCCCCCCAGTTTTTGTGTGTGTCACCTCTTGATTTCGGCAACATTTGTCACTGATCTCAGACTTTACAAGGAAACCCCTTGGGCAGAGATTGGTTTTATTCCTACAACTTTATCAAAACAACTTTCCCTGTGACCTAAAGCCTCTTCCTCCCACAGCACATCTAGAGTGAGAAACAGCACATCCACGAGGGCTGGAGAGGCACCAACAGGACACAACGGTCTGATGGCCAAGCAGGTTCACCAGGAAAACAATCAGCGTGAAGAACTCATGTTAATGCTGGAGATGTGCACAACAGACAGGAAATGGAGATACTGACACAAACTGGGGTTTTCTTCCGATCCAGCAGAATCCCATCCCATCCCATCCCAAATAATCTAGTTAGTAAACCAAGCTGTGTGAGGTTTAATGAGCAAATGTGACAGTGCTCAGGGGCTTCAGGCCCTGCGGCACATCTTTGTAAAAACAGGGGGCTGGAGAAGGAGAACAGGATCAAGCAATAAAAGTAACTCTGAACTCATCATATTCCTTCCAGCTTCTAAAGATCTGGTGTCTGTTTTGTGAGAAATTGAACTCAGGGTATGGTGATGGCCAAAAGCAGAAGGATCTCAAGGTAAACGTGCAGATTACTGAGCTCATCAGAGCCCACTGAAGGTGTGGACCAAGTATGGCAAAGAGACTGTGCAGACCACAGTGAAAACATGAAGGAATCAAGGAATAGATAAACAAATACCAGCAATTGAGAGGCTGAACCGTGAGTAGAAGCAGAGCTACAGAAACCCACAGAGGTATTCAGGGAGCAGGCCAGTCCAACTGTCAAGTGATATGAGTAGGGAAGTACAACAGGCAGAATGCCATAAAATCAAGATACATTTGGGAGAAAGAAGGAGAACAAATCATTTTTTTCCCTTGAAGATATCTGCCCTACTGGTACCTCGCTGGCAGTAGCACAGTGCTGACAGTTTGATGGCAGCAGCCAGACTGTGCTTGGGGAGGGTGGGACACACAACTGTGCCACATGTCCAGAAATGCTCCAGATCTGGAAATGACGGTGGCCAGCAGCCCCTGGGAAGGGTCGGGGTGCAGGGGCACTCGGCTGGTCTCATACAGCTCCACCCCCACTGCGGAGCTGCCTCAACGCAGCTCTCACAGGAGGAGCCTCAGCACTTCTGAACGTGATTAGAGAAAAGACTGGAAAATGGGATCCTCATGTTCATTATGAGAAAAGTAGTGCTTGAAATAAAGTCCCAAATATGTTTTGTAGCTGCCTTAGATATCACCATTATTAGCGGCCTTAAGAGGCGCAAGAAATTTCTATAACTAAAAACGTAACAAAGGACCAGAGTACTCGGGGAGAACAGTAGAAAAATCAAGCCTTTTTTTTAATATATTTTAAAGGTACACGGTTCTTGCGATTTAAATTTACCACCAAACCTCCCAGCTTCTCCCCCAGTGTACCAATTCAGAGCTACTTAGAAGGAAAAAAAGGAGAGAAAAAGGAAAATCATTAAACAACCCCCCAAAAAGAGGGCTCAATGAGGTCTCATTTCGTCGTAATGAGCTCCAATTTAACATGATCATTATTTCTGACATTAAAGGCCTGTGAATAGTGTCACATGCCCAGAAGCTATTTTTTTTTACCCTCTAATGCCAGAAATAACAAGCTGCAGTTAAGGGACAGTGAATCAGGGTCTGTAAAATTACATTAAAATAGGAATTTCACTACTGATAGAACGACTCTTATCTAGGCAGTCCATTCTGAAGGAGGTTTTTGGAGCGTGTGGTTATTGGAGATGGGGCTGGTACCTGCCAGCCCTCACACAGCAACAGACCCTCTCTGCACCGAGGAGAAGGAAACCAGGAGAAGGCACAGAATCACAGAGTGGGTTGGGTGGGAAGAGACATTAAAACTCATCTGGTTCCAACCTCCCATGGGCAAGGACACCATCCACTATTCCAGGTTGCTCCACGCCCCATCCAACCTGGCCTTGGACTCCTCCAGGGATGGGGAATGTAATTCATTCTACCATTTGACCACTTCATACCTATTAGCTTATCAATCTCTTTAAAGCAGTCCAACAGCTTTGCACTGAGAAACTTCCATTTACCAAAGCTCTGCTGATTCTTCTCCATCATGTCAAGACTCCCTGTGTTTTTGCGATTCCTATTTTTCCAAACAGAAATAAAGTTTCTTGCTCTGAAGTTCCTCACGTCACTCTGGAGCCTTTCTAAAGACCTGTAATCACAATTGCCTCAGTGCTGGGCCGGTGTCACGTACAGGTTACACCACACAGTAATTTGGCTGGTTTGAATTTGAGTTCATTAACTGTTGGCATCTTGTCCTGACAATTTGCTGCAGTTGTTTTTATTGATTTGGTTTAAAACCTTCTCCTGACATTTTAATTTGAGAGCTTTTCATACCTACTCCCACTGAAAAGAAAAGCTTCTGATGTGGAAACCTCTCAAAGCTCTCCCACATCCCCCCACCAGTGCCGGGATCACTGGCAGCTCCTCTCACTGCTTCAGTCCTGGTAACTGCTCACCTCAGAATTCAGGCATAATCATCCAGCCCCACTTTTGATTTCCTGGCAGCCTTAGGAATTCTGATGGATTTGAGCAAGTTTTCAGTGTTACCCTTGGTGTTTTCAGCAATTTGTTCCTCAAACATGTTGTTTTGGGAGGAACATGACAACACTTGTGTTACTATGATTTTATGTGTTTGGTGTTATCATGATTTTATGAAGGCTGGACTTGATCATCTTGGAAGTCTTTTCCAACCCTAGTAATTCCACAATTCTATATTTAATTGCCAAAGCCTATGTTTTTCCCTTTTCCCTCTTTTTCTTTACATATGACTCTTGCTTTTGTTTCTTGGGATTTTTTAAACTATTTCCTTGGCTCTGATACTGAGAATTTCAAATGTCACCATCCCACTTAAAGCATTTTAACCTTCTGGATGTTTTCTTTTAAAAAACAAAAGACAAAATAACCCCCCTCATTTTCATGTAGTTTTCACAGTTAAGACTTCACTGCAGTCGGCTTTTCTGGCTTTTTTCTTACAAAACTGCTCTGAACAGCTCCCACCTAAACCACGTCCTCTGCACTGCGAGAAACAAAAAAATACCACAGAATCACAGTACCATTAAGGTTGGAAAAGACCTTTAAGATCACCAAATCCAACTGTCAGCCTGGCACCATCACTGTGTTTCCCACTAAATAGTGTCCTCAAGTGCCACATCCACACTTTTTTGATCCCTTCTGTCCTTCCTGGGGCTCTCTCTGAAATGCTGTGTATTTACAGCATTTCAGATAGAGCCCCAGGAAGGGGGCATTACATTTAGAGTATTTACAGAATCTGATCTCCAACAGTCTGTGTTTCCCTGACACCAGAGGTCCAGAACTCAACCTTGGCTGGTCTGGCACGAGCAGGGATGCTCGGTAACTGCACTTACCAAGAGTCATATTTCTACATTAATTAACTCTACTATTTCATCTATGTGAAGCTTTATCTTTATCACATGCCTCACTCCATCGCTCCTGCTTAATTTATACCCATGGAAAAACCCGTGTGTTCACTGGTTATCTTCCTCCAATCCAGTTTCCAAGACCTGTTATGCCCATGATCTGAAAGAGGCACTGCAGAACACTCCCTCAACGTCTGGGTGTCCCTGTTGCTAATTTATAACTTTTAAAGGAGCTGGGAAAGATTCTGTGGAGTTCACCTCATCTCCTTGGAGCCTTTTTAAACTTGAATGATGGGGGTGAGAAATGGGAGGCCGCTGGTGGTTCCAACACCACCCGCCCGCAGTCCCTTCCAGCAGCACAAGCTCAGCCTTCCCCGTGTGCGGGGAACCGCGGGGGTTGAGAAGGCCCTGACAGAGACGCCCTGCAGTGGGAGTGAGGGATGAACCAGCACCACAGGCCAAAAGCAGCTTTCCTCAAAGGAACAGACACAGTTTGCCTGAGTGCAGGAATAAACTCCTTCTAGCAGGGGTGTGAGGCTTTGCGCTGGGGCACAGTCCCAGGAGCCAAGGGGGGAGAGACGCCAGTGCCACAGGAGCACCTGGAGCACATGTGCCTGGAGCACATGCCACAAGGCCAGGGCTGGAAGCCCATATCCTTACATTCCATACCTTGACAAACCCCTGCACAGTTTAGAACCCTTTCCTTTAGCTTTTGGTTTTAGGCAGGTTATTGGTTTGCTGCAGGTACCTCCCGCTTTTGCCATCTAACACTCTCCGAGGTGATTTCACAGACTCAGAACGGTGCCAGGTTGATCAGTTTGTTGGGGTGTCCAGACAAAAGCTGGAATATTAGGAGGTGGTCAGTGGGAGATAAAGGGAAGCTCAACTATAGATGCACTTTGGGAAGATGTGATCAATTTTACTTCCTTATATTAAATACACGTGATGCCAAATTTCCACACATGAAGTATAGATCCATCAGGGCATGGCTGCAGAGCTCAGCAAAGACTCCAGATGACCAGAGCTGTTATCTCACACTCCATGTGAAACATCAGTGTTATAAGACAGAGACACATATGCATCTTCAGAAAACACACTTGCCTGCACACACCGCACACAAACCAGCCGTGTTCAGTGGTATTAGTCTCATTTTATGGTATGTGAAAGCCTTGCTGATGTAAACTGGGGATGAACGGATCATTTTGGGCGGTATTTTTGTCTGAGACACGTGCAGGTAAGGTCACCTCCAATGGAAGCAAAGAAATTCTCCAATTAATGAATGACCCCAGCTCTCTGTCATGGGCTTGTGTAAGAGCCCACACATAAGCACGTGCCTGTGGATACTGATTTCTTTTGCACAAGTCAATACCAGGTCTGGATGTGAAGGTGTGTAATTGGGAACAGGTAATTTGGCATGTGTAAGACAGACAGAGAACGGGCAGAAGGAAACACAGGTTGATGTGTGCCTGTGAAACCTCGGGAAGTGCAAAGCTGAAGGAGCTTTCAAGGAAAAAGGCCCCAATTTATATTTCCATCGATAATTGGTTTGTTTGTGTGGAGCAAGCAGGCGGAAAAGGCGGCGGAAGAGAATGATGGAGTGAAACAGCATGGGCTGTGCCTCCCTGCCTGCCGAGTGGAGAGAAATTGTTAGTAACTGAGGTAGGTCCCAGAGGGGTTCATTAAGTGACTGGCCCTTCACAGTCCCCTGCCAGAGCTGACCTGGAAACATTAGCATGACGCCAGAGTTACAACACACACTCGAGTGAGGGGAGCGAGGAGCACGCGGCAGGGAGGGAGCGTGGGCTGCTCACGAGTGTGGGCGAGTCCTGGGACACGGCACACATGTCTGTCCTGCTGGGAGAACACCCCCTGTGCTCCGGGGGGCTGCAGCCCAACTGTGGGCTGGCACACCTGTCCTGCTGCTGCAGCAGGAACTGTCCCAGCACTTACAGCAGCTCTGTGGAACCGGGACGGGAGAACTGAGACAGGACACGGGACCACGGGAGAACTGAGACAGGACACGGGACCACGGGAGAACAATGTTAGAGCCCCATAGTCAGGGCAGGCAGGACAGAAAACAACCTGCTGCAAGAGATGACAAATAACTCCTAGGAAATGAGGCAGCCACTGGGACTAAGATGGGCAGGTAGAGGAGGAATAGGGAAATCCAAAGGAAAGCCTAGAGAATTGTCCCTTTTTTTTTTTTTTTTTGTCCTTTGAAATCTGAGGATTTAGAAAACATGGAATATAGAATTTAGAAATAGAGCTGAAAGGTATCACATCATCCACCTAAGAGAGCTATCCCAAAGCAACACGTGTTTAAGGCTGGAGGATCTGAGCTGGTAGAGATCAGCATTTGCACTGGTCAGTGGGAGGAGAGAAGAGCATCGGGAATCCAACATGCCTGCCTCAATCCCAGGTCACATTACACTTGAGAAGGGAGCAAAGACACACCCCCACAGCAGTCAGTTTAACCTGCATAATGGAATGATTCCAACATAAGAGTCACCTGTGTTCACACCACTCTTACACACGTGACTACCTCAGCCCTTCTAAAACCCAAGTCTCCTCACATCCTTCGTGTGCCTCCACTGGAATATAATCACAGGATTTTAATCACTACCATTCAATCAAGATATATTTTAAAAGGCTTAACAGAAACTTTAAAGGCAAAAGTAGAAATAAGCCAAAACAACTGACCTAAGCGAGAAGGAAGACAGGGACTTTCTGGTTATGAAACAGAACAAAGTCAACCATATTAAAAAGTGAACTGAAATAAGGCACAAAAATGGCACGAAGGAAATATGTCTGTCTTTCTCCAAAGGTACTTATCAGAGTGTTGTCAATTCTTGGTAGCCAGGGCAAAGCAAGCGTGAGGGTTTACACACAGGTAGGCAGCCCCAAAGCTCTGAGAACTTGTGAACAGGTATGTACAGAAAAGCATTTTCCTTGGCATTACTGTAGCTTTTGCAAATTTTCTCTGCAGGGCACAACCCCTGACTACCTCTGTGCTTGCCCAAGGCACGGACAACACAGAGCTCTGCATCCATTGAGTCTCACAGGCACTGCAGGGGCTGCTGCCATCCCCACACCCGGATGGGGAACTCTGCACTACTTTATTGATCATCTCTCTGTTCACAACATCACAGTCATATGGGGGATTTTGACTGCAGCAGGGTCTTTCACATGTTTGGGTTTTTTTAGAGGGGTGAAAAACCCCAAAATCCCAAGAAAACCTGTCCATACATGAGATTTGTCCACAAGGCCATGGATAAATAAATGGCCCCAACCTGCACAACCTGAAGCCACCAAGTCCCCCTTCAGTGTGCAGGTGTGGCTGCAACAACACCCCTTGGAATTGTACGGGAGCAAAACACTTCCATGTGCAGAACACACCTATTTTGGTCTCAGGCCAAGAGTCTTCTCATTTAAGTATGTGCCAGGTCTAATATTATTTTCCTGCATTAATTTGCTTTTCCCTTGCAGAAATCAAAAAGCAGCAAACTCTGCTTCAGGAAAAGGCTCTGAACAAACAGCTTTTCCTGTTCCTGTGACCTCTGTCCCTCTCAGAGCTCTGTGAGTACCGCCACCAGCTGCTCCTACAACAGACAATGTACTGAGAGATACAGATCAGGAGAAGTAGGACTTGGTAATCATGTATTAGTATTTTTTAAAATAAAAACTGACTCCAAGTTTTTTAGTCAATTAAACGCATCCGGCACATCATGTATGTGATGTAATGACAGCTTGAGACTCAAAATGCTTTTGATGCATTATTAACCATAAAAAAGGCATTAAATACCGAGCTCGAATGCCATAGGGATGCATATTTCAATAGAAATTATTTTTCAATATATGCTTAAAGTTTATTTTGGTAAACAGATGACTGGGGGCTGTCAGGGCTGGAGACAGATTTATGTTTAGCTGGAGTCTTTCTGAAACGAAGGGAAATAGCTGGACTTGTTGAGCACATGGAAGGGACATAATTCTTTCTGCCAGCTCAGAGAAGGGTGAGCAGTAGCTTGGAAGCTGCCCCAGTTTTGAATATTAATTCCAGGGTGACAGTTGGGAATTTTGCCAGGTAAATACAATCTTAAAAAAAAAAGAGAAAAAGAGAAAAAGAGAAACACGACATTTCACTACCTGATTGAAAGGTGTCACATTCGTTTACTGCACCTGCAAACAGAAGCCACAGTTCCAAGTACCAAAAAGGAAACTAATCCTGGTGCTCCAACATCCAATAATCCCTGGCAGAAACAGAATTTTTCATCCATTGTTGTGCTACCGACACAAAACCACCTATTACCTTGTATTACAAAAAAAACAAACCAAGCCAAGCCTTCCACCCCTCCCATGCCCCAACAATAACAGCCCTCAGGGGAAGCCTGACAGCACATTTCTTCTCTTGGTTCAGGTGCATTCTGAACTCCAAGGTGCAGATTCAGAGCAGTTAAAGAAAGCAGAACCCAATGGAGGAGCCCACATAGCCCCTCCACTGCTGGGATCACTGTTCCCTCACTGCCCAGGGAGCTTTGCAGATTAAGCATCCAGGCTGAAGGACTTGTTATCTTTCATTTCAGGAGAAATCTAAAATTCCAGCATATCAGTGCTGGAAATTTCTTGCTGATGTTCACGTTACTTCCCCAGCTTCCTTATATACATATGTATATATAAATACATCTATTATCGTGACCAATTTTGCTTTGGGATTGGGGTTCAGGCCTGCAAACATTACACCCAAGGCCCAATGACTTTGTGGGACATTATGAAGTGAGGTCTGCAGGACCTTCATGTTTAGATCTTCAAACATTTGTAGGCTGCTATCAAGTCGCCTTGAACTCCTCTCTCTGCCAAGCTACACATATTCAGCTCCTTTAATCTTTCCTCAGAGATCAATCCCTCAGCCCCTTAATCCTTTTTGTTGCTCTTCTCTAATCTCCTCCTGCTCTGTCGATACCTTTCAGAGCTGTGGTGCCCGGGAAGCGACACTCTGAGGTTCCGCCGCTCCACGCATGGGGAGCCCGGTGTCCACAGTCAACACAAAAGCTTCCAGAACATGATTTTCCGCTCAGAAGCAGTTTTCTCCGTACTGACACGCTGACTCCATTGCTTTGTGACCGTAGCACAAATGCCATTTTTCTCACTGCACCCCAAGAAAGTGCCTCTGCTTTCATTTCTCACCAGTGGAAGTGGCAGAATATGGGCAGCCCCTCCCAAACGCTGATTTTTAATGTGAAATGTGGAAAGTTGATTTATTTAGGTGCAAAGGGCACCTGAGGTGTGCCCGTGCGCTCTCTGACAGAGTGAGAGCTGCCCGGCCCTGCAGGACACATCCGGGCACAGCCCTTCCTCTGCCGGACATCCACTCCCCACGCAAACCCCTGAGCACGACAAACCACCAATGGATCCGTGAGAAAGGGAGCCCTGACGAAATCCTAATAATTCCCTTGGGCCATCGAAGGCCTTCCCCCAGTGCCTGGACACGGTGAGACAGCAGCTCTGGGCTGGGAGGTAGGAAACTGCCAGGGGTTTTCCCCGCCTGCTCACACCCACCCCCCTTGTTTGATCTGAAACGCCACTTCACCATTTCACTACCAAAGAATGCTGCAAAAAAAAAGAAAAATACAGGTTAAGTTGCCTTTAATCTCTAATTCCTGTACAAGAACGGGTTGCATGTGGCAAAGGATAAAGGCAGATCTGAAGTCAGCGGGTTACGCAGACTGCGCCAGACCTTCGCTTTCAGAGAGACACAGCCTGGGGAATTACACAAATGGCCTTCCATTGCCCTCTTCGGATCTTTTTATGGCAAAATGCTTTGCTTTCATCAATTCCTCCCCCTTCTCCGAGTCCCAGAGGCTCAGGCCAACAAAAGGCAGATGCGCAAAGTGCACCCTTCTCCCCTGAATGGAGCGGGAGCCTCACTCCGCAGGGAAGCCACGGCCGGATGGAAAATGCTCTCGAAAAGTAAAAGCCGGTAAGAGAGGCTGATCTTTCTGCCTGGGTGAAGGAATTTGGCCTCAGCCAAAAAAAAAAAAAAAAGGGAAAAAAAAAGGGGGGGGACGCTGCTCTTTTCAAGCCCCCGTAGGCACCGCGGCATTGAACTGTGTCAGGCTGGAACAGACAGAGGAGGAACACGAGTCTATTGTTGGAGATACCATCAAAAATAGAAGCAGAGAGAAAATGATTCTGAGCATGAGTCTTGCAGGGAGAGGACACTCACTGGCTTCAGCCTCTGGAAACCAGTGGTTTTCAGGGGGGGTCAGAGCAGGGGCC
Source organism: Lophotriccus pileatus (assembly GCA_035583135.1). Lineage (NCBI taxonomy): Eukaryota > Metazoa > Chordata > Aves > Passeriformes > Tyrannidae > Lophotriccus > Lophotriccus pileatus. The sequence continues at coordinate 19,878,064 of JAWWES010000021.1, read as the reverse complement.
CGAAGGCAAGGAAGCACCCACAGGCTCCCAACAACAACAGCAGAAGGACCCAACCATCCACCCACAGCAAAGGGGCCGGAGCCCAGCCCAGCACAGAGACCAGGGGCAGGGTCACAAGCGTTGGACCAATTTCAGATGAAGTTCTTTTGGAATCAAACAAAATCCAACTGTTGCAAAATGAAATTAAGATTGATTTTAGGAGTGCCATTTTAGACTGCTGATGCTCAACACATATAATTTTGGATGGCAGAGAATGAAGAATCTGTAATTGGCAGAGAAAGACATACAAACCGACGAAGAATCAACCAACCTTTTCCTGCCACCTCTCAATCTTAACATGTCACTGACTCACACAAAGACCTGAATAAAGATTAAATCTGTAATAATTTACTCAAAATCAGATGCTTGCACAGTAGGACTAAAGTACTACCTACATGCTAATTGAGATTGAAACAACTAAACCCACAGTGTTGGCTCATGGTTAACAACTGATGCGTTGAGTTTGCTGTGAGGAAGAAATGTTTAGACACTGGATTAAATCTGCACACAAACCCTGACAGCCTCCTTGGTACAAGTTCACATTTAACACATCAATCTGTTGGGTAGACTAAGTTTAAATGTGAAATCTCAGCTGCCATTAGTTGTTGTGCTAGACCATCACTCTTTGGAAGCCTTCTTGTATCCATACATGCTTCTTGCAATCCTGGAATAACAGGCTAAAGGATCTATCTCCTCTCTGAAGCAAGGGGAAGCATTGGGCATCTCACTGCAGCCTTCCTCACGTGAAGGAAGTTGCTAAACCATGGGAAATGTCTATTTTAAGTTTTGGCTTCTCCTTTTTAGAAACATAACCCGTGGTTGCTGGTCAGCACATAACCCACACTGACATCTATCTGCAAATGGACCAGGCCCAGAGTGTAAGTCACACAGGTGAGATGTACATGCAGAGTAACTCATCACACTTCAGCTCTAGCACTGATCCTTCAGGCCCAGCACAGGAAAAGCAGCCAGACAGATGTCTAAGCTCAGGCTGAATTTGCTCATACACTACAGTCACCTTGATCAGGCCAAAGGGAAGCACATAATTAAGAGTCTTCTGCTTTCCTGAGCTGGTCCTGCACTCCCACCCAGCACTGAGCAAACACCTCTGTCAAGCCCACTACTCTCTCCTGCAGCCAGGACTGACTCTCTGTTTGTCCTGGACAGAAGGTAACTTGGGCCATGAATAAAAGCTCTGTTTTAGATCCAGCTGTGGCTGCCCCATCCCTGGGAATGTTCAAGACCAGGCTGGAAGGGGCTTGGACCAACCTGGTCTAATGGAAGGTGTCCCAATGGCAGGGGGTGGGACGAGAGGAGCTTTACGGTCCCTTGAACATGAACCATTCTGGGATTTTATGATTTAGTGCACTAGTGCAGCATTTTGTGCAGCTCCACTGTCCTCCTCCATTGCCCTTTAGCCTGTGAGCATCATCCTGACCCAAACTCCTCACAGCAGACCCTTGAAAACAAGCCAGCACACATACATACCACTAATTCAGCTAAAGTAATAATAATATAAACACTTTTCATTAAAAAAAAGTATCTGTGGCACCAGTGCAAGATGGAATGGAGCAGGGAACAGCTTGTACCCAGCAAGCAAGGGCAGAGCGTGGATGATGCTGGGAAGCATCCCTCTGGCACACCGTGACCTGTTCCTGAAGTCAGCTTTGTAGAGCAAATGCACATTTTGACATGCTTTAGCTCAAAAAAGATTTTAAACTGCTACTTGTATTTACAAACATGAGATATTGAAGGTTTGCCAATGCATGTACGATTAATAAAACATCAGGTGCTGCCTCTTGCTTTAAACGTTTGCGTTTCTGGAAGCTGGAGAGCAGCTCGTTTAAACAGTGTGTGTATTCCGGATAACATTCCCTTGCAAGTGTTCCCTCTTTCACCACGATACCCTTTACAAAGTGTAAAACATTCCATGCTAATAAGAATCAACAGGGGGAAAAAAAATTTCTAAGCACAAGTGCTTAAATAAATTATCATCTTTGTAACTCTGCCACAGATCCCCTGCTTGGGATACGATGATTTAGCACTTGCTGCTCTGGCACAAATCCAAATCCTCGAGTTTCTTAATGGATAAAATATTGCCTTTTCACCTTTCTGACCTCACTTCAACTTCGGTCTGAGGTGACATGAGTCTCCTGATCTCTCTGCAGTCCTTGATGAACTGTGGCATTCAGAACACCAGGGCCTTTCTTGCAGGGCTGTGAGCAGGGGATGCCTGGGCAGAAAGGGGAGATGCCTCCTGCCAGTCCTGAGATCCCATGGGAGAACACTTGCCTCCCTTTTCAGAAAAAGAGAAAAGATGCCAATGAATCTGCTGGGATCTGTAAGGAGAAAACCCTAAATCCACAATGAAGTAAAGCAGAAAATTCAAAAAAACCCAACCACCAAAAACCTGAACAGGAGGGGTCACATGTGAGCCACTGCTTGGTTCTTCTTGTGGGAAAGAACCATTTGCTACTGACTTCAGAGTCCATTGTGCTCCCAAGGTGAACGCTCACACAGGTTATTCAGATCCAAAATGCAAACAACATTTGCTTTATTCATTCAGAGTTATCACCACAGGGAAGAGGAGGAGTAGGGACGGAGCAGCTCCAAGTCCACGTCCTCTGTACCTGAGCTGAGGGACTGGAGCAGTGTCACCTCTTGGTACCACTTGTGTGGTGGAATCTGAACCACCTCCAGACCTGGGAGTTGTTTTTTTGGTGTTACAGAGTCTCTGCAGTCATTAAAAAGAGAGGAAAACACTTTCCTGCAAGAGTTTCACAAGCTGCTTTCCAAGAACACTGCTCCAGGTACATGAACACCTTGGCCACCCCACTCTCTGCTTTTTCTTCACCATTTCAAATCTCACCTGGCTTTTCAAAAGGTGATTTCAAGGCCACTGAAATGAGGAAATCAATTCCTCAGCTAACCCATTTTTATTAGAGCATTTAAGGAGTGAATCCTGTAGCATGTATGTTTATCTGGTATATCAAGCTTCCAGGGAAATTTCATTTTAGAGGTTTGGTTGGCTTCTCTCCCAGCTAAAATGACAAGTTTCAATGTCTTTATAAGCCAGACCACTAACTCCAGACCCCTTCACCAGGCAGCATCCAGGTTCTACTTTCCAACAGTACCAGGAAGATCAAATTAGGGAAACCTGCTCCACTGCTCCCGAGCATAACATCAGGTACCCACGTCACACTGCTGAGTGAACATGTTAGAGGCTCGTAGGTACATAACATGCCAAAAAAAATTGGTGAAGAATAAACATTCTGAACAAACATGTTATTCCACTTATACAGAGAACTAGCACAGCACCTTCCAGCTCAGCACCGCAGTCCTGCACAAACTCCTCACCAACAGCGACACGTGGGACCACTGGAGCCACAAAGGGAACATGAATGTAGCTATGAGAGATATTTCTTCATCTTCTCCTCTCCATCATAACTCCACTCACAATAGAGTGTGTTCTTGCTCACCTCTCCCTTACCTTGGATACTCTCTTAATTCTGCCTATGCACCAAGCTACGGCCAAAGAGGGGGTCCAAAGAACCTACAGACACAAAGTATCTGTGGCAGTGGTCACCGTGACCACGCAGAGGTTTTGGGTCTGTGGCTTCTGCACAGTGTTCTGCAGAGACATTGATCTTCCTGGTGGGAATACAGAAACCCTGCTCTCCTCTGCTCTTGGCTTTGCTGAGCTGACCCAACAGGCACTGGCACAGCCAACACACACCGAGAGAGAATCCACCCCGAGGTGGCACTGAGAGGTGCAAAGGAAGTTGTTCCTTAGAACACAAAACCACCCAAACCAGGGAAGGCTGGTCAGGCTTCAGCCAGAAGGATACCCATGGCTGGTGGTGCAAGGCTGAGGGACACGGCCAGCACTCCGTCCATCCCACGAGGACAGGCTTTGTCTCCTTCTGCCTCTGCCCCCCCCCCAGCACTGACCCTGGGTCGGGGGCACACACACCGGCCTTGAACTCTCCGTCTGTTTCTCCGCTGTCTCCCTGCTATATTAATTACCATTTCCCTCTGCCAGGGCCAGAAAACAACCTTCACTGCATTAGTGCTAATTAAGAAGAGTGAGTTTCCTATTCTGGCTGCTTAAATCACCCACTCTCCTCACCCAGAGCAGAAAGGAGTGCTGACAATCTTATTAAAAGCAAAAAGAAACACCTCGGTCATGCTTTGAGCTGGCAAACGGGGCCAGCCAGCTCTGTCCTTCTGCAGGGACAATGAGGCTGGACAGGACAGCAGCAGAACAGAAGGGGAAGGGAGAGAGAAACGACACATTCCCTGGGCCTTGGAGATCTGTACCTCAAGGAGAGGTAGGGAGAACACCCTGCTTTGGAAACACCTATATTTGAAAGCAGAACACCCAAAATGAGCACATTTCCAGCACACTTGGCAGAGTGGCAGTGTGTGTCTCCATCAGAACATGGACCTGGAGCATCCTGGAGGATGGTTTAATGGAGCCACAAGTATTTGGAAAATACCGGTTCTGATCTCTCAGTACTGCAGGAAGATTTCCATTTGCTTGAGCCAGGTGAACAGGTAATAAAGTTAATAACAAGGTACCTTCACTTCCCACTGAGCTCCAGCCTGGGAAGGAAAGTCTTCCTCTTGGACACCAATGATCACCCTACTCATGTCCTTTCACCTGCATAAACTCACCTGTGCACTGTTCAGTCCAACACACACAGACTGTTTCCTCTCTTGAAAAGTGATCCCCTTGGTAATTAGAGTGTAATAACACAGAGGATTAAATTACAAAGCAGGGATTTATGAAGGCAAGTGTCCAATCCTGAGATAAACTGATTTTTAATATATTAAGTATTATTCCTCAGAATACCATTAACTATCCCTTTGGATACTCAGGATCTAATGGAACACAGACATTCTCCTAAGCCATCCAGGCTTGAGGGCTGGAAGCCATTGTGACTTTGTGCAGCTGGGATGAGAAAGGAGCTGGATTCAGTCCTCCTAAAGAGCCCTGTACTGCCTCTCTCCCAAAAAACGCTTGCCAAACCAAAATTCCCAAAACTTCATCTTTTTTTTACTGTCAGAAAGCAGACAGATCAGGCAAAACAGTTTGTCTTATTCTTCTCCCATGGTTAGTCCATAAAGTGGGAGATCAATAACTCTTTGTATCCCACATTCTGTTACTGTGAGCAGCAGCAGCTCAGGTGGGAACTGGAAGGTTCTTGCTCAGTCTGTCAGAACACATACATGAGACTACTGGATTTGTGTGTACATTTGTGTTTATAAAAGGCCAGGAAAATTCACAGAGAAAAATACCTATTAACAGAACATCCTTCATATTGCAAAGCAAGAAAGAGAAAGAAAGCCTCTTTGTTGCAGATGCATTCAGATATTTTTTTATCTCCTGGCACTATTTTCCCACAGACCCAAACCCTGCTCATGGCACAGGGGTGACTTGCTGATGTCCCTTCCTGCTGACACCACCAGCAGCACAGCAGCTCCAGCGGATCAGGAGAGCAGACCTTGACACCCACCCTGGTTGTTACTTCCCAAGAAACCACAGCTTCAGCGAGACAGGACATGTCCCTGCTTCAAGTACATGTTATACACGATTGGAGAAGCCTGGAGCCACCAGGAGCTTCAGCAGTATCTGAGCCTTCAGTGTTTGGTTTAGTCTCCTGGGAACAGCAGATGTGTGCTAAGCATGTGCTATTATTTTAATTTTTATAGCTGGCCAACATTCAGAATTGGTGGAAGGCAAAGTCCTGCTCTGTAGAGGAGGCAGGTTCAGAGACCTGAAGTGGTGGGAAGTCCCCGGTGCCCAAAGCCAACCTGGAGCAGTGCCCAGCACTGGATAGGGCGGATTTCTCCTTGCACCAAGGGCTAAATCACATTAAGTCATCCACAGAAGCATTAAAGAGTTTCCTGATGTTACATTTCTGTGTAAGCAGTTAGAGCTGTTGCCATAGGAATGCTAACAAATATAGGGACAATTATAATTGTGAATAAAAGGGATAGGGAAAATAGAAGAAGATGGCCTATGCTATGGACAAAGTTTGGACTCTGCTCTGTTCGTCCGAGTACCGAGACCTGGAGACACCTGTGGCACCCACAGAAGGGACAGTGGGCTGGGGGGCCTCTGGCAGCCCCTGTGGACACCTGAGGAGCAGGGGTCCGGAGAGCAACTCCCAGGCTGGGCACTGACCCCGTCCCCCATCTCTCTGCCACAGGCTTTGCCGGCAGAGAGTCCTCTGGAGAGAGGCGGAGATTCAACCCCGTGGGGTCCGGCCTCCTTCCCTTCATCCCCCCACTTTACAAAAATAGAAAGAACACATGTTCCCATTAGTCACTTGCTAGAGGGAAGCTGGGGGGTATATGCTGACAGTTGCGAGGCTGAGCTCTAATTTGAATGCTATTTGCATATTCCAGGTAGACAAAGTGCAGCCGTATGAAAAACAGGCACGTGAGGACGCACAAAGTGAGGCAGCAGAGATGACACTTGCCAGAAATCCAGCCTTTTTCCCAGTGTGTTCCCAAACACACGTGCCAGGGCCCCTCGCAGCTACTAACGCCCAGCCTGGCTGGTCTCAGCGAGGCTCTTAATTAAACTCTGCTTGCTAAGAACGCTTTATATTTGCAGGAGTGAGGACACAGCTGTCCTCATGGGAACATCACACAGAGGGCTCTTCCCTCTGGATAATGCCATTTGCCAGCCCCAACGAGCAGGAGCCATCCCAAGGCAATCCGAACGCAATCAGTGTCTTTCACTGCTGTTGACTAAGCTGAAATTCGTTATTTTCCGGCATTCAGTGGGGACTAATGAGTGTCTGAAGCTCATCGCAGGGCTGAACGTCCCTCCTCACTGACATCCTCTTGATCTCTAAAAGCTCAGTGATCTTTGGCTTGAGCGTAACCCCTGGGAGTTCAGAGGTTAAGTTTTGGGGATGCAATCAGTGTCTGAGCCAGGCAGGACAGAACTGCACCAAGGTTATGTCAAAGCACTGCTGGGTGAGGAACAAAACCCCGACTCGTACAAGTGGTGGTTATTTACATACCCACCAGTTCACAGACGTTGCATCAAGAGCAGCACATTTGACCAGTGCCTCACCAAGCCTCTGCAACTCCAGCAAGACCAGAGGCCTTCTCCTGGTTTCCCAATAAGAGGGAGCTTCCTCCCTTTTGTGGCTTTGTTCTACATCCATCAAAGATATTACCTGATGTTTTTCCCACCCTAAGGATTTTTTCCTGCATGGGTTTCACTGAACACCATTCCTTCCCTCCCGCTTGGTGACCCACTGGGAGCTCTGAGCAGAGCCACGGCCGAGGTTTGGGCAGACCATGTTCCCAGTGTACCGATTACAATATATATAAAATAATACTTTGTACAAGTTCAGAGGGAATAATTAAACATTGCTCTGAGCTCTTGGCAGTGACTTTTACAACACCGGGTAATGAGTTATCACATTTTGACCTTTACATCTAACTCACCTTGGTGATTTGCTGAAAAAACTTTGACCACTCTATAACAAAAACAAGAGGAAAAGGAGAAGGCAGCCATGGGTGCTGCTCCAGCCGGCAGGTAAATGATCACAAACACCAGGTATCCGTCCAAGAAGCCACTGAACTACTTCCTAGTGTTGGATTTAATAGCAAATTACCAAAGAGACACTCCACATTACTACAATCTGCACATCAAACCAGGCAGAAAGCAACCTGCAATTATACAATTAGATTGATACACAAGCTTCCCGCTCGTGTTTGTTCCTGCTGCCAATCACGCTGCTTACTGGAAAACAAGGGCTCAGAGCTTCCAGCCTGCCTCACACTTCTCCTCCTCTGTGCTTGTCCATTTTGAGGAGTTTTACTGATCACATCTCAATTTTTAACAGCTTGATGAATCCAGATTTAAGATCACACCTTGCCCAGGTATCTTTCAGCTGTACCAAAATCCATCTTCATATGTGGGGCATAATCTATCCCAGCAGCAACTCACTGTGTGGAACGTGAGAGTAGCAAAGAAGAGACAAATAAGTGTTTATTATTAGCTGACAAAGGCAGCTGATTGAAACCTAACCAAACCCTTGATTTCAAATGAAAATTATGAAGGGAAAATCACTTCACTATGCTGTGCCCCGACAGAAATCATGAAAGGGGAATGCAGCCAGGAGAAGCCTTTGCGTTTGAGCTTGGTCTCCTCATAATACAGTGCCTCTAAATGACTGAACATTGAGCACATCTCAGGTACTTCAGAAAGGTCTGCTCGCTCTGGTTCAATGCACTGGTGACCCCTCAGGTCCCCGTGATAATTCATTTTTCCCACCCTGTCTTTAACCACACCTGTTCCAACAGTCACACTTTGTGTCTCTTGAGCATCGTTCCCTTACAAGTACCTCCTCCAGCCTGAATGCTGAGCCTTCCCAGAGAGCCTGTGCACCACACTGATGAGGTAAGTCTGTACAGAGGTGCTATTTATCCAGCACTGCGAGTCAGCAGAGCCCAGACACAGACAGACATGGATCTGCCCGGGTGCAGAGTAGTCCCAAGGAGCTGTGTGAACAGCAGCGAGGAAGTAAATGAGGGTGTCCAGGCAGCTGTGAGAGCACAGCTTTGAGGGGGGAAGGCAAAGCTGGACGGACACAGTCTGACCCTGAGCAGGCACCAAGGTTGTGGCTCACTGGGATCACAGTTCCCAGTTCCAACAGTCAGAAACACATCTACCACAGAGACAGCTTTACATATTTTGTACATATACGCAAACAAAATGTCTGATAATAATTCTTTTTTCCACTAATTACATTGTTTAGATGTCTGGGTTTTGTTTAGCTTTCCTGTCAAACCCTACCGAAAGGAGACCCTCATTTACCAGTAAATGCTGAGAGACCGTTTCAAAGACCTCTGCACCACTCATGAGCTCAGATCTCAGTGACTCACATGTTTTCTGGAGCCCACATCTCACGCTGGTGGTAAATGATTCAGGTGGTGGAGGCACAACAGCTCAGAGACACGGAGTGGCACCTGCAGGGACTCACATGGCATCACCCCGACTGTGAGTGCTGATGGGACACACAAGTTACAAACTGACTCACTGACTTGCCACGGCTGCAAGACTGTCTGCCCTGATTCCCTTCTTTTCCCCTCATAGGATCAGCTCTCAAACCCTTCCCTGTCACACACTTTACCCTGTGGGTTATCTCACTGGGCTGTGCAATTCACCATCTCCTGCATCCACTTGCAGACCTCCTATGAGCAAATCAGGAATTTCTTCTGCTCCCTTCCCTCCACGAGAATTTCTGCATCTTGGCAAAAATTCTTTTATAATGCCACGCAACATTTGGATTTACAAAGGCAGTGACATTACAGACGAGCCTGGGATTCAGATGAGGCCTTTTTCCTCAGGGTCAGGAGGCCAGCAAGACTTTCATCTACATTTTCAAACTACACAGGGATTCAGCTGTGGCTTTTGCTTGTCATAATAAATACAAGATTAAAACCAAATCTCATGACATGAAAATGCACGTAAAGCTCAGATAACTCCAACACCAGGTCACAAAGTGGTTGGGTCACTGGGTGGCACCGCCAGCCCCACCCACGTCCGTCCTTCCCCAGGTCCTGCCTGGACCGTGTGGCTCCGCCACTCACAGCTCCTGCCTTTCCAATCCTTCACCTGCTACTGCATCCTCTCACTGGGCAAAGACAATATTCTGTATGTAAGAGACATTTAGGAGCTGCAAACAACTGGATCAGATCATGCTCTTCCGTTTCAGACATCCTCTAAGGAGAAAGCGCTTCCTGCCAGCGCACAAAGAGCTCAGCCATGCCGGGGAGGAACAGCACAGCACTAAGAGCAAAGGTAGAAAATGGAGGATGCAGATTATAAAATTCAGTCACATTTTAAAATTTTCTGCTACAATAATTCACTTTATGTAGAATTAATGTGGCTGATTGAACGTTTGTGCTGTAATTTACTTATAATTAACATTTTATGGTGAACAGATTTCACCATCTCCTTCATGCTGTGAACTCCAAGCCATAGGTCAAAAATAGAGATGAAACAGATAAGCACAAAATATTCTCACTGAAATATTAATGAGATTTTAATTTACTACTTTAAAAATACATCTTTCATCAATGCCTGTATATCAAATCATTATTTTAATTTTTTTTTACATTGTATTAAAAATATAATGAACTTTCCTAACTGGTTGAAAGATCCTGAAATATCTTCTGTGAAGAGACATCTCGGGGGAAGAAAAAGGACCAAACACTCACAGCACTCAGAAATTTCACACAGGGGTTGGCCGAGAGTCACCTCAAATCAAAACCAACATCTTTACCCTTAACCAGCTAAAACTGGGGGTCTCCACTCTCAGGCCCTGTGGTCCAGCACAGCCATCCTCTTCTTCCCACCAAGATCTTATTTAAAAACACAAGGTCACTTTCTAAAAAAAAAAAAAATACAACTGCCACAAACTTCGTCCTGTGCTTCAACTTGTGAGATACAATATAGACAAGGTGCTGCTCTGATCAGGCATTCCCATCTTTTCAGCCTGTTCTGGGTAAATGTGAAACCTCCAGGACAAGGCTCTGCTGTTAAAGAAGACACCACAAGTCAGAGCAAAAACAGTTTGGGAAGAAAGTCAGAAGAAAACTTGCATAAAACCTCCCACCCACTCGCCACGTGCGTTTCAAGCTGCCTTTCCTGCTGCCCAGAGATGACAGACCACATCTGAATAAATTATTGAGTCATCTGCAATTCATCCCGTTTCCTATATTCCAAGGCGCTATCAGACAGGCAACCGAGGACATTCCCGGAACGCTCTGATGACAGAGAATGAAGATATGGGATGACAATGAAAAAGTCAGCAGAAAATCATAAGTCAATGGGACTATTTTATGCTCTTTACTTCCTAGCCTGCACCAGGCCATTCAAACAGCTCATTGGAATTTCAAATGAAAAGCTGAATAATACAGGATTATAAATCTGTTACAAACAAACCTAAAACGCATCAAGAAAAATATACATGGAATTTTCCTTTTTAAACTGCTTGGGTTTTTCTTACAGGTTTGTTTGCTGGGAACCGGCAGCTATTTGTTTTTAGGGTAAAGCTGCTTTTTCTTTACTATTTTTTAAATGTACTTCACTTGTTTACATTGAAGGCCAGTGCCTGCAATGGACCCCTTGGTCCCTCCAGAGCTTGAAGAATGGAATCCAGAGCCTTTAAGGTTTCCCTACGCAGACATGGGCTTGCTCTTTTTTTTCCTTTAAAGATATTATGAAGAAAAAAAATAATAGTATTTACCTGTGGAAGAAATTTCAAGAGAAACCAGAGCCTGAGCTTGCTGCAGCATCCCACCACAGACTGACTCTGAATGGGAAGTTAAATTCTCATCTGCAGAAAACAGGACTCTTTGGAGGCACAGTAACAGGATTTCAGACGGGTTTGGAGCCCCCACCCTCCTGCGACATGGGGGAAGTACGTGGGGCTCTTTCTGAAGTTGTTCTGGGAGACCAGGGGATTATTCATACAAGTATCTCTGCTCATGATTAGAACAACTCATTAGAAGTCCTTTAAAAAGAAAATAAAGCCTGAGTGTTTCCTCTGAAGTAAACAATTCAAGAGCATTTGTAACCAACAGCCTACCACCCAAATCTGAGCTGGTGAGTGCACTGCTTCTGGGAAGAGCAAGCAAAAAACCCCAAGTTACAAGAAAATACCTGATACTGTATTAATTTTCATTGGGTTTTGGTTTTTAAACATTTTTCATTGTCAGAATGAAAAAAAACCAAACAAACCAAACCCTGAAGAACGGGGCAGAGGAAAAACCCTGAAACACAGCAACCAAATACTGAACCAGGAATTCCCAAATAAACTGTGTAATATGATATTACAGCGTATCATCCACAGAATTCCCAGAAAAACTCCTGGACTTCCCAGACACTGCCAAGCAGTAGGAGCACATGCATTGAGCCAGGACACCACTTTGTGCCTTGGGAAGCCAGAGTGGGGGCAGGAAGAGGAAGAGAGGCCGATAAGGTTGAGGGTCCACCCTCCTCCAAGAGCAGAGTGTTGCTCTGGATGCTGGACCCAGCAGAGATGAAGCAGGACAATCCAGCTGCCCTGGGGCTGTAGTGGGAGCTGCCAGAGGAGGCAAAGCCATGAATTGCATAGCAAATAAAATCCAAAAAACTGCCATGAGGTCGAAGTCTTCAGCCCTTTGATCCCCTCCCTGGTGCTGAGACACCGCTGGAACTACACGGACTCCTCTTTAAATGGCATATTAATGATGAGAAGCTGCTCTAACAGATGGTATCCTTGCACTTTCTCATTCCCAGGACCTCTGATACCATCCTTTAATACATAAGGTTGCTTTTTTTTTCAGAACACCAACGAGGCTTCTACTCAAATATCGGGCCAAACCTTGAGAGACCGGCTCCCACAGGCACCTGCTCGAAGAAAATCTTAGTGCAAAACCTGAACGAGAACCTTAAATTCTAAGCACAAAATCACAGAAACGTTATTTACGACACACCAAGTTCACGTGGAAGAGACACTAATCATGGCTGCAACCCCAGGGCTCCCCGATGGAAAGGACCAGCCAACACTGAGTCCCTCAGACACAGCCCCGACATCGCCGGCTCGGCCGCGTGTGGGGACCCAGGATCCCTGCTTGGGGGAGCAGGGGAAGACATCCTATGGATGCATTAAACCAGCTTTCTGAGTCTTAAGGAAACAGAAATGAAATAAATAGACAAATAAACAAACACTTCAAAGATAACAAGGAAATCTCACCAGTTGCAGCACATGTCCACTCAGTTTCTCTTTTTTTTTTTTCCTGAGTGCCTTTTCCTCAGTAAAAGCCATCAAAGATCATTGTGAATCAGTAATAATTTTTTTTTCGCAGCATCGAAGAATTAAAGCAAGAGAGAAAGGGAAGGCATGCGAGGGAGAAAAGGAGGGAGAGAAAGAGAGAGGTTAAGCTCAAAGGCAGAGAGAGCGAAATGGACCAGATTATACAAAATTAAAAAGCAAATACGCACAGACAATTTGTGCCGAGTGATTGCAAGCAATTACAGTCCGGCTTTTCTGGAGGGAAAATTGGGGAGGGGGGGGGAAGGTTATTTCAGCTTAAAAGGAGACTTTATTCATTCCTGATCAGCTTCTCCTACTATTCTCTCTTTTATTCTCGGATATCAATTTTAAAAAAAATCACCCTTCAGATGTTACATGTCTAACCCTGGGAATCCCACCCCTGGGCAGAGAGGGAGGATTTCAGCTTCCAATCGGTTCTTTCTATAGCCCTGAAAAAGCAATTTGCTCATAAAGGATAAAAAAAAAAGGGGGGGGGGGGAAGAAAGAAAAGGAGGGCAAAAAAGGGAAACCACAACAAGGGCACACGTTCCTCTTGGAGGAGAGCTTCAATTTTACTGTAATTGTCTGAAGAAGAGCTGCTTTGATCTGCAGAATTATTATTATGCTCCAAATGCCGAGCTGCTGATGTCCCAGCTGGGCTGGGCATGGCCACACCAAAGGTCTCTCTCCCCCACCTTCTCTGGACCTCTGGACTTGATCTCAGGAGCACCTGAGGCAGCCCCTTGGCTGCCCTGGGCTGGGGTCGGTGCCCTCCCAGCCACACTCGACCCTCAGCTCAGCAGGGCAAGGGATTAACATGGGCATGGCCTCATGTGCGGATCAGGAGAAGGCTTAAGGAAGTATTTCCTGGTGTTTTGGTCTCCTTCAATCCCTCACTGAAGCAGTGGGAAGAGGCTTCAAGGCCTGTAATAGAATTCCGGTCTTACATCACTACTTGTTACTGTTGGGAATTGTTTAATTTTTATATGACAACTAAATAACCTACAGTGTTTGAAATGCATCTCCCTGCTTGTGGCCCAAGATAGGTGAATTTTGTAGGGAGCAGAGAGAAGGACCAGGCTCAGCCCCACTCCCAGCAGCAGGAGCCCAAGAGGGTGAGCACCAGCTCCAGGCACCAGATCCACTAGAGCAGAGCACTGAATGCCATGTCCAGTGGCACCCTGGACACCTCCAGAGATGGGGAGTCCACCACCTCCCTGGGCAGCCCCTTCCAATGCCTGACCACCCTTTCCATGAAGAAATTCCTCGTGATGTCCAACCTGAAAGGACACAGAGAAGGGAACACCAAACACGTGTCCAAATGTCGACTACTTTTAAATTCAGCTCTTCATGAACTACACAGCCTGACAGCAAGGTCAATACCCCAGAAATTTAGGATTTTCTCTCATCAGTTAACGCTGGCTGACACCCAGCGGGATGTTTTCCATGCCCCTGATCAAGTCCTGAGCACCAGGAGCTGCCATCAGAGGGGCTGCTGTGCAGGTGCTCACGTGTGGACACGGCACCCTTTGCACCCTCCCCCTCCCCCACCCCTTTCACTTCAAATGCCCCAAACGTCTGCTAAAATTTCATCCACAAAGCCCAGTTCTGAGGTGAGGCACAGAACAGCATCCAGGCACTGGTGATGGGCTAGTGGCCAGCAAGTATTTTTGCAGCTCAGTAAGAACAGAACAAGAACATTGAGATTTTACAGAATGAGTAAAGCACTCTATGCATTGGAAGTTTGAGACAGGTATGATCTTAAAATCTCCCCATTATTTATAGACACAAAAATCACACTCTGTATAAGTGAAGGTTTCTAAAATCATTTTTGTACAACTCAGAGCCCCAGTAACTGCCAGTCTGCCTTCACATGGAGAAATCTATGAAAAACGGTACAAACCATTTCTTAAAAAGCCTCCAATATCTTTCTGAAATAGTTTGCCTGTAAAATATGCAGCATGCCCAAAATACACCGAGACGTGGCGTGACACAAACAATTTATTGGCATTAGTCTGGGATGAACCCCGTAAGTCACGCAGGGCCTCGCTCCTCGTAAGTATTGCCTCATCCCAAACTCATCAATAACACCTTCACTCCATTCCAGCCGAGCATGAACTGTGTATCTATCTCAACTATAAACATACACAATTTTTCAGTCAAAGAGTAATAAGCAAATAGCTGGATTTCACTCATTTTGTGTTCTGCAGGTAGTAAAATAGACACATATTTAATGTACATACCCAAAAGTGCAATGCCAATAAGTAGAGAGAGTCATATATCCCAGTTAGTTTATGGATGGTTGTATTTTATGGCTGTACTGCTAAAGCCATATTTGCATGCATCTAAATATAGATAAATATCTCTAAAGCCAGAATCTGCAGACATGAAATAGAGAACTAGATAAATGTAAGGCAACACACATGATAAAAATAATCCTAATTTCTAGATATAATTATGAACTCTTGCCTAAAATTAGTACTTAGGAATGGGATGTTGAGGATATGCAGTGTCCTCTTGTGCTGATCCTGGAGGCTGCCGTCAGAGCTATCACTCTTTTGCTTCATAATTTTGCTAATTGGTCATTAAGAAGTCTGTAATTCTAATTCTGCCTTTGCCGGCAACACACTGTGGGTCAGCAAGGAAATTAATCTGCCTCTACACCTCAGTTTCTCCAACTGCAATACAGGGAAATGCAGATCCATCACCAGGTCCTGCAGGAGTTAATCTGTTAATGTTTGTATCAATCAAGTTGTCAAGTGCTATTTAAGTGCTTATTATTACTCATACAATAATTCTCTCCTTCTGGGCTCCATAGGTTTGTAAATACCTCTTTCATCACACACATGAGGTTCTGTTGGGGCACAGGAGATGACCCAGACCTTGGCCTAACCAAACCTGTCTTTTTGGGTGGTTTGAGCTCACCAAATGCTCCAGAGCAGGGCTGACCACGCGTTCCTGATCGCTGCTCCCCTGCTGCAGGACACTTGGCCCTGTTTGTGTCACCATAAAGCTTTTTCCAGCTGCCCCCTGCACTGGGTCAGGGGACTGGTGGAGCTTAAGGACACATTTGTATCCTATGCCCAAGTACCACTACAGACATAATCTTGTGGGAGCACCTTTCCCATAAGGCAACCCTTGGACAAGGGCCTTCCCCTCCCTTCAGCCTGGTTCCTCCTCTTCCTGTGCTCCTCTTTTTTGTCCTGGAGGCACAAACTCGAAGGAGCTGTTCTGTTTATCCAGAGCATCATTTGCTCTGATTTCCAGGGAGAAACTCGGTTTATTCGGGGCACCTGGTTCCGAGACACCTCAGAGTGAGGCCCCGCTCTGGGCCACGTGCTGTGCCTGGCTCCTGCATCAGAGCACAAGGAGGGACAGACCTTTAGTCCACACGGAATTTGTGCTCTTTGTAACACCTGTCTACACCAAAGGCATGCAGCATTCCAGGCACGTGCCAGCCGGGATTCCTGGAGCCTGCCTGCACTGGGAGCTTCTTTAAAAATATAGCGGCTCCTCGTGTAGTCTGCTCCCAAAATGAATTCTCTCTACTGGCACCAGTGAAGCTAAATACAACTTATAAAATATTGAGCAGATCTTCATAAGGAATGCAACTAAAAAAAGTGACACTTTAATTATTATCTTTATGCTCCAGAAATATCCCATCAATATGAGAAGCAGATAATTCACAGCCACTGTTCCAACCACTCTGCAGCACCAGGAGATGCTGGTGCCTCATCCATACCGGGCGCACAGGCATCAGCGTGCCTGTGTACGCAGCCTGTAGTTATTTATCAATTGTTTATGCATGCACTTAGTTATGAATGTATTTAATTTATAAACATTTATATTGCAGAGCAGGAGATGATAAATTCAGAAGAAAAATACCAACTCATAGAGCATGACCCTCCTGCCTCGTTTAGCCAGGAACTCTGTCCCTTGTCCAGGTGTCCTGACCTGGACCTTTCTGCCAGCAAACCCAAAGAATTGAGACTCTGGGAAGAGCAAATCCCTTCCACTCATTTTATCCACTGTGGTCCCGAGCAAACCAGCTCTGCCAAACTATAGAGTTCAGCTCATCCAGTGCTCTGCCCACAACTGGTCCTTGGGGAATCCATGGGGTTCTGCAGCTGCTAACGTGTTAGCAAATTACAGAACTTCCAAATTATTTTTGTGTTTTCAAAATACGCTACGCTGTGTGCAAAACTGTACATCTCTCAGTCAGTCAAGTAATAAATAGATAAATATATGTGTCTAATTACTGGTTGAAGAGCTTATTTTCCTACTGCTCCAGCATTGACAGCCACCTAAACTCAAAGTCCATCGCTTTCAATGCAAGACATCTAAGGGTCAGCAGATGAAGAAATACAGGGTAAAAAAGCCTCCTGATATGAGTGTTTTTGCAGAAGAGCTTTATTTAAACTCTTTTTTACCTTTAAACATGTATGTTTTTGTTTTCTCAGTGCTCCAGTTTAACAGCACAGACCAAGCCATGGATGAGCCAACTTCTGTCCTTTATCCTCCTTATCTTTCCTTAAGACTAAATATGCATTTTAAATAGCATCTTGATTTGAAATCAACATTTTTTATAATTTTGATCTCTTCTTCATCCTCTTAAATAGTCTAGACTCAAATCGCCCTTTGGTTTCAGTCTAAGCTTTCTGCCCTCAAGGTTCTAAAATTATTTGAGTTATTTCTTCTCTGCTAGCAGCTCTGCCAGCTCAGTGTTTGTGCTTCACTTTCAAGGGTATTTTATTTATTTTCTTCACTTTCAGCTATTGAAATCGGCAAGAACAAATTTATATAATGAGCCTTAATAACAGTTTCTCCCATAAAGTTCCCTATTTATCTCCTATTGTAGTGGCTTAGAAAGCACAAAAATGATGGACAAATATAGGTGTAGTATAAATCTCTGTGACTGATAGTGAATAATTTAAAACAGTCTTTATCCATGGGGTGATGCTTGGAACCCACCTGGTCTGCATGAACCTTTCCCCGTCGCTTCAAATCCTCCTTCCACAACACTCACAGTAGTATCTTCTCCACACACACAAATAAAACCCTGTTTATTCCCACTCTGTCCAATCGCTCGGCCTGTAACACTCACCCCACAGCTCCCACCTTGATCTGACTGTTTTTGCTGTCCTGGATCAGTCTGGATAAGCTGAGGTGCTGGGGAGCACATGCACAGAGTGCCACCGAAAAGCTCAAGCGCTCCCCAGGAAAAGGTGTTTAAAGTTACCAGCAAAGATTTTTCTGTTGCTATTTCCCTCACAAACATTATTTAAGCAAATTAGAGGCAGTGGAAGAGCAGACTGTGGGGTTTTTTCCCCTAATCAGCAGGAACAATGCTATTTTGAGCCCTCCCCTTAATCCCGCAAGCAGAATGATCAGCAGCAGGACCCCCCCTTGGACACACACACACTCTCCTGGGGTACCACCACTCCAAGCACCACAAGTCACCCTCCAAGCTCCATGGGAAGCAGCTACAGACTGAGTTTGTGTTTTGTACAGCACCAGGTACACTGCACACCAACAAAAGCCAAGTCAGCATTTTGTTCTTAACTATTTATCCAGTTTTAATGGTGGTAAGGAAGCAGTATCACAGGTGCTGCCTTTGCAGAGAGGATGAAGCCCACCATTTATTCCCCCCATTTTTTTATTTGCAGACCCATCCTCGGGCAGGTCAGAGTCCAGTAGAGCCCAGCTCTATCCCCCTTTCCCTCCAGCACTAATTAGCAATGCAATCCCACAAAGAGTGAAGTTGCCCGAAACCTCCCCTCACTCACAATGATTTATGTTCAATTTGTACAAATGGAGAAAATGAGATTTCAAATTTCAATGCCATTTCTGCAATGAGGTGATTAAAAGAGAGAGAGGTATTGCGTTCTACTGTATAGAATATTGATCCCAGTGCTATTTTCCTTAGCAATAACCATTAGCTCAGTATTATTTGCAAACCTCTAATGTGAACCTGGAGATGTAATTTACATTTGTGCTTTACTTATTTGCTTTAACAAAACAACACAAAAGCTTTGGGTCTTTCAATCTATCCTTATTGTCAATAAAATTAGCAGTTCATAAAAAAATTAATGTATATGCAAAACCATCACTTCCTTGTAAACTGCACCGAGACTGTAAACGTTACCCAGAACAAAAGGGAGATAAACTATTAAAAGGCTACGGCCATTAACAAATTGAATCCCAACCGAATTACGAGGAGCTCCCTTTTGTCCCCTTCCTTAATTTCTGGGCCCCTGGGAGCGCGCAGAAGTTTTGGAAGTGCGGGGAGGCGTCCCCAAGGAGCAGGGTGTTGACAGGGGGTGTCTGACAGGGATGGACATGCCCAACCAGCTGTGCCACCGCCAGAGCTGCCCGCGGCAGCCGGGACAGGGCACGGGGCACTGCCGTCCTGCAAACGCTCCTGGGAGGAGGCGACACAACAGAAACGAGAAGAAAGAGCACAATCCCTGCCGAGGGCGGCGGGGGCTCGTGGCCGTTTGTCAGCACCAGCCCCTGAATGGGACCAGGCAGCTCCTCGTCCTGCTGCTGCTCCCTCCAAACCCATCAGCTGCTTCTGCTGCCTGGCAGAGTTTAGAAGATGAGAACAAGGAAAGAAGAGGGAGAAAGCGAGGAAAAAAGAAAAAGCTAATGACCCATAATTGCCATGATAGTGGAATAGGGCCCGGGCAGCTGTTTTACATTCCCGGTATGTATAGTATGCAAATATCTACAAAGGGCCGACACAGTTTCTCTATTGTGGATCCTGAGGGTAACCAAATTAGCCTTTGGCAACCATGGTAATTGGGAGGTGCTGTTCCCATTAGGAGTCCTGCAAATTATGAAGAAAAATGGACCAAAGGCTTTGTCACAAATAATAATGCCGAGAAGAAAAGAGCAGGCGGCCAGCTTTGCTTTCTTTCTTTTTTTTTTTTTATTCCTACATTGTGTTGTTAATATCTTTCTGTTTAGTAATAAGAAAACAGTCCTCGGTGCCCTGCTGGACCCTCCTGGGCTTTCCATGGCAATATTGAGTTCTGGGAATACTAAATATGGGACAGAAACATCAGTTGTGAATTCCCCAAGGAGAAGCCCCTGACCAGCCCCCGTGTTCAGTCAGACAACACTGACACTGCTCGGTGCCAGGTTTAGCTTCGGGAATCAGAACTGGGATGAAAACACGGAGCTGGTTCTCTTATTTGCACAGGCCACAGAGCACCAGCCCTTTTCCCTCCCTAACTCAGATTCACGCAGCTAAACACAGATTTGTTCTCTGAATCGCCCAACTTTGCTGCACAAGAGGCACCATTTCCCACTAACGATTTGAATTTGTCTTTCACTCTCCCCACCTTCTTTGATCATCCCATAGTTCTCAATCCCAGCATGCAGAATCCTGTTTGATTGTTATGATCTACTAAAAAATTCACAACTGCCAACTTTTTGAGTGGAGCTCTCAGCTGTGACACCACAAGTCACTGCCAAACACGTTAAATGCTTTTGTCTCTAACACTCAAGAGCAAAGCTCGGCGTCCCCACGAACTCTCCTGGCTGAGATCCTGCTGAGCTCCCCACACTATGACATGGCCACAAGATCAACCTACATGTGCCACCACACAGGGTCAGCCACAACCTCTGTTCTGGGAAAAAAACCTGTCCTGCAAAGTCCAATATTTTTAGAGAACACAACTTTGACAACAAAAATTAGGTCTCAACTGCTTTTATATATCTTCCCTCGTCCAATGTTTTGCCCAACTGGCAGCAGGAATAGTCCCTGTCAAGTGACTGCAAATTCCAGGAGAGCATCCAGGCCTTTATTAACATAAAAAAGATTCAGAATAACTTCAAGAATCCACACTCACTGTGGTGGCTGTACAACCCGAATCAGGAAGTTTTATAGAAAAAAAACAATTACAAACCAAGTCTCACAAAGTGCAGTCGGGTTTTAATTTTTCATGCTAGGACTAACTCTTCATCTTAAAACCGCTGCAACACAAGTCTTAACCCCAGATCTTTATTTTTTCATGGTTTCCCCTCAGGGCCTCTTTAAAGAGCCGGCAGAAGAGTCACTTCCCCGCCGGTGCAGTTGGCACGACTGCAAGTGTACTTAAAGTTTGCGTCTGATCAGGTTATGTGTATTGGATCTGAAACCAGTTAGTCAATTCCTGCCGGTCCCTAAGTGGCGATTTGTGGTAATGTCTACATCAATACTCACAGAGCTGCGAGCTGCTTTACGTAAAGCAAATGTCTGCAGGATGGAGGGGCTGCTCCGAGGGCTCCTCGCTTAATGGAGATGTGGCTGGAAACACAAACACGCGCATACAACGCAAGTGCTGCAGTTAAAAGGCCCATCCTTCACCCAAACACACCCAGAGGGGACGGAGTGGCACCGCTCGGGCACAGCTCCCTGTTCCCGGCCATCTCCTGGGCAGCCCTCGGAGCCTCGGCACCCGTGACCCATCCGGCTGCCCCGGGCTCAGCACCCACCAGACCCACCTCTGCCAAATTCATTACAACAATTGTTTTTCCCTTTTCTTCTCAGCACCATTCCTGGTCCTTCCCTCCTGCATTTCCTTACTCCCTGGATTCCAAATGGTGGATACAGGGCACAAACTAGAAACAGCAGAAGGTCAAGGAAACAAACCAACCAACCAAAAACCCCACACTAATACAAAGCGTAACAGAAAATTAGACAAAGGTAAAAGATGTCATAGCACAAGGAAATTATGATTAATGTAAAATCAAGAGGGGCTACTGTTCAAGCTACAAATAGCAGAGGACAACTCTGAGCAATAAATAGTATCAGATTAAGCTGCTACTTTCCAAAACAACCAGCTTTTTTCTTTAATATTTTTCTTTTTGGTCCCAAATAGAACACAAACTCTTCAGAGCAAGGATTATCTCTGAGTTTGCAAAGTGCACACAACACAGGCTGACCTCAGCAAGGCCCTGGGGCAGCACTACACCTACAGGTGTGTGTCCTGGGCACAACTTCCTTACACATGTCACTTCTCTGTGAGGTGCCCACAGCTCTTGTCATACCCCACAGATCCTCCTGCACGTTGCTGCTGCTGCTTCAGATTGAAAACCCACGACTTCCACAGCAGCTACACAGCAATTTACACCTTGTAAGTCATTTAAATACACTGCCTGAAGTGTAAAATCTGGGAACTGTCAGCAATCCTCAACTTGGCAAAAAATTCTTGCTATTTATTACAGTAAAGTGCTTTCTGTATACCAAAAGCTGGCTCTGATAGATCACATCTTATCTCAGATAAAAATACGGAATAGATGATCTCCCAAGGTCTCTTCCAACCTGTTTTTCATGACTTTACAAAGAAAAAGAGCAGAACACAAATCCTATGGACCAGCCTTGCCATTCCAGCCCTTCGGAGCACAGAAATTCCTCTTCTGCACCAGCACTGTGACAAGCTCCTGTGTTCCAAGTCTCCCAGCTGCTCCAGGATTGAAGATGCTACTTCAGACCCTCATTTATACCATCTAAGACTTAAGGGTGTCAAATGAACAATAAAATCAGCAGAAAAAAACCCAAACCTGATTTGCCAAACCACAGCAAAGAAAACATTCCCAAATCCATCAAATCTCTGTACCCTCAGTTCGTCCGTGCAGGCAAAGGAGGGTTTGAGCAGCACTGTTCAATACAATTTCACTTTCTCTTACTAAGAGAGGGATCCTGCCCAATCACTGCAGGCTGAGGAGTCAGTTATTTTCAGAGGGAAGGGAAAGCCAGAAGCATTATTAATTTATTCAAATAGTTTTCTTTAAAAAGGAGCACTGACGGACCCTCCTTCTTTGGAAGCATCATGGATCTCATGGGAGAGAAGTCAGGTTGAGCAGGACCAGACTCTCCGAAGGCTCAGAGAAGAGCAAGGGGAGAGAAGCAGAGCTGCTTGTTTGGGAGCAGGTACTGGGAGTATCTGTTCATGGTCAATACATGTTAACCAATGACTGTTGCAGGCTCTGTGCTGTGCAGGGAACAGGGGCTTTGTTATCGCTGGGGGGGTTCACTTCAGTTTTATATTCACATTTGTTGTTCTGTTTAGACCAAATAGCAAATGATCGTCAGGAATCCTGTAAATCTGAAAGGATGCTCATTTATTTCCCACATTTTTTTCCTACAGAGATTAGTGCATGTAATATTTTAAAGCCGTGGCATAAATATGCCTGTGAGGGAGAACTCATATTTATACACTTGTAGAGTGTGTGATCGTGATATCCACGTGATTGGATACAAGGACATGTGGTAAAACACATTTAACACAAGATTGTTTGGGGCTCAGGGCCAGTTCTACCCAGTGAGATCAAACAGTTGCATCTCTCACAGTGGTTGAGAGCTGAAGTTTTGACCAGAAATGAGAGCAAAAGTCTGTATTTCCAGCAGATCTGGCATTTTCTCTCTATTCCTGATGTCCCTGAAAAAATAACATTAATGTTGGGGATATTTTAGTATCAGAAAATACTAATTTTAGAGACTCTAAAAAATTTCAATTTCTAATTTTTCATCTGAGTTGCATTCATGGCAGGTTATGTAGTAGATTCATGGGAGAGAAAGCTACTTTAGAAAACACTTCAAATACATATTTTAAACGAAGAAAAATCATTGAACTATAATAGTCAAAATAAGGTGAAATCAAATCTAAACCCCCATCTAAATAACTGTCTACGTGAAGCCTATGCAGGCATCGGTACTTCTGCTAACAACACAGAAAGGCAGAAGATGGAAAAAAAAGTGGGATACATGGAACATTCTGGAACAAAGGAAATTGAGGCATAGTAACTGCAAAGGTTAATATCATTAGGTTATTATTCAGTCAAGCCTGGAGTCCATTGTTAGGAAGCCCTGAACTAACCTGCAGCCTCCCTGGGCTCTGAGGGCCCCCACACTGTCCTGTTTCCCCGTTCCCTCTTGGGGAGTACAGGTCAGTTTTCCTAATTCAGATCTTCTCTCCACTCCAAAACACGGGCAGGATTTATTTCAGGAGATGAAATGACCGAAGAGTGTCCTGAAGAAGAACCGTAGGACAGGCCACACATGAAAGGCAAAGGAAACGTGTTACTCAACAAAGCAGTTGAGTACTTCAGACAAATGTGAGACAGGACCAATATTCTGTCATTTTTATTTTTTTTTTAAATATACAGAACCATAGCATTGTAAAAGTGGGAAAAAAATCTTTAAGATCATCAAGTCCAAACCTATCCACCATTAAACCACGTCCTCAACTACAGGCAACCCCATCAATTTGGGCCATTCCTTAGTGCAGTTGTTGGGTTTTGGTACTGCCAGGTTAACACCTGTTCCCAGCAGTGTGGCTGAACCACAGTCATGGTCCCACGCTTCCAGAGAAGCCACGGACACGCTTCAGAAATAGGCAGGGAGGCCACATCCTCACAGCAACCACTGCCTGCCACCAGGTATTCAGGCAAACCAATGGCTCAGATCTGGGCTGATGGGATGAACTTCAGTTCCTTCCCAACTTTAGCCCTTCCAGCCATCACTCAACACCTGGGCAAGAACCAAGTCACAACAACGTCCGATGGGCTTTGACAAACAACAGAGCACAAGCAGAGTGAAAACTCTGCCAAGACCCTGACAGGCTCTGTTGGTCCTTGTGCCCACAGAAATGGTGCTGGAGGCAATGAAAGAACACATGAGCTCATTCCCATGGAGTGGGAAAGGAAAAGGTCCTTCGTTTACCCATTCTGTGGTCACAACCATTCTGTCTCCCAAATACCACATTAGAAAAGAGAAAAAGAAAAAAAAAAAAATTCTTTGATGAAATTCATGGGTGGGTTAAAACATAAACCAAGAAAATAACAAGAAGAATTTTGGCTATGGAGATTTCAAGGGTCTCTCTGTCCTGATGTCCTTTCTGCCTCTGAAATAATGACTCCCTAATCCCTGATAACGTTCCTCTCTTTCCATTAGAGATGTGGACATGGGGCAGCTGGGAAGAGGAGAGCAGCAGCCTGACCTGCACCAGGTCGGTCTCCCTGGCCACTGGGCAATTCAAAAACGGCTTTGAGTAGGAAAATGCTCTTTTTTTCCTTTTTTTTTTTTTTTTTTTAATAGTACAACTAAGTCTGTCTGGGAGCACGCATACAGTTCATCTTCCCCAAAACCAACCCGAACGCAACAGTGTTCGCTGTGAAAAGCAGCAGCTACAGTTTAAAACAAAACAAACAACTTAAATCAAGGCAAAAGAGCAAAATGAAATACCTAAAGGGGGATGTGGGCCAAGCGAAGACAAAGCAATGGACTGAACCCACCTGGAGAGCAAAGCCAGTCGGCTGGGCTTTGGGGCGGGAGGAACATCCGCTCGGGCGCATGTGGCTGAGGAGCGTCTGGGGCCACGCCGGAGCCGCACCGAGCGCGCCGCGACTGCCCACGGCCCCGGAGATTGGCTGCTGGAGCCTGCTGGGGAGGGGGGACCTACTGGGAGGTGGTGGGGGAATCTGGCTGGCTGGGGAGGGGGGCTTCAGATATTTTATTTTACTTTTTATTTTATAAGCTACATACACGTATTGCAAAACCTCCGTTTATTCCTTCTGGGTCATATGAGGGAGCCACTGGCAAAGATAATAATATATGAAGCAAGAGAACGAGAGGGAGAAAAAGGGAGGGAGGGGAGGGAAGGAGGGAGGAAGGCAGAGAGAAGCAAAAGGCTTTCTATTATTCGGGACACTGGTGATGCACACTGAGGCAGTTGGAAGATTAAATTAAGTATTATATCTGCTGACCCCATTGCCATGGTTACCGGACAGCGGAAAATATTAATCAAGCCAAGCCTTTTCAGCTGAACATACCAGAAAAAAATGCTAAATATAAATATATATGTACATATTTGCTGCTCTGCCATGCTAATGTGGGCTGCCAGCAACCAAACCACCTGATATCACCGAGATAAACAAATTTAAAATATCCCTGCCGCACAAGAAGGCTGACGTCAGCGTGGGGAGCGCAGTGTGGGGACGGGCTGCAGCACTCGCCCTTCAGCCGATCAGAAAGGGAATTTGAATAAGGAAGGGCGACATCTTGCTGGGTGCCTGAGCTGGGGAGGCATTTAGGACTCTCTTCCTACCAGGAAGAAAGGGACCAGCCTGTTGTCCAGGGCGAGTCCCAGCCGCAAGCTGGTTCTCCCATGCAGAGCCGTGGAGTCACATCCAGACCACACGTCTCCTGCGGGAAATTAAAACAATTCCCACCAACTTGGTCTTCACCTTCAAACCAGAATCAGTGCTCAGAGGAGCCCCAGCTGCACCTCAGGGAGGGTTCTTCGTGTGTATGTTCTGTGTACGTGACCTGCAAGTCTCTGCCCTCCCACAGGTGCGACAGACTCAGCGTGACGGGGACAGACACAACATCCCCGCACTGACACACAACACTCGGGGACCTGAGGCGACACAACAGACACGGCCGGGATGGAGGGAGAACACTGCCATGAAATTGGAGTGTATCTAGTGCCAATAAATGCAAGTCAGGCTGCAACTGCAGCCAAGGCTCTCCCATCTCACCTGGGATGGGGCCAAATCCGTTCGGAAGAAGCCCTTAAGCTTTTGGAAAGAGCAAAATACAACCAACCCAAACCCAGGTCAGTAACAACACTGACAGTGAACAATTACCATCTTTTTAACTCTGATCTTAAACACAAAAATGGGAATAACAACACAAATTAATCTCTCCTATTCCACAGAGGCAATCACTGTCATAACTAAACCCTCATTCTCTGCTCTGACCACATACTAAAAACAGGACATCCATATGAAGGCAGTATTTCCTCCCAGTCACCATCTTCACTTTGCCTTGTTGACTGGTTTTGTCTGTATTTTACAGGTAAGTTTTATGCAGCTGCTGCCGACTTGTGTAATTTTCCCTGAGGTTTTCAAACCAGCAGAACACTGAGGTGAGAACTGCACATCCTCAGCTGTGACCTACCCACATATGAAGTGCTAGAGAA
The DNA here is from genome assembly GCA_035583135.1 of Lophotriccus pileatus. Lineage (NCBI taxonomy): Eukaryota > Metazoa > Chordata > Aves > Passeriformes > Tyrannidae > Lophotriccus > Lophotriccus pileatus. Next base: position 19,851,219 of record JAWWES010000021.1, on the reverse strand, counting down.
GAGAAACTGAAACACATTGAAAAATAAAGAAATAGTAAGCCACTAGACCCACTGAGAAAGCAAAGTATTTTAAAGAAATTTGAGATGGAAGCAATCAATATTTGCTCAGAGAAGCTGTGGCTGCCCCATCCCTGGAAGTGTCTAAGGCCAGGTTGGACAGGGCTTGGAGCAAACTGGGCTAGTGGAAGGTGTCCCTGCCCATGGCAGGGATGAGATGAGCTTTAAGGTCCCTTCCCACCCAAACTATTCCATGATTCTATGAATACATTAATAAATGTAATTTATAACTGTTCTATGGAGCTGGATACATCCCAGCCTGCTCAAAAACCAGCAGCCTGAGCTCACCAATACAAATATACATATAAAATATTGTATAGATTATACCAAACAAATGTTCTGGTTCATTTACAGTTCTGTAAAAGCAGAGCCAAATTTACTGAAGGCATAAACAAGTACATCTATTTCATTTTTAAAATGTTAATGAAGAATGAGATTGTTATTTGTTCTTGGTCTATTTTGTGATTTTAGCCAATAGTTCTAGTGATAATTATCAACTGTTTATATTTAGATAAAAGCAGCCCATATGGCAATAGCAGAACAATCTGATGTTTAGATCCTCAGCTACATGTTTTCTATAAATAATATGATTGAAGAACTGTAACAAATTATTTTATCAGTCTAAAAGCAGATACCAATATATAACAACTAAGAAAGCCATTTACTCATTATCTGCAAATAATAAATACCTTCCCAAGTACATTTAACACTTAGCAAAAGACGAAAATATAAAAATACAGATATTAACCCATAAATGCTTACATTGATGTATCTTAAAATTTACTTCTTAATTTTCATGGATGCACACACAGTATCAGATGGGTTCTTACGGTAATTAAAGGACCTGCCTAATTCTGCACACATAAACACACACTGTTATTTGATAAGTTTGTACCTGAATCTTACCCCAATCTCATCCCTATTCAAGCTGTCCTTCCCATTTCTCAGATTCCAAACCTTACAAATGCCCTTCCTCAAAGCGATCCTCCACCTGGGAATCCTCCTCAGGTTGGAAAATATTCACAACAATCGAACTAACGTCATTCCCAACATTACAGCAACGTTGCACACACCCGGAGAGAAAGGCTGCAGCAAAGCCTTCCCGGGATTTTCGGTGTCAGTCCCTCAGTCAGGATTTCCAGGTTGCACACCCTCCTGCTCCTCACACAAAGGAGCAGCCCCAGCCCCAGCCCGGTGCCGGCCCAGCCACCCCTTCCCGGCGGGAAAATGATTGCGGCACAATGGCCGGCACGGCCAGCTCAGGGCAGCTGTGTCATATAAATTGTCAGCAATGACCATAAGCACTCAGAGAAACAATTTAATTCCTCACTCCCGCCATCATGGGCTGATATATTCTTTCAAGGTCATTACCCAAGGCTAGGAGGGTCGCATGATTAACGAGTGACACGTCCAATGAGGGCGGCTGTGCCTGAGCAGGCCTTATATTAATTAGACAGAGGCGCTGAAAAATAAACGGTGCCTGGCAAGGAGGGGCCAAACCCGCACCTCGATGGGGCTGCACCTCCCCAAACTCACTGCACCGCCCTGCGCCTTCAGCCACCACGTTCCAGCAATTCACGAGCAGGATACACAAAAGGTGCTTCTTTCCTGGTTTAAACACCCTGGGCCCTCGCCCCAAGTTTCCCCTGAGCCTTTGTTTTATGCTTTTCTTCCCCCTTGCCATAACTTACTGACTTACACCACGTGGAAGCACCAGACACTGCTGTTCACAATTAACTGTGAATCTCCAGAGCGAATTTAAAACAAAAAGTCCCAAGGTTTGCAGGTTCCAGAGCAAACACTGGCTCATCACTGACACCTTTAACAATGTAAGCCCATCTCCCCCAAAACCCCTTCATAAGAGTTTTGCAAGCTGAATGTTTTTCTAAAACCAGAAGCCACACCTCTGCCCCTGGAAGCCACCAGGTATTCCTGACCACATCTCCTGCCTCACCACAAAGGAAAAAACTGAATCCCAGCTGATTTCCAGACACTGACCTCAGTCAGTGATAAGAGGAGACTCCATGTGATCAGTCATCAGAAAGGGGATTGCTTTTCAGTAGCAAAAGCAACCAAAAAAAGCCCCAAAGCCTGAAACTGCTGCTGACACCACCACAGAGGAGATTCTGCGATCCCAAACCCCTTGTTCAGGTCCTCAGCAGACAAAATCCACCTCCCTCCCTCCATCACGGCCTCTCTTAAGGGATACAGCAGGATTATCCATGGTTATTAATTGCAGTTCTACCAAGCACCAAAATGGTCACTGTGCATTTTCAGGGACTCTGAACAGTGAGCACAGGCAAACTTGAGTTTGAAGCACAATGACCAAATACAAATAGGAATCCCTTCCAAAATTCCATTTGGCTGTTTTTCCTGCATCCATGATGACCAGCACTAAGGCAACCTGCCTGGGAATACACCTTGGCACAGCTCTCACCACCTCAGCTGGAGTGACCTGGTTGGGGGAATTTCTTTTTCTGTCTCCAGCTGGCCCTGGAGAGGCCCTACATGATTCCACCTGCCCCTGCTGCCAGGCCATTTGGGAACATTCTCTTTCCCTTAGCTCTGCTGTTGGACATTTAAGTCCCCTCCTAGTTGGAAGCTTCAAAGTCCAGGAGTCCACACCCCATGGGGCTGAGGCTCTGCTGAAGGAGTGTCCCAGCTAGAATGCAAGAAGAAAGTATTAGAACACTATGCCATCTCGCTTCTTGGCACTTATATGTTTTCTGTAACAACAGAAAGAAACCCATTTTGAACATTTATTGCCCTTCTCTCAGGTTTTTAGACAGTCCATAAAGACAAACAAATATTATGCCCTATGACAGAAGGAGAAACAGCTAACCCAAGATTAACAGGCTTGCAAGGATAAGCAAATAACAAACAATGGGAACAACAATAAATAAGGGCACAGAGCTAGGCAGCCTTAAAAACTTCATATTTAAGGAATAAAGGCCCCTCTGATGGCTGCAGCCACTACCCAACTGCTCTAACACGATGCCCCTCCAAGGAACTGCTGTAAATAGTGCAGCTCCAGCCCAGCTCACAAACCCCCCAATGCCATTCCTTCTGCCACCAGCCAGGGTTCAGATTCCTGCTTATTTTCAGAGCAAACCAGATTAATTCTGCCATTTTGCTTCCCTGGTGCTGTGTCCCACCAGAGCAGAGGTTTCACTCCTCCCAACACTGGGCCTTGTGCACGTTTACAGTGCTGCTGCCTCTGCCCCTGTTTGTGAGCAATAACTGAGCCCCCAGGATCTGAGAGCAGGTCGGGCTTTCGAAAGCAGTAATGCACCCTCTGACTGACGGACCTGTGAGAAATATCTCTAATTAAAATTTCGAAGACGGCCAAATAAAATGAAACAAAGAACTTTATTCTCGGCGCGCTGGGTGCAATCGGGTCTACCTCGTGCCGGAGCCTGAGAGAGCGCCCGAGATGGGAGGGGACAGTTCTTATAAGGTCTCTTGATTTGCATAACTGTTCCCTCGTCCCTCCCATGCTCAGCTCTGTCCCTTTTCTTCCTTAAAAGGCGATATAGCCTTTTTCTTGAGTTTGATTGGTCCTCTCAGGGCCAGCTCAGACTTCCCTTTGCCAGTCCGTTGGTTGTCTTACCCGACCTATCAGATTGTTTCCCTTTTCCCGGCCGCGTGGCCCCTTGGCAATGAGCCTTGATTGGCCTCATTGTCTCACAATCTTCCCGGTTGCCTCTATATAGCAACAGTAAGCAACAGTAACATGATCACAACTATTAACAGGTCATGGCTGCAACAGAACTGTAGCCACAGGCAACTGCAGAACACCCCTTGTCACAAAAAACTCCTCATCACGAGGCAACAATAGAAATCCTGCTTGTAATAAAACCGTTTCCTTTATTTCTTACACACCCACAACACCCAGCTCTGTATACACCACGCTACATGGGTGTGGGGCACTGAGCCTCCTGTGCCAAACTGATGTGATGCTACTAAATCAGGAGAGATGCACTGTTAGCAAAGATAAAGCTCAGGACAAATCTACACTTATTATTTGGAGAAGATGTCTTTGAACACCACCTCAATCTCAGATCTCCCCCCCCAAAACCTGGCAATCAGCCTGCTCACTGAAGTCCACAGCACAGATTGAACAGTGCTTGGTGTATCTGTTCAAGCAGAAAAAGGGAAAACCACTTCATTTTCACCATGTTTGGGTGCTGCCAACAGGTCTGTCTGAAGTTTATGACTCAGTACAAAAGTACCTTAAACAAAGACAGTGTACTCAGGATCTACCTGAGCAAGAAGGACCCAATTTCCCAAGACTCTCAGCATTCACAGCTTCAACTGACCTAAATGAAATCACCTCAACAGCTCTGCAAAATTGCATTCAAGTGTTCTTGATATCAGCTGTTCCACCCATAACACCACGATGCCTTCCAGCTGCTCAGGTGAAGCATCGGGAACCAGAACACCTCCTGGTATTTTATCTTACAATGGTCACTAGTCAGGACCCTTTCCTCAGTCACAGCCAGATTTTTGGAGATGCAAACCACTCACCCCTCACAGCAGAGCCCAGGTACCAGGAGCTTGAATCTCTGCGTCCTCCAGGCTGGAATCCTCCAGAGTCCTCAGATAAAATATTCCCTGATGTTCCTGAGGCAGAGGAACGCTCCCAGCTCCATCCTGCTCGGCAGGTTTCCAGCCTCTGGTGTGGGGAGCAGCCAGACCAACCCCCAGGTGACTCTGCTCTCTGCTAATCACCACCAATTAACTCGTTAACGCTCCTAAGCTGATTTCTTCAGAACGCCCATTTTCTACTTCCAATACATTATGACAAAAAGGAATCACAGAGAAGAATAAAAGTTGTGTCTGAGCAGCAGCATTTTTAGGGTGTCACTGGCCTAATGACACCCAGTGACTTTCCTTTATTCTCACCTCACAGACTCAAAGGACAGAAGAAAAAAAGCAAAGTTCTGCCCTAACTACAAACTTTTGATCATCATCTGCTTCTTATAACCCCCCATCAAGGCTTCCAAGGCAATTCCCTGGGTATGTCTTTTGGACACTTAGAAAATAACCAAAAACTGGAAGAGGGAATTGAGACAGACAAACACCAGTGGCTGGGTTGTTAATCAGACTCAAGAATAATTTATTTTTTAAATCAAACCCAAACTTTCTAGCAGCATAATTCAGATTGATCCCTTTCTTCCTTCTGAAAAATACATTAACAAGAAATTCCCCCAATTTCCCCGTGGCCCCATGGTTGTATAAACCCCAGGTGCAACGGCAGACACACAGGTGGGACATGCAAACCATCCCTGGGTGTGGAGCCAGCAGCTGCTCGGTCCTGGGGCACCTCTGGAACACGAGCAGGATCAAAGGGAAAGACCGGCCAATGTTACTGCAAACGAAATCTAGCACAAATATAATTATACGGGATATATATTGGGAATAAATAATAACTATCAATAAACATGTTTTATTACAAAAACTGGCCATTCCCAGTGCCCCCTTCCCCCAGGCTCTGCTGCTCATCACCTGAGGCAAAACTCCCTCCCTCTGTGTTCCTTTAACACTCCAAAGCACAGGGGAGGGAGCATGGGAGCAACACCTCAGGTCATGGTATCAAAGGTGGGAGCTGCCACATGTGTCCCCAGGTCAGGATATCAAAGATGGGAACTGCCACACGTGTACCCCATCACACAGGCCAGGAAAGGCGGCAGCCCTGGACTGATGCTGTGCAGGGAAGGCACATGTACACACACACACACACTCTCATCACAAAAGACCCTTTGCACACCCAAACAGGAGCCAAACTCCATGTTACCCCTCAGCCTGGCAGCCTTTCCCACCTCAAGGGGTGCCCACAATTTTGGCAGGTACACAGCCACGCTCTGGCCCTTCAAAATGGCCTCTTCCTCCTCCCAGAGAGGGACCACTAGGGACTGGACTTTAAACATTCTTGGCATTTCCTTTACTTAATTTTGGTTTACCCAGAAACATGAAAACTGAAAAGAAAGAAAACATGAAAAGGCAACACTAGCCATAGACCCTCCTCACGACATGGGGTTATGACCTGGACCTGGTAACACTGTTTGATACTTCCCTACTCTTAAACTGCTGCATTTTTGGCCCTTTCTTGTAAGATTCCTCTTCAAGTCCATAAATTGCACCATGTTGGAAATCTGTTGGAAGAACTGGGGTTAAATCTCACACTCTCCTCCACTACCAACATCAGGTTGGGTCCAGGATGAGTTGTGGTGGAGGCAGAGCAGTCTGCACAGTTTCACAGAGCTGCACACTGAGCAGTGTGTGCTCTGTGTGTGGGGGCACAGATGAGACCTGCAGACATGGGCAGATCCCACCTCCTCGATGGACAGTCCCAGCACACCCTGCAAGCAGAGCTCACACACACGGAGAGATGCCACATGTTCAGACACGATCCTGCACCTCAACAATCAGAAGCGGCTTGGATTAATTTCCCAGGCTGCACGCTGAAGCTCTGCGGATACATTCCCTGCAAAGCTCAGTTACAGCCATTTGAGCAAGGGCTCTTCAGCACCAGCATCATCACCACGAGCAACATTCCCTGGCCTGACACCACACAAAGGCCAACATTAATCAGAGAGACCAGAAAGGGAAGATATCTCCCTTCCCGTTCCAGTCCCTCCCTCGCAGTAACAGTCCGTTCCTGCTCATCTGGGAAATGGGAACAGCGCTGGGCTCTGCCAGGTGGGCAGTTCAGGTGAAAAGCTGACTCGGGCTATTTTTAATGTCTTCCCTGTGTAACCATTTACGTTACATCTATTTAAGTGCGTGTGAGTTTACGTGTTAATGCCTGCTCACATCCAGGATAAAAATACACAGCACAGTTAGGCAAATACACGGAAATACAGACAGAATCCAATTCCTCTGGCAGACCACACAAAGGCTAAGAAATGAAAAATGCACTCACGCCCTCTAACACCGTGGCCGAGTGCACGCGCGAGAGCTCTCGTGGTGGGACTGAAGGCTGCTGCTGCTCCCTCTCCCTCTCCCTTCTCTGCTAAGGAGACACTTTGAGCGCCGGGATTGCTCACAATCTGGCTCTGTGATCCACATGCAGGACTGGTAATATGCCTGCTATTTCCCTCTCTCCCCCCCATCAAACCTCCCCCCCCACCCCTCTTGTTCTCATGTTCAGTGGTTATTTTAGCTTAATGTGGTGACATCACAGCTCGCTCGGTAAAGCCCTTGCTGTGAATACAGAGCGCGGCTCCACTGATCACTTCCAAACGATGGGATTTACCGAGGTTTGATATTTAGTGCTCGTCCCCACAGCATAAAATGCTGCGTCCTGGTGCAGCTCTGTGCGGGTTTTGCTGTGGTTTGCGCAGCCCTGCTGCAGCAGGGGGAATGGTGATGTGTTTCATTCCCTAAATTGGGAGTGAGATCTGGGAGAGACACTTTTAAAAGTTCCCTCATTTTTAGCTAGCAAAGAGAGCAGCTGGACACCTGTCTGTTTCATCCCCTGAATCCAGGGGGGTTTTGTATGCACAGGCTGGAAGGAGATGCTTCTTAGATGGGGGAGAGATGGAGCGCTGGAAGGCATCTCATTTCTCAGCATCACTGAGGAGCCAAACCCCCATCTTGTATTAAAACGAAAATACTGTGTGAATTTTTAAAGCTGCACCCCTGTACAACTCTTCATCTATCAGTAGTTCCTCCACCCCGTTATATCAGATCTGCAATAGCCTCAACAGCTTTCATGATTTTGTTCCATGTTCTTCTAAAATGGGAAACAAAGAAAGAGCACATGATATTAGAAAAACTTCACAGCAGAACAGATAAGAGATGCAGGAGGAGAATAATGCAGTCAAATAAGCTTTCCATTATTAACAACCGTGCCCCGAGGTCTACGGGCATAGTCCCAAAACCTAAATTATCTTAAATCATGAGGTTACCAATAAAGACAGCTTGGGACAGCAGAAGGGGTCTGTGATTTCAGGGGGGTTGCAGACCACATATATATGATTAACATTTCTGTGCTACAGTTTATTACTTCATTATAATATTTTCTATCACAAATGAATAGGTAAAACACCTGGCTATTAAATATAAACCCATCCCTCAGGATGATCAGATTATCACTTGAATTTAAAATCTTTCTGAATTTTTAATAATGCATAACAAATAAGATTATTTATGCACTTTCTTGGCTCTGCTTGCAGGCCCATGGTGACGTGCAGCCGCCTCTCCTGAAATCCAGGTCTGCGGGGGGAACACAGTCCCTGCTCCCCTCCTCTGCTCCCTTACCCAGCGATGGCCCAGATCCCCGCAGTTTTGAGGATGAGGGATTTTGGGGGGATTGGGCCCCAGCCAGGCCGTCAGAGCGCAGTAATGAGCCCTGCAGAGCCGTCGGCCACGGCCGTGTGGAAGCAGCATCTGAGGAATCAGGGCAGGCTGATGGAAAGTCAAGTGGAGGCCTGGCTGTCTGAAACCTCTTCAATAGATCTGTAGTCTGGACTTGAACCCTGCCCTCTCACCTCGGGGTCCCATATTTCTTCCCCCACCCCCCGCGCTCCCTCTGTGGTCGGTGAGGGGCCACGAGTGACCCCGGCCCTGCCGCCAGCAAGGGAGGGGGAGAGTGAGGGGCGAGCAGCACCCCCGACTTCCTCACAGGTAATTAAGGGACTGTTTTCAAGGTTGCATGGGCAAAAGACAATTCAGCCTAATGAAGCATCGATCGGCCGGCGCGGGCAAACAGGCACTGACATTCACTCCGGCCCCTCCGCCAGTGGAGCCATCCCGCCATCGGCACTGCCCAGGACCCGCCTGCGGACACGGGCTGGCACAGATCCTCATCCCACCGTCACCCCAACCTGCACGCTGAGCAGGATAAAAATATTAACTAGAGGGGCAAAGTGGTTTTGTGGTGGGTTTTGTTTGTTTGTTTTTCTTTGGGATGAACGTTGCTCGTCGTTCCCACTCTAACCCCGCCAATCAGCGCCGGCGGGGCTGGATGCATGAGGTCAGTTATGGAGATGCAGGAAATTACTGGGGATTGGCAGGGCTGGTTTTGTCAATTTGTAAGCAAAACCCTGTGTTATTGCCAGGTTTTCATCTTTTCATCACTGTCAGCCTGTGCCGGCACATAAGAGCTAAAAGCAGAAATGTCTCAGAGGCTGCTGGAAAATTAACGGGGAGGATTAAAAATATTTTTGTGTAAAACAGAAATAGGAAACAGGTACTTACATTAAAAAAATAAAGCCAATTAAGCCCCCTGGAAGTGCTGACACATCCAGCTCGCTGCTCACCCTACCCAGGCATCTGCTCCCCGGCTCGGGAGCCGAGCGGCTCGGCAGCATCGCGCTCCTGGGCTTCCAACCTGCCCTCGCCTCACCCAGCCCCTTTTTTCTGGCCCAAATGTTTGCATTTGTAGGACGTCTGAATGCTAATAAAAGGGCCAGGAAATGATAGTTGTGCCAAGTAAATTGGGGTGAATGCTGGGGGAGGGGAGGCCGGATCGATTGTGAAACAACTTGTGCATTATCCAGGAAGGATTTGCTCACGGTCCTGTGCTGCTCCACCGTATGAGAGGCCCCGCACTCAACAATAGCGTGTCCCCTCGGAGCAGGAAACACAAAGGGAATTTGCTCTGATTCAATCCACACAGTGAGGCCCCTCTGGGGCTAAAGAGGGTCACTTTTACCCTGGCTAAAAATAAAGAAAAAAGATTTTTTTCCCTTCTTACACACACTCACACACACACACACACATGATCTGACTGGGGAAAGCAGCCTGCCTCCACTTGAGCAGATGCTTTAAAATCATGAGCCTCCTCTCTCATTTTTTCCATTTAGACTTTAGAATTTATCAGAATTTACTTGAAAAAAAATTTAAACAAGTAGAATGTGATCAAAGAGCGGCAAAACGGCCTCTTTCTTTTATTCCATTTCCTTGTCTAACAAGTGCTTTACTCAGGGACTGCTGCAGCACCGGCCCCTAATAACAAAGGAGGTGACACTGCGAGGGCACAGAACTGTAAACTGAATTTTAAAAGCCATGTGAGAGCCCGGATATCAAAGGTCTGCTGTATTCAGATATATTTGTTTTCTAATACTTTGCCTTTTTAGTTCAGAGTAGCAGTTTATGTTCTGCTTCTAATCCCAAATTCTTCCATCATGCACAGGTCAGGAACGATACAGCAATTGTGTGCCACACCTGCTGAAATTACACACAACAGCAAGTTTTCCCTAAAAATCACTAAAATGTAGCTCAGCAGATTCTATCTGCATTCATTTGGTGGAACAACAAGATATTGCTGGGGACAAACTCAGCATAAAGCGGCCCCGAGCCCCCCGAGTTGGCGGAGCTCAGCCCAAACAATGGCCGCTTCCCATTCACCTTTCCCCAGCTTTTCAAAAGAACATCCCAGAAACACAAAGCAGCAGCGGGAAATGGCAATTTTATGAATCCTAATCAATCAAAGGGCTTATTAACTCAATGTGAAGCCAGATTAAAATCTTTAATTATAAATCGTGCTAAAAGGAAAAACAAAATGTACTTATGGTACATTGAAAATTCCGGATATTAACATAGTTGCCATTATCTCTCGCAATATTAAATTTCCCCTCCCTGCCCTGCAACATGCTCACCTTTTTCTGTTCCTAAAGAACAGAACCGCAGAGCAAACTCATTTTTCTCCTTCCCAGCCTTATTAAAATGTATTCCTGCTCCCCACAGCCGGGGCTCTGCGGCAGCGGGGCTGTGGGAAGCCCCATTCCAGGGGGAGCGGGTGTTTATTAAGTGGGCCGGGTCGGAGTTCCAGATGATGTTTTTTGGGCCACAATCCCATGTGAAGCATTTCTGGCAATGGAAGTGGCTCGTGTGTCCGCGCGGGCGGTCGCAGGACTGCAGATTGAGAGCCATGGGAAGGGCCTCGGCGCGCGAGGGGCCACGGGTGCTTTTTTATCAGGCAGACGTTGGGAAATGACCACGGCAAATGTAATCCCGGCTGGACGGGAGGGGGAGGGAGAGCAGGGAACGAGCCACATGTTTTATTTATTTGTTCAAAGTCACGGTCATCCCATTGTGTCCCTGTCCATGCCTGTCCCCCGGCCCTGGTGCCGCGGTCAGACCCGCAGCAGAAGGCGCACACCCAACTTCTCCGCACACGGCATTTGGCTGGGAGGAGGCTTCTTTTCCGTTTGGAATATCAGCATTGTCACCCCAGGCTCTAACTGTTGTTGAGTGTGGTGTTCCCTGGGCTGCCTCTGCAGCAGGTTCCCTCTGCACCCCGGCCTCACGCCTGTCCCCTCCGTGGTGTCGCATCTGGAACTAAAGATCCTTTTTTTTTGCGTTAAATTTTTCAAAGGAGAGTGAAATTTCCTTTGGAAAAAGATCCTACAGGACACGTTCAGATTGTGATTCTAGGTCATGTTTTGCATAAAATTTCTATGTCCCTTTTTCTCAATGAAACACTTCCCTGGGATTTATTCCTCAAGTACTCCCCAAAGGAAGAGCACCTTTGCTGAATTGGGATTTTTCAGATTTGCTGTCACTTTTGCAACTGTAATTGAAACCCCAAATCGTGTTTCCCTTCCGTAAAACTTAAAGAAAACACAGTCAGTGAATTTGAAATACAGTTTTAGTTTGAAAAAATGGAAACTTAATTCTGTATTTCACAAACAACTGCTTGGCTCCAAAATGCTCACAAAAGGGGATTTCACACCTTAGGGAAGGGAATCACCTTCTCTGCTTTGTAATTGTTGCCTGACAGTTCTGCAACCTGTCCTGAATTTCCTCTCCCACCCCCAGTGCTGGGATTCCCTGCCCAGCTATTCCCAAACCCTCCCAGCCTGGGCAGGGACCACGTCTCACCAAGCTCCTCTGTCAGGTAAATCATTCCTAATGCTGCCTTCCGAAACAGGAACACACCTGTCTGCAAACTGTGCCCAGCAACACAAATGAAAGAGTGTGGGGACATGGAATAGAGAATTTTAAATCTATAATCCATCTGGGACTGAACCTTTCTGTGCTCAACACCCATTGCTCTGATTTGATCTTTTTTACCCCCAAATACACCCTTGCACGTGCACTTCGCACATCTGTTCTTGCACTGAGTATTCCTGCTGTGGCCTGTGCCCGGAGCACGGAGCTGCACACCGGGATTACCCTGATTAGCACACGTGTGTTGTGGGCAGAACACCCCAACACTCCCGGAGCCCCTCCAAGCCCTGAGCGCGGCGTCGCAGCGACGCTGCTCCGAGGGCGTTCATCACCAGTGACCAGGCACCGGAGCCCCAGATCCTCTCCAGCTCCTGCCTTTCAGAAAAGATCCTTTGTGCCCAACTCGGGTTTCATTTCATTGCTTTTAAATTTGTTCAGCTTGACTTTTGACACTTCAGAGGCTTAAGCCTTCTTTAAGTACAATAATATAATAAATATTTGTGTTGCCAAAGGAAAAGTGGATCCGTTGTTAGTGTTAGGGAAAGCAGGATCTCTTTTTCATTTGTTTGGTATAAATAATTCACACAACTATGTGCATTTTATAAACATCATCTTTAGGAAACTGATACTATCAAACATTTTCGAGACAACACTCAGCAGCATATAAATATGCACAAAGTATTTACTACAGCGGATCTGAAACTAAACAAAAAATTGTTAATGAAAGCAGAAAAATAACGATATTTTATGTAAATAATTATGTTAATACAAAGTGTTTTCAGACTTATTTATACAAATTAGTCATCTGAATGACAAAAAGCTTTGACAAACTACAAACACCTATCAAAAATCATATTATTTGGCTCATTTTCCCTTGCAATTTCCATCTTTAGCTTGCCTTAAAAAAAAGCAGATTCAGAACCTCCCCTGCTCTCTGTCAGTAAAGCAGGAACAAGCCCAGTCAAAGGCACTTTCTTTACTTATTAATTAAAAAAAATTGGTTTTGTGTTTTTCTCTTCAAAATATTTGAAGAAATTGTGTTTTTTTAAAAAACTTCAAAAATTAAACCAGATAAATCCATTTTAACCCGCAATCATTTTCCCTAAAATATTTGTGTGAAGCATGTTTGGTTCAATCAGAAAAAAAATTATAATTGTATTTTCAAGTAACAATTTGATATGGAGCACATATCTTTTTATTTTCCAACAGAAAACACTTTAAAATCACCTAGGAAAGAAACAATATATTGGTGTGCATGAACTACCCATAGCACCACTGCTGCATTTTTTGCACTTTTTGCTATCGATCTAATTTTAGGATTTAAGTGTTCCTGGCTTTTTTGATGGAATGGCATTTTCTTCTTTCCAAATTACAATCTGGAATAAAACTTCACGCTGTTTATACGCTCGAACCATAAAATCCCAAACAAACTGTTTTAGAGGCTCTTTTAGCTGTCCGGGACTGCCGTGCTGTTCAGCGTTGCGGTCCCACAGTGCCCGTCCGAATTCCATTATTCCCGAGAACAACAACCCCGTTTCTCTAACAGATGCTTCCACAGGCAGTGCCGTGGCCAGGGACAAAAAGGCTCTGCGGCGTAAGCAGTTCCCAGTCGTTTAATCTGGATTAATCTCGCTCTGCGTTTGCCCACGGACCCGCCCTCGTGGGGGGCGACGAGTGGCACCCCGGGGCTCCAGATGCCCAATTAGCCCCGGCCCGGAGCGGGCTCGGCCTCTCGTTGGGGTAGATCCATTTATCTTCCCCGCTCCCGGGCGGGGGGGCCGGGGGCCCTCGTTCGCCTGTTGTCAGCGGGCATTGATCGGCCCTTCCCGGCTGGTGCCGGGGTGAGGGCAGGTCCCCCCGGAGCCCTTTGGGGGGAAGCTCTATTGAGTCATGATCCGAGCGACTGCTCATTGAGGAAAACGGGTATTGGCGTCCCCATCAGCACAGACACCCTCGGTAAGCTTAAACAAGTCCACTCTGTTAATGTCAGGCCACGGGGGACACGCTCAGCCCCTCCGCTGACCATTAGACCCCTTGATGGAGTGGACAATAAACTTGACAGGACAGGCTGGACACTGCTGGGGAGCGTGGCTGTGCTGACAGCGTGCCGGGGGCTGTCCTCCACTGCCTGCCCACGGTCCATCCACACCCTGCCCGTGCTCTGTGCATCATCCACTGCCTGCCCACGGTCCATCCACACCCTGCCCGTGCTCTGTGCATCCTCCACTGCCTGCCCACGGTCCATCCACACCCTGCCCATGCTCTGTGCATCCTCCACTGCCTGCCCATGGCCTGTCCACCCTCCACCCTGCCCACAGTCCATCCTCCACAGCCCTCCACGTCCTGCCCGTGCTCCCCCTGGGCCCAGCTGGGCACTGCCCGTACCTGTGGCAGGTAAACTGGACACCACATCTGCCCCAACCAGCACCAGATGAGAAGCACCCAGGGGAACGTTCCCTAAAAACACCTCAGCCAACACCTCATTCCCTTCCCAGGCAGGGAAGGGAAATTCGTCACGTTTCAGGCTTTTGAGTTAATTTTTTCCCTCCAATTTCTAGTGATTGGATATTTTGGAACCCGTTTCTTAACCGAAGTTCTACGAGGACAAAAACTGTTCTGCCACTAGGAAGCAGGGAATGTATGCAATTAACTGCACCTTGGTTACACCACCTCAAAGGCAGACTAAGAGCAGGTTATTTCATGCCATGTTCTTGGAAAAGAAAAAAATCAAAATGGGAAAATAACAAAATGCACCACCCTTCTCCATCCAAAGAACAATTCTTGGGGGAAAAAATCAAGTTTCAAAGTATTGATTCTGCATTAATCAATCAAAACCAAAAAACTAATAGGAAATTCAACCTTAGCTGTTTTCAGATAAAGTATTGATAACTGCATTTATATTATTTAAAGAAATTATATTTAATTTTTTTTGTTACATGTGAGCTTATTAGTATTTACTTTCTTAAGTTTCTGCCAGTAAAAAGGGCCTTGGGTTTGACAGAGCAAATTTTCCAGCATTTGGAAGCTTTTATCCCAATTTTAACACCTTATCTCTTCTCCTCTAGAGAATTAAATGATATTGCATTAAAACAGAAAACGATATAGAATTTTAAACAGTCCGCAAAAGTGGGGAACTGACAGGTCATTAAACAGCTCGACTGGAAAGAAACTTCCTCCTAAAAATTTAGGGGTTTACATACAATATAGGAGCATATATATATATTTACAAATGCACATATACATTAACATATATACATGTGCTAACATATGTAGCAATTTTTCAATAGCTAAATAATTTGTCTAAAATGAATTTAAATAAAACCTACCTCTTAATATTAAGTACTTTATCAATAAAAAACATTAAACCTGGAGATTTTCTTTTAACCTAATAGTCAACAAAAAGCAACACAGCTAAAGAAAATGTAAGTATAATCCAGATTACTCCGATCTGATTTGTATTTTCAGTTAAACCTTAATAGCTTTTAACAAAAGAAACATCCTTTTTGGCACTAATGCATTGTCTAAGCTGCAGAACACGCTCAAATTTCAAGACATTTTTTAAAATCCATTGAAAAAGCCACAACAGTGACACGTTCCTGACTAACTCAGTTAGTGTTGAGTTCAGATGAATCCAACAACAAGAGGGTTTTTTCCTGCCCCCCAGGTGACAGCACTTGCTCAGTGAGTTGGAATATCTTATTTTTTTATATATATAAAATAATATTTTTTCATTGTGATTAAAACAATACATAATTAAAAGAATGCCAACTCTTATTTTTCCCTCTAGGACCTGTTACTTTAAGATTCTACAAACAGTCTGGAATTCTCCGGGAGTGCATGATCGCAGGGCACAAGGGCATGCGGGCTCTAGATAAGGAATAATTTAGTTTATCAGAAGGTGAAAAGAAAAAGCAGAGTAGGAAAAAAAAAGTCCTATTTGTGCAGAAAGCCTTCTTCAACAATTAAGCGTGAGGGCTCTTGTTTATCCCACTGGAAGGCTGTGGTTTTCCCTGGGCCTGCGGATGCAGATCCCGGTGTCAAAGGGGAGTCGGCACCGCTGCCCGGAGCCTCACCCACGGCTCCTCTTTGTGCTCCACTCCCCTCACATCTTCCCTCCTGCATTTCCATTTCAAGCAGCTGCACAGGCATCGCTGCACGATCAATTTCCACATCGAATATTTAGGAATACAACCAATGTATATTTTATATAAATATTTTTGTTTATTAGGAGCAGAACAGGCCTCTCAAAATGAGGGACACAGAAGCTCCTCACTGACTTGCCTCCCCCCTCCCCGGATCCCCAAAGCTTTTGTGGAAATTCCTGATTCTGCGTCATTCCCACAGTTCACTGCCTCCTCCATGAAGCAGCTCTTGCCCTGCCAGTGATCCGGGGGCACCTGGAGGTGTCCCAGTGCCCAAAATGTGCCTTTGTGCTCAGGTACCACCCGCATAGGGCCCTCCGTGTCCCCCGATCCAACCCTGCTGATGCTGCCCATGCAGAGCCCCACAAGGGCACGGCGCACCTGAGCCATGGAGTGGGCTGGAAAACTGGCAGGAAAAACTCTGAACCCAGCATCCACATGCCAACCATGAAATCTATGAAAGAATTTTGTACAATTAGGAAAACGTCAGGGGCAGAACTGTCCCCTCCGTGGGCACACGCGGATTGCAGAGATGCCGAAGCCTTCGGAAACTTGAGTGTGCTCCCACTGCCTGCCTGGCATGCGGCACAGCACGGCCCCGGGTCCAGAGGAGCCCAGACCTGCTCTGCAGCACCAACTGCAATATTTACACACTTTCAGAGCTCGGCCTCAGAAGGTCTGGAATGCCACCGAACCAAAAGCCAGTGTTGTGTGGGCATAACCACTTGCCCTATGGGGTCTCCGTCACATCTGCCACAGTGTGAGGAACAGGAAACTCCCAAACGTAACTGAACTTTCACTTTTGAATCGACACAGCAATTATAATTGTATTCCAACATCATTGAGGTCTCCCTGTGATAGCCAGTTTATGTATTATAGAACATCTACAACCTCGGGAAAAGAAAAAAGCAGAACAAAAAAAAAATCTCCAACCACTTTACTTAGAAGGCGCACAAAGGAAAAATGGATTTAAATATCAATAAAACCCTAAATGTTGCATCCACACGGTCTCTGTTTTCATGTCCACCTGACTGTGGTGCCATTCCCAGCACAGCACAGCTCAGCCTGCAGATTCCTCTCCTGCCAGTTTTCCCCGTGCACCATCCTGTTACCTGTGTTACCTGTGTGCTGCACCTGGGGTGCATCTCGCCAGGATTCTCTACTGAAATGGGAGTCTGTACATTGCTCATGCCTCAAAGGATTCTTTTTTCCCCCTTTCTTATCTTTTCATGTGGTGTCTAAAGTCATATGTGACCACTCCATTGTTTTTAATTGCAAATCTTCTTGAATTCCATAAACCTGCTTGTTCCTTTTCCATTTTATCTTTTGCAAATCACCTGTGTGTTCCTCTTTGCCAGACACTTCTGTGCTAACCAGCAAGGTCACTGCAGACCCTGTATTGATTTTCCTCCTAAATATCCGACCGTACAAATACAGATTTTAGCAAGGGTTCAGAAGTCGTCTCCGAGAGCGAATGTAAACACAAACCGATACAGCTGCGGAAGCCTCCGGAACGTGGAGTCAGAGACAGACTTGTGCAGGTTCCCTGGAACAGACAGGGCTGGTTAACCCTTCTCTGGCTCAGTGGGAACCATGGCTAGGACCCAGCACTGGGGCAGAGTGGGAGCAGGGCCCCGGCACCACAGCCACACTTATCCCTCAGGGGCGTGCAAATACAGAGTATTTCGCTTGACTGACTGATTCCAACCTTCAAACACACCTTCCGCTATTTCCACCTACAGAGATTCGCTGTCCTTACTTTGAAGTATATCACATGCAAATTTTCCCAACTTAGCAACCCCAACTGGAATCCTTTGGCAACCACGACAAATGGCTGCAATCTCCCTGCATGGCTGGGGAGCCCGTGGGGCTCAGCCGGGCTGATCCCGCTCCTGTTCCCCACAGAGTTTAAACGCCAAGGCCTGGCACTCACCAGGAGAACGCCCAGCGCACTCAAGGATTTAACACTGTTAATTCTTCCCCCCCCCCCGAATGACCGAGTCCTTTTTGCAGCCAAGTAAGAACCAGCTCTTCCCAACAGAAAATTTCAGGTAAAACCAGATTTTCTTTTTTCTTAGCTTGGTCACCTCTAGGTACTAAAACATTTAAATCAGGATTACTAGAAAAAACCCAAACATCAAGCACGGATGGCAAGAAAAAGGGATCAGTGTGGGACTGTGCCTCAGACACACATTTGTAAGAAACCAACTTTGCATTGTTGTACCAGATGCAGTCCCAGGGAAAAACGTATGCAGGCAACAGGGAGTTAAGTAAATAATTTTTTTCTTTTCTTTGTCGATGTGTTTAGTTCTCTTCCTGCCAAGACTCATTTCACTCTGCTATCTTGTGAGAGACACATATGGTGCAGTGAAATTGCCATCCAAGAAAGCATGTCCCAGCCTGTTGAGACATCATCAAATAAGATTAAAGCAAAGTAAAAATAAAAAGATAGAACGATTTTTTTTTCTTTTTCTTGTACAGGGAACATCTGATGAAAGTCACTGAGGTACTTGAATGCTTCTAAAGGTTTTGCAACCATTTCTTTACTTTGCCTGGTTAAGAAAAAGGCGAAATAACAAGCCACTATCTCCTTTTTCTTTTTCAAGTTAGTGAAAAAATGTGTTTCATAATCAACCTGATGTATGTGAATGAAATACAATAATGCCTTCTCTGCTTCCAAGAAAACAACACTTAAATGTACAAAAATACCCCAGACTCTGCACTGGTGGCCTCTCCACCAGCATCTTTGAGTTCTACATGCAAAAAAGGGGCCAGGACAAAGTAATCAGGCTACTAATGTACCAGTCAGGAGCTGGGCTTCATAATCCTTGGCGATCCCTTCTAACCAGGATATTCTGTATTCTATGATTCCAGTCCATAGAAAGGTCCAAGTTACCTCCCAACCAGAGTATTCAGGTGTCTCTGGCTACCAACTGCTGTGTTAAATTAAAATTCATCACCTGACAAATCCAGGAGCCCAAGCTGCAGGATTTAAATACATGTGAACTGCTACCTGCTTTCCTTACACAGGAAAAGGCCTCAGGACACTGAGCAGGATAGAGATGACTTTACAGGTTCTTTCCCTTACAAGGTCCTTTCAGTTTCCATATTAAACAAAAAAGACTGGGCACAGAAATCCCAGCACATCACCACTTGCTCTTTCCCGTGGTCCTTCAGGACAAGCTGGAGGACCAGGGTAGAATTGCTGTAGCAACAGGAATCACTGAGAAGCAATTTGGCAGGTCCTCTCTACCACTTTGAAATCAGGCTCTAGGAATATTCCACCTCTCACCAGGAAAGCACTGGCAAACACAACACATACGGTATGTTCTGTACTCTCAGTAAATAAACAGGGGTCTGCTCAAGGCCAAAAAGAAATCCCAGAGGGCAGGAGGAAGCCCAAATCAAATTCGCATTGGTGATCATCAGAGAAGTTTAGAGGGACCTTCTTAACCCCACAAAATAATCTGCAAAATGGGTCCAGTTTGAGAAAAAAGAACATATTTTGGGCACTTCTCTGCCAACCTCCCCAGTTAGAGCTGCATGTCCAGGTCTTGTTTCCAATGCTGTCACTGGACTGCAGGAAAGCAACAATGCATCAGTAGCAGAGATTATCCCTGGCCTTAATAAGCTGTTGTTGGCTTTCATAACAACTGCAGCCTAGGCCGAGTCACACCGAGCTCAAAGACAATCTTACCAATAGCCTGGAGCAAGGATTATAGAAACAAGAATCCAAGGGGGGGTGGGAGGGAGCAAAAATCCCAAGAAACAGGGGCTAATGTAAAATCGTTTACATATTAACCTTCTTCCCTTCTGACAGTGGTCAAGTTCTGATTCAAAATACAAATTATCTCCAATTACTTCAAAAGAGGCAGTCACAGAGCTGTCACTTAACCTTCACCATCTGTTTGGCTCAAAAGCAAGCTGTACAGCCTGCCACTTTGACCTCATCTTTCTCTTTCCACACTGGACAGGCACCAAAAGAAGAGAAGATGGTTTATTGTTCTCCCGAGAAAACTCAAGCCCGTGGGGAGCAGGGCTCAGGGTGCCGGAGGGGAGGGGAGGGCAGGCTCTGGAGGTGACTTCATTTAACTCTTCAGGGGGATTTCTTTGGGGAGGATGAGTTTGCAAACCTTCCTCACTCCTGCCAGCCCGCCCCAGAGATGGGGTTTGTTTAAAGTGGAGCTTCTCTGCAAAGAGAGCTGTGAAACAACAGGGTGGGGGAAAGTCAGGAGCTGAATCACAACGGATTCTAGCTGAGGCAGTTCTGCGAATCCAGTAGCCAGATGTACGCAGGACAATATCAGCTATTTAAGATGTCAAAGGGAAAATAAATCCTGGAAATGAAACAGCTTTCTAGCAAAGACAGTAACACAAAATGTTTTGGGGAAAAAAAAAAAACAAAACCCAAAAAACCCCAAACAAACCAAGAGGAACCCCAAAGAGCAGAACACGAAAAGGTCTGGGAAAGCACAGCTTAAAAGTCATAAATATGACCTCACTGTAAGATAAATCAGAGTTACCACTACTTTCAGCTGCACAGATCTGACCAAGGCTTCTCCCAGGCTGCTCATTAACCGTTGCATATTCCAGCCCCTCTCCTGGCTCCGGGGGAAGGCAGGAGCTGAGCTCAAACTCACCCTGGAGCAGTGGCAGCGTGAAGGACCCAGGACAAATCCCCCCCGTGGGGTGTCAGCAGCTTGGGGCGCAGAAGCACAGCCTGCAGTGCAGAGGTGTTGGGAATAAAACAAATCTGTTGGAGAAAAGAGATTCCAGAGGGGCTGGAGGGCACAGTAATAGGGTGCAAATTTCTGAATGCCTCATGGTTTATGGGCAGCTTCTAATGCTTCTGCCGAGAAACATTACAGCATTTCCACTGGCTCTGATCTTTATTTTTAGTTTTATTACCCACTGCATAGCAGGTTTCTTCAAGAGAGAAAGAAAGAAAGCAGATCCCTCTGTAAACAGGAGCAAATCCTGAACGTTTCACATCACAGTGGTTTAGCATGAGGGTTAATTCCACACGTGAAAGCAGCTCTGAGAACAAACGTCTCTGTAGCTGTGCAGCTGCATGACCCTCCTGGCATCATTCGGCATGGGGAGGGAAGCCCCTTTTCTTGTCACACAGTATTTAACCCAAGAAACACACGCCACAATGCACATGAGCTGCAAAGTTCCCGTTTCCAGAGCAGATGGTAACAAGTCAATTAAACACGCGGCACTCGGGCACCGCTAATAGCAGCGAGAAGCTCTGAGCATTCCCGTCGGTGGGGGAAAGGAAAGGGCTGCAAAAGGTGCCGAACCAAATAACAGCTCTGACTTCCTAGAATCCAAATTCCTTTGCTACCTTTTTATGAAGGCAAACAGAATATTGAACTTGATTTGCAGTTCAGAGGGGGCAGGAACGTCCCCGCGCTCCCGTGCTGGAACCGCCTGACACCCGCCATAGCCACGCTGAAATGTTTAATTTTACTTAAAACATTCTCTCAGGCCTATGTATTATTTGAAGTATAATGTACAGAATTATCTAATGAATTCTCAAATCAAATAGTCTCATTTTGCTGCAGGCCATTTCCCGAGAACAAACTAAAGGCACACAGGCTGCTCTGTGTGCCTGACTGTTGAATTTAAACAGATGTCCAGTGGACATCAGCCTCGCTCAGATTACCTCTCCCATTCACTCCTCTCTATCTCTGGCCAGTGCAAACCCCCTTAAATTAAAAAGAAACAGAGAATCAAGATAACAAAAAAATACAGCAAGACTTGCAGGCCCAGAAAGGCCCGTGGTGGATCGTGGCCGTGCCCTTGCTGTGCTGAGGGCCTGGTGACACTGAGAGAGTCGCCGGGGAGCAGCATCTGGCTCTGATTAGGTAACAAGCTGTAGCATCTGCAAACTTGTCACTCCTCGGCCCACAACAAAGCCCAGCCAGCAGATCTGTGTTTAAAAAGGGAACTGGCTGTTGGGTTTTATAAGACAAACATTATCTGTTCCCGTTGCAGGGTGCCGTTTTATTAAACGCCAGCTAGAAGAGGAGAAATTAAATGTGCTTGTTACATTTTACTTTTCATCTCGAGGAAAAAAATCGTTTGGTTTTGTCTGTCAGAAACCTTTTTACTTGTCTTTCCCCTGTGGAAGGGCTGAGATACCAGCAGAGCTTTCGCAGCCCTCAATGAGCAGCCGCTGTGACCCTGGGGTGCTCCTACAGCATTTCAGTTTTCTCTAAACAAGAAAAATAAAATAAATTGTAACTTCCATGCAGCAAATCCAGGAGTGGTGAGGATCGACTCCCCTAGCAGCCGAATTAAAATTCACTCATCTCTGTGTTTTTACTTAGACACTTCAGCAGTGTATTTGACTACGAAAGCTTCTATATTTCAACTTTTTTTTCTTTCACTTTTTTCTTGGTATGTTGGAGTTGGCCTTTTTCTCTGCTTCTGCCTCACTGAATGACAGCTACAGTCCTCAGCGCCTCTTCTGTACCCTGAAATGTATTTATACTTCTCTTTTGAAAAATGAAAAGAGAATACTCTGTGCCCCATATAAGACCGAAGTTCAACATAACTGAGGAAGAACTGAGGAATATTAAACCTGAAAAGTCAAATTTCTGTCCAACCTCACAGTTATTTTTGAACATCTAAGGGAAACCACCTATAAGCACCTCCACAAAACAGAAGCCTGTAAAACTAAGCATTAGTCAAATCAGTAGTAGAGACTTAGCATGGATCTCTCTACGTAGTTCTGAGAATCAGTCAGAAATCCATGGAATCTGAGAATTCCTCAGTTTGAGTAGTTTGCTCCTGGCAGCACTTCCTGTGGTGCCCCAGTCCCTCTGGAGCCCAACCTGTGTGGACGTCAAACCTGGCTCCAGGTCTGCTGGTACTTGGCACAGCACACACAGAAATACACCGAGAGGCAGAAGTGACAAAACCCAGGCACAACCTCACCACAGAACACCAGCAGAAAGAGAAAACACTATCTTTTCCATACCCAAGGTAAAGGAGAACTCCAAAATAGGACTCTGAGGGAAAAATGTAGGCATTACAAGAATTTGGGTGCAGGGCCTTTGGTTGGTTTTTTTCAAAACCTTGCTCAGAGATGTGGTCTATTTATTAGTTGTGTAATACAAACCACGTTATCAACCATCTTAAGGAAAAGGATTGATGTTAAGTGATACTTGAGAATCTGCCCCGTAGCAAAGCTCCTGCACCAGCACAGACAGATAAGCAGAAAATCCTTCCTGCAAACACAGCCCTGATACAACATATACTGGGTAGCAGAGCTTGGAAAGGTACTGACAGGACTTGTGGGCCTGGAACACTTTGGTACACATCGGACTGATGAGAAAAGAACAATTCCTAACTAAGGTAATTATCCCAAATGCTGTTACATAAGCTGCAGCTCGAACTCTTTTTGTTAATAACCCAAATAAATCTCCAGGTCACCTGAGCCAGAGGATAAATAAAATAAAATCCCGTACTTGCAAAATTAGGAATTGGTTTCTTCTGAAAAATGGCATGCGATATAAAAAGTAATTGATGTGTTTGGTGTTTTAGCAATCCTTGCTGCTGTGGGATCACTGAAACGGTGTGATGAAAACTGGAATGTGCTGGAGAGACCCCTGGGAATGGCCTGATGGGAGCCAAGGCCGCTCATTGAGCAAGGCTGTGTCTGGACAGAGGCCCCCATCCCTACCACCCCCAGCAGGCACTGCCTGCCATGGAGAGTGCCCTTCTCACCCTGCACAAGGAACCTCACAGCTCTGCAGTTGTTCTTTTCCTTCTCATTTCAGAGCTTTTCAAACTGTGACAATCCTCGGGTCGGACTGTCCCGAGCCCCCCACACCCCACTGCTGGTGCCTCAGTTACAGGGGCCTGGGGGTACAGCTCAGGTATTAAATTCTGTCTCTATCCCGCTTCTCTATTCAAAACAAAACAGTGTTCCCCAGATGCCTCAGTTCTCTCAGTGTTACAGCCTTTTTCCCAAACTGCTGTGATTCCATTACGGAACTGACGGAGCTGGCGTTCCCCGACAACCATTTTAAGTGCTCAGCACAAGGCCTTGCATTCCAACAGCAACATGGTTTGTCCATTATTACGATTTATTATTTTTTGCATTACAGTGGTACCCAGAGGCCCCTGCCAGGGTTCCTGTGCTGGGCATGTACAGAACACACAATACACACTGATCAGAAAAACTTGAATTCAGCCTAAAGGGTCACAGACCCATCTCTCTGGGTATTGCCTTGCTCACTGCACTCATCATTTTTATCATCCTAATAATAATAATTAGAATTTTTTTCACAGTACTAAAGATTTACAAGTTTCCCAGCACCTCTACTTCCACTTGCAGATACAACCCTATGATTAACTCAGCAACAGGCTCCAAGATCACCTGTGAAATCTTACAGCCAGGATTCAAAAAGTCCTTTGGATCCAAGGACATGCAAGGTACTTACTTGTAAGCATCAAGATGACACTAACTGGCCTGCACCAAATAAAATAATCAAGCAAAGACATGATTTGATGTGATTCTCTCTCCTTTAGCTGAAAAAGAAAGCCCAAAGCAGCTGCTCTAAATGAGGAAAAGTATTCAGAAGCACAGCAAACAAAAAGAGCAACACGGCCGTGGATTCACAATGTTGCAGGGAAACAAAGGAAAGGTGAGGAGATGGCATATATCACCCTGGGAAGCAGGACTGGAAAAGCCTCTCCTATCTCTACAAGCAGCTGGGGATGATTCACAGTAGATTTTTCTGTTATAAAATTCCCTCACGTTTCTTTACTTGGAAAACTCAGTTTATAGGTCAGTTAACAAGTATTAAAACCACAAGAGAACATGAAACGCACCACCTTTTCCTTTTGATCCTTTTCCCTTTTGGATGAAAGTTTTGAAGTTGGGAATATAAAATCCCTGAATTTTTGTTATGTTTTATGCCTCCACGAAGGCATTAAAACACCGGTTTGTGGGCTGAAGAAATATCCCCTAACTCGGGGGGAATTAAAGCAAGCTGTCCTCGGCACAGCCCTGGTCGCCAGGTGTGCTTGCTCCCCAAATGGAACACCTCATTTACAAAACAAATCTGCCTCCAAAATTACCTGCCCCTCTTGATTGCTGCAAATGTTTTTCATCAACCTGCACCGGTCTCTCCAAATTTACAGCATCGGCTACAAGAGTCGTTGTAGGAGGAAGAGGAACGGCAGCAATGTTTGAAAGCCATTAAACAGGCCGAGGGTCCCCACTGAGAGTGGCCGGGCCTTGGGTGTCCCTTCGTTAAGGCCGCGTCCCGCTGGGCACACGACACAACCCACCACCAGCACGGAATTGCCTTGGCTTAACGGTTTTAAAGGCCCCGTTCTCTTGCAGGATGCTTCGGTTTTGAAATCTATCAAAGGAATCTCAAAACAAATTACATGGTAAATTATTATCTGTGTTCTGGCCTCCTCTCTACACCCCACTGTTCGGCATGAATGGCGATGGGAGAGCCCTTGTGAAAGCCGGCCAGATAAGCAGATTACAGAGTGTCAGGTGCCTCGGGCTACTCGGAATTTCACAGCCAAACTTCCCGGCTGAATCCGTTCATCTCCCGAACGTGGGTCACAGGCTATTTCAATTAATGCACCTCTAATGACCAGCGTTTGTTCCTTAATGGGAAGGGAATAAATACGGAACACACAAAACAGCCACAGAGAGCAGAACGCTCTCCCCTCGCTCTCACCGGCGTCACTGCCTTTGGCTTCTCCAACCAACTCGCAGAGAGGGGAACAGGCTTGCGAGGAATAGAGAATTTCTATCAGAAAGAAACCTTTTATGTAGCTTTCCTATCATTACCCATGCCTTTCTGGCAGCTCTCAGTGTCCTCTAGATCCCAGTGCGCTGCCTAACAAGAC
The DNA here is from genome assembly GCA_035583135.1 of Lophotriccus pileatus. NCBI lineage: Eukaryota > Metazoa > Chordata > Aves > Passeriformes > Tyrannidae > Lophotriccus > Lophotriccus pileatus. The sequence goes on along the minus strand of JAWWES010000021.1, from coordinate 19,825,231 downwards.
CTGCTATGAAAACAGAATGCAGAAAACAAATTAGCATTTTGGAAATAAAAAGCCTGGCTTTTAATCCTATTAAGATCATGGCTCTTTTTTTTTTTTTTTTTTTTTTTTTTAAGTTCTCTGAAAGATATACTGATGTTTCCATTACCATAACTGCTGAAGTCAGCATTTCCTTTGAAAGAAGTTGTTAATATTTGGAAATGGTCGGATTTCCGATCCCGGATTCGATTGTTATTCTGTGCTACCCCGCGAGTGCCAAGGTCACGGGGAGATTCACCTGCACACCGAGCGAAATGAATGCGCTCGGCCACAATCCATGTATAATTTAACATTCTCCTCTCCAGTACCACCATGCATTCCGAAAAATATTTTATTACAATAACAAATTGGTTTCAAAATCATGCATTATGTATCCTGAAATTAGGTCTGCCAATGAAACCTGGATATACAAACACACCAGCAGCCATGCAGGGCAGCGCGAACACAGGAATTATGGGTTCTAGAGGGGCTGAAAGGAACAATTAATTCTTCCCCTAACTCTCAGAAGTCCTTTTTTATTACTTTAATCTGCATAGCTAAAAAGAACAAAACAATCAATTGCTGTGAAATGCATTTAGGAATCCAATAGCATGTCTTTTTCTAGATGTCTTTATAGAAAGGAAATGTTTAAGTGCAAAGTGCCCAGTATATCAAAACATCCATTGGGGACTTCAGTTCTCAAGGGCAAGGCTGGGAAAAATAATACAAAGGTCCTCAAATATTTAAAAGAGTGTTAGTTATTTTTCAAACTTCACCATTATAACATTTTAAATGTGAGGGGTTTTTTTGCAGATCAAGGTCCTCCAAATATTTCAGATCAATTAATCAAAAGATTCCTGCTAAATTCTTGATAAATAGAAAGAGTCCTTTACCATTTCCTTTTAGCTAGTTAGAGTTAAAAATTTCATTATATTGCTGAATTTTCAGCAGCAAACACTGTAATGTTAATGCACTTTCACGATAGATGGTTGGTTCTGATTTGCAGGTTTCATTTTAAGTTAAATTTACATTGATAAATCCTCCTTTTACAGCCCAAATATCCTTTTTTCTCATGCAAAATAAGCATGTTTCTTGGTCAACTGACATTTTGTTCAAATGGACTTGAGGTAGCTATTTATGAATAATTAAGATTAAAATGTTTCTGTGATTCCCTCAATGCTTTTTTATTTTAAAACATTTATATCATGTCAAAATGGACTTATTCTTCCAAAGGTAACTTTCCATTAAAATAATGGAGAAAATGACATTTCTAATTTTGATAATAGCCCTGAGTTCAGAACGAAAGTCAGAGCTTCCTGCTGCAGAGCATGAGGGGGTTTAGGATTGAAACCATGATGGGAATTCTTTGTAATGGTGTTAAAATCCTGGATTTGAACTATTTACAACGTGACAAATAAAATCAACTACATTTCCATTTTAAAACAGCAGCCCTGACAAGACCTTTATTTTGGACTCCGTTTCACTCAGTTAAAATGATTTGCCTTTATGTTCTTTATGGTAAGAGAGTCTGGCAGATATTGCTATTAATTAGACTTGGTTCAATTTCAAACTTTAGGAACTATTTTCATGAATAGATTACAAACATCTATTCAACCTAGATGTTTGTAATTTCATTTTTATTTCAAGAAGCAAAAATGAAAAATACCCTAAAACCCAGCGTTTTGCCACAGGAAAGGCAGAAGAGATCGAAGCCTTTACATCTGTAAGATATTTTAATTCAGTAAATATTGCATAAAACAAGAACCTTTACTCTGCCCTGTTTGAATCCAAGTGCAACCGTTGCCCTCAGCCGCTGTTTGTCTGTAATTTCGTTGAGCTGCTCTGATCTGACCAGACACAGCTCGCTCGGGAGCAAAATCAGGAGAAATAATTTAATCTAATCAGGATATCTGAGAATGGGAAACGTTTGCAGCTTAATTTGGGATCTCTTAAAAAGCCTTTTGTAGTGCTATTTACCAACACGCTGAAGCTTCGCTCTTAAAGCAATAATTAACAAATTGTTGACAGAAATTAAATGTCCCTATTTTAAACAATTTCGCTGTTCTTCCCCCTTTCTTTCCCGAGGGTGAGCCTGACAAACAGGGAAACTGAGCCCACCATTAACAGGGGAACGCCACTTTGCAGGGTGGTTTTTGCAGTAAAGAGATGTGATTCATATAAGTAATAAACAAACCCCACGCTCTGGATTTTTAAACGTCCTGGCTCGTAATCCCGAGGTTAAATGATTAAACCCATCCCTGCCTCTTCGCTCTGGCTGCAGATACGTTCCCTTGAATTTAGCTGTGGGCAATTCGAAGCTGAATGGGAACTGCTCTTTTATTTGTTATTAAAGTCCCTTGCTATCTTTCAGAACTGTTTGTTACACAGATCTGAGCACATCCATGTATTAAGAAAATACACTGAATAAAGACAAGGTTATAAAAACCGGATGAAAATCCCTCGCTGTTCATTTTCACATGGCAATTTGCTTAACGAAAATGATCAACAGCAATACCTGAAATAAGTAAATACCACCATTATCTGTCTTGTACAAATTTAACTACAAAACAGAACTATTTCCCAAACATTGCATGTGATCCTGAGGGAAAAGGATGTGCAGAGGTGGTGACTGGGGGGGGCCTGGGCTCTGGCCAGGGACATCACCACTGGGCACTGCTCGCTAGGGAGGGTTTGCTGCTGAATCCATCATGTAGGTTAAAGGCAGCAGCCACTGCAGACCCTCTGCACAGCTCTGACTGGCAACAAACACATCTGGAAGCTAAAATGGAAGCAGGTTTCTCCATATTTTTCCCACTCAGAATGCTGGAACTGGCTGGTAAGCGGCACGACAGTGGAGAAGCGCAGGCTCCTAACAGGATTAGAGGCAGAGGGAGAAAACCCAGCCCCAAAGCACAGCGGTGTTTGCCAGTGCAGTTGTGTTTTGTTCGTGAAATAACCCCGGTATGATTTAGTGCTGTGAGCACAAAGAGCTGAGTGCAGCTCAGGGGGGGCCAGGGCTGCCTGGGAGGGAGCAGCCCCTGCTCCGTGTCCTGGTGTGACACTGCCCGAGGGTCCCCCACAGATGTGGGCATCAGGCTAAAGTGCACATTAGTCTGGGGTTGGATCCAGTCCTCAGTTTCTCCTTTAAAATAGCTTTCTGTTAAATGCAGCTATATTCATTAATGATTCCTTTGGGGTGTTGGAAGTCAACTGATGAATAGTTGTGAATTCAATGGAAAAGGTACTAACCCCAAGAACTTTATTTTACCATGATTATCTACTGGGCGGAGATTCCCAAAGCTGTTTTATTTCACATCACTAAAGTGTTTCCCTAAGAAATCCTAAAATCCTTGACAACATTTATCTGCTACATAATGTCACAGGGCAGGGAGTGAAACCTGCCCTTCCTGCACTTGGTAACCCAAATCCGCTTCCCTGAGGCCAACCCACAGTAATGCCCTCAGAGAAGCTGCTGGATCATGGTTGGGATGACACTGTTCATAAAACAGTGTGTCCAAAGGCTTCTCCACACACACACACACACTTTGCCATGAAAACACCCAAATTTGACACAAAGGAAATCAGATGAAGATTCCCACCAAGGAAGAACACCCCATATATAACCAAATCAAGAATAATTTGTGGTTTGGGATTTTAAGAGTAGCAGGAAGGTACAGTTCTATCCACACAGTTCACTAGCTCCAGGACATCGCCAGAAATGATATTAAGTGGCATTTTTGAAGACAGAGTTCTAGAATGAAATAGGCAAATATATTCATTTGATATCCACCTATTTTTTGTAGCCGCATGTGAAAATAAATAAAAAAATATTTAAAGCACGTTCCCAAGAAATAAGACACACTAAGGAACAGTGAGACAATGTAATGCCCGAAGAAGTTCTAGGAAGACTTCACCCTATACCCAAAACAGAGTTCTTAATTTCCTTGAAAAGTAAATCAAATGTTTTCCTTCTCCCTCTCTTTCCTGTTTTACCTTTCCCCCTCCTCTACTACTAGAAAACAACCTTTTCTTTGACTTCACTGTATGTCTCCACTTCTTCCATACTTTAATATTTCTTCACAGCTTCCATGCTTTTCGTAAAAGTTTTCTTTCCACAAATGTTCTTCCAGCAAGCAGAACCAGAAAATGAAACTGTTGTTTGTTTACCAACAGTCATGAGCATTCAGGAAGGTTCCTTCCAATACACCACTTTTACACCCAAGCTTACACAATGACACTGGATGCAGCTGGAGTCCCACCCAGTCCAGCAGGAATTTTCTGTCACTTGCTGTGGTTTTTATCTCCAGATCATCTCTGGAAACTTCTTTCTCAGGATTACAGTTGAGGAAAATTTGTTACTTCACTTCCAAATCGCTAACTCTTGTGTGTGATGAGTTTGGGGTGAGAAGTCAGGCAGGGATGGTGATGGAGTCACCTTTGTCTTACCCTCTCTTCCCTTGGAGGCTTTCACCTCCCATGTCCCTCTGACCCCACAGGTGCAGTGTGGGCACAGCCCAATGCCCTCTGCTCCCACAGACACTCCCTGGCTGCAGCAAATCCAAAGAGAGGGATTCAGGAAATGATCACCCGCATTTAAGCAGCAGTTCCAAGTGTCCTGCCACATCCCCCAGCAGGGCCCAGGCCAAATGACTTTCATTTTCCTGATTCTGTGTTTATTGGGGCTGATCAGCCACAGAGTCCATAGGAATGAGCCATTTTTCAGCATAACAGGTTTATAGTAAAATGAGATTACAGCTTTCTAAATCCCTCAGATAACCCCCCTACATCCCATATGTGCAGAAGGGGACATTGCCTGAAGTGTCCTCCTTTAAGGAATAGCTACTCTGCATCTCCCACTTCTCTAACAATCAAAGGGCTTTTTGCCATCAAACTATTGGCATGTGATTGTCACTCCATCTCCCTCCTCACTGCATTTATTGTGTCCCCTGAGGTCCCTTCTCCTTCTATAATGGAAGGCCAAAGAGACTGGGTAGATGTTCCTGCTATTGTCCGTGAGAGTCCAGAGGCCAGCAGCAGATGCTCCTTCAAGTTGTGATCTGGGTCCTCTCTGAGCCTGGCACCCAGACACCCCTTCCCTAAGAGCAGGGAGCAGGACAGCAGAGCTGGAGCAGAAGGGAAGCACGGGTCTAGCCTGAAAAGATTATTTTTAGATTGAATGAAATACACCGCCCACAAAGACAGGGAGAGCAAGACCTTGGGAAACCATGGGACTGCTTTCTTTCTCTGATTTAAAGGAAAACACTGTTTCCTCTTGGCGTTGTTAAAAAACAATTCCCATTTAAGCAGTGACAGGCAGGACTCTGTAATCTGTACATACAATTTAATCCTTTCAAGAATCAGCAGAACCCACATCAATCAAGCCTTCATCAACTTGTAAAAACAATATTTTGATTCAATCAGATTCAAAGCCCTGAAATTCCCAACTAATTAATGCAGGGTCACTCAGAGGCAGTGAGGCAATGGCGAGCAGAATGGTCAAATATTTACCCCTCACCACAGTAGACATTAGGACAACCAAAGGACCTGGAGAGGGGGCAGGAATAGATAATGTGACTCTCACTGCAGCAGGTTTCATTCACTGAGAGTATTTGGATAAAGAATTATTACAAAGGAGAGGAAAAAAGCAACTGAAGCCTCTGCCGTGAGCAGCGTTCTCACATCCTGCTCAGGGGCTGTGAAATGGGCAGTGACCCAGGCAACATCCTTCCCATTTTTGGATTTTTAACATGCATGTCTCCAGACAGTTGAGTTGCTTTGGTTCTAGTCCTGCCTTATAACATTCACAATAAATTACATTGTAAGAACGTAGGCAGCAAGAAATTACAGAAGAGTGCAAAGCACTGAGACCTTCTGCCCTGCCTGTATTCCTAGAAATTATACTGGACTTCAGCTTTTTGCTTTAAATATCTTTCAAATTCATGCCCAGTATGCAGGATATTCTCTGCACAGAGTGTGTTTCCCCAGTGTGGAGGTGCCTGTGTGTGCTGCAGACACTGCCAAGCCTCCCGTCTCCACGTGATTCTGGGCAGTTCATTTAGGCAGCTTTAAACTTTGCCTTGGGAGGAGATATTTTGTGTAAGTTCCTTTCCAAAGCTAAAATCTTTTAAAATGCAGTCAGTAAGGAGTCAGAGCTGGTTACTGAAGGATATGGAATCCCATACACGTGTCCATGGGGCCTGTGTGCAGCTGAGGGAGTTCTTTGACCTCACATGTATGGAACAGGTCACCCAGAGAAGCTGTGGCTGCCCCATCCCTGGAAGTGTCCAAGGTCAGGATGGGCTTGGAGCAACCTGGGCTAGTGGAAGGCGTCCCTGCCCAGGTGGAAAAGGTCCTTCCAACCCAAACCATTCTGTGCTCTGGATAAAGACACTTTAGATTAATGATGATGCATTTAATATGTGCTCTTCCTTGTACAACAAAGTTTTCAAAAAGTTTAAAAGCAACCATTTAATAATTTCCAATTTTTACACTGCCTGTGCTCTGAGACAGCTTGGGAAGAAATTATATGCCCAGAGGAATTTTTAAAAAGCCATTTTCTAAAGCCTGTGCTGATGGTATTTCACTGCAACAACAGTCAGTGCCTGGTTACACAAAATGGGTTTCAGAAGGATGCCCTGATCACACGCCTGTGGAAATGGTAAAAACCGGGATGAAAGCATCGCCTCTTTAACTTACATTACTGCCACTACTCAGCATCACAAAACAATACATGGAATCCTATTTGCTTTCCCAGACTCCTGGGATTTCCTTGTGTTTGCACTTCACAACCGCCCATCAAAGAAGCTGCCTTGGTCGATTTTGGGACAGTTTCCCATTCTTACTCCAAGTGCTGGTACAGTCCTGAAGTGTGGGGGATCCTAAAATTATTCCAGCCTTAAAAATCACAATCACAAATGTCATGTGGGCCCTGGGTTGACCTTTCCAGCAGATTCTGACACTTATAAAGGGAAAAGCAGCCCAGGCACCTGCTCCAGCCGAGGCACCGGGGCCGTGTGAGGGCTGCTGGAGTTGCTGAAATGACGTGTAAATGAACTCACTGGTACAAAACCCTTTCCATCCTCCTCTACCCTCCAGCTACTACAGATAGAAAAACTCTAGCATGGAAGCGCTATCCCTTCCATTTTGAAGAAAGACAAGTTTTTGTATATCCATCTTTCCAATGTACATCCTCCAGGTTTCCATTCTGCCAGGCAATCAACACTCATAGAAGCAAATTTTCATGTTGAAATTACATCTCTTTCTGAAAGTGTCAGTGTTTCAGTTTCACCTTAGACATTAATCTAGCATCTAACTCCTAACTGTTTGTAAATATGCACATATGGGGAGTTATTCTAATCCTGACCCGAAGATCTTCCTTTGGTAGCATTCCTTCTGTGACTCTGCACAGCTCTGAACTGCTCCCTGAAGCAGCACAATGGGATGAGGCTGTTTTTAAGTTCTAAAATATAACAGAAAAATTTTAACAATAAACCGTGGATCAATGTACTAAGTGCCCTGGATATTAACAGAAATGTACCTCACACACAGGAGCTCTAACACTTTTGCCACTGATATTTCAACATAGTACGGAACAGAAATTAAGGAAGTCTGGAATCTCAACTGGCAACGGATATTCCCAGGAGGAAATGCTTTTTACATCATACTTCAATGCGAAGTGTGCTTCCAATATCAAACCCTTCCCATTTTTTTTTCCCAGAACTTCTCACAAAGAACAGGATGACTTATTCAGCATCAGAACAATCTCTCATCATGATGCCTCTGAACCATTTTTGCTTCTGATCCTTCTGTGCCTGTGTCCCTCCTCAGCCACCAGAACTGTCCTCTGGCCTTGGGGCTCTCCAGTTACTCCATTTTCTCCCCCTGGATCCTTCGGGCCACCAAATCCATCCTCCCCCTTGTATTTGGACATGAAGGCATTACCCTGGCACACTGCCCTGCCTCCCCAAGTCAGGAGATGTGTCACCTGGCACTGTTACCTTCTGTCTCCTGGTGCCACTGCTATGACAGGTGTCACCCTGCCCTCCGAGCCCTCCACACAGCCCTCTCACTTCACCCAGCCTCTGCAACCAGCATTTCCCTTCGTCTCTACTCCACTGACATCCATCGTGGCATCAGGATCAGAAATTCTTCTGGAAATTAATTTGTCTCACTGTCTAAAAGAATTGATTTATTTAATTTTTACCCCACCAGAAATAAGGAGCTTAAATAGCAGCAAGACGGGCACATGTCAAGAGCAAGCAACTGTCACTGCTCCATGGGCTGCCTCGTTTTTCTCTCCATGATCCTCGCTATATATCTCAAATCAGATCGTAAGCTCTTGGAAGCAGGGTTTGGTTTTTCTATATGCTCCAGTAAAACAAATTACATAATAAAAATAACTGATGTTTGAAATGTAATTGGTCACTAGAATTTGCAAATCAGTAAGATAAAAGTAGAACAGCTCTGTAAATCAGGGGGTGATGAATTGGCCCAGAGTGAAAAAAGCTGAGCAGCCCCTGTCAGTGTCCCCGTACATGTATTTACAGTCCAGAGGCACTTGCCTTTGGAGAAGAATTTGTGGATTCCAGATTCTAATCTCCAAAAGCAAAAGACTCCACATGGAACAGATGGATCATCAGCACAGGGTGGGAGGTGTAGGCAGTGCCCACATCATTCAGAATCACAGAAGGGTTTGGGTTGAGAGGAACCTTAAAGCTTATTCCATTCCACCCCCTGCCATGGGCAGGGACACCTTCCACTAGAGCAGGTTGCTCCAAACCCTGTCCAACCTGGCCTTGAGCACTCCCAGGGATTTCTCTATTGTATGGTCAGCTTTGCCTGAAGGAATCGATACATGACATTAATTCCTAGTTCTCAATGTTACCTTTACAGGTGCAGCTACAAACAAGTAATTCATTATTCAAAGTAAGTAAGAAAAAAGTTAAATACAACTACCATGATTAAAATTAGAAAGCAAAATCAAATAACTGCAGCAAAATAATTCTATTGAAGTAAAATAACTTGATCAACTGGTACTGAGGAATGCAAAAGGATAGAAGGTGTCCCTGCTCACAGGAGGGGGTGGAATGAGATGGGCTTTAAGGTCCCTTCCCACCCAAATCACTCTGTGATTCTGTGATCACTAATACCAACTTCTGTCCGACTCAAAGCCATCAGACCCTCGAGAGCCACAGGCTCGCACTGTCCCAGCCACGTGTCATGTCCCACATCACAGGTTTTCCAGAACTGTCAGCAGTGTGGGTTCCTGTGTGCTGGGACAGTGCTCCATGAAGACAGATATAAAGGCTGCTGCACTGAAGAAATCCCCTGGCACTGCTGCTGCTGTGCAGCCCACAGGCTTCCATGGAGCTAAACAGAAGCTGGTTTCTCTCTTTGCATCTCATCTCTTTGTACAAAGAAAGTGAGAAATCTATATAGGATTAATTAAGACAAAACGTGTTAAATCAAACCTGTCTTTCCACAGTCGAGGATTATATCCCAGCATTTTTTCACAGCATGAGGAAGGGCAGATTCACATGGTGGGGAGGGGGAGCAGGGGAGGGCAGTGGCAGCATTGAGGTGGCTCTAGCCCTTGTGTGGCTGTCACTGCTCGGCAGTGCTGCCCCGCCACCTCTGCCCAGCCCCGCTGCCAGCTGGGCTCCGGAGGGGAGGAAAAGCAGCATTTTCCACAGCCCCACAGCCCGATCCCAGCTGCAGCCCTGTCTGCTGTGCCAAGAACAGCTTATTTACCTAATAGACTCTAAAAGGTATCAAGGGAGTCATTCCCTTCAATTGGGTCAATCTGACGTATGTAAATATGTATTTAAATTTGGTAAATATGTACAGTATTTAGAGTATGCTGAGAATGACTCTTCTGTGGAATGGGGCACCTCTTTCCAAAGGCTTTGTGCTACTCCAGGTAAATTAAACTCCATTCCATGCCAATCTTGAGAGCTGGAATCTACTGGGGAAGGGATGCTGGTGTGAGCAAGCCCTGCGGAATCCAGCAGCATCCTGACTGCAGTTGGGAATGAAATGTACTGCAATAAATGAACCAAGTGCATTTGATATAACATCTCATTTTAAGGGTAGAAATAACCATTCACAGTTTCATATGGGAAATAATTCATTCATGCAAACAATTCCATTATTTGAGGACTGAGTGTATATATGCATCTGTGTGTATATATATATATGTATATATGGCAGCTGGTGACATGGTTTAGGGGTGATTGCAATGGTGCTGGATTGACAGCTCGACTGGATGATCTTGAAGATGTCTCTTCCAACCTTGATGATTCTATGACTCACAAAGTCATGGAATCAACGGTGTTTGCCTACGTGCATGAACCCCAGGTACGGAAAAAGCCTTACAGAGGTGCTTGTGTTTCTCTTCTCTGCACTAAAAATGCAAACATTTCCCCAAAATAACTTCCTCATCATCATTCCAGCTGAAATCCCTCATAGGAGAATAAATCTGTGGATTCTACACCACTATTCCCACTGCTCTGCAGCCCTGAGTTTTTTTGGACTAAGCAGCCCTGTGCTAGAGAAATAGTTTACTGAAGAGTTCTCTAAGTAAAACCATCAGCCCACTTGATGCACAGGGGTTGGGACTCTTAACAGCTCTGAAATAAATATATTTTTGAGGTACTTATGTCAGGACTCATTTTTGTAGGAGAAGTTTGTCCACCATTCCAATGGCTTGTTAAGGAATACTGGAGGGTGGAAGGGGGAGGCACAGGAAATCAGAATATTTCAAGGCTTAGAGAGAAGAGGTTTTGAGCCACAGCAAAAGCTCCGGAGGTTTCATTTCCCAGAAAATTCCTCTCTAGTTCAAGCTCACACCTCACATAGTCCATATCGAATGAAAAACACATTAGACCACACTTATTTATATTACACCCCAAACAGCAAGTCTAAATAATTTAGGATTACTATAGCTTGAAGGGGGAAAAAAAACCCAAAACAACAAAACCCAAACAAAAAACCAGTTCCCATATTGAAATGGTAATTCCCTTTTTGGAGTTTCTGGATACAGCTTTTCAGACATGGAGTATTTATGTATTTGTGTACATTATATATACATAGTGTGTATCTGTGCACACCCAGTCATTGATAAAAGGAGGTATAAAACCATGCAAAATCCCAATAACGTTTACATTTTGTTAAATGTAAACAGTGCTGACACATTTCTAAATATAATCATTGAAATATCTTAATTTCTGTCTTCAAAAAGGCTGTGAAAACTAATCTAACCTGGATTTCCATATGCCCCAACCAAACAACCACATCCCTGCAATATTCACGGAACTCACGGGTGATGAAGGGAAATGCAGGGACGGTGAGATGGTCCACAGGAATGACAGAATTGACCGAATAACCAAAACTGTCCAAAAGGAGGAATAATTTTCATAACTGTAATAAAATCAGCTTTTGCAACCAGTGCCGACACCTTCAGCTGATGGCTGTTTGCCATTAAAGCCTTCCCTTAGATCAAGTTGTACAATGAAATTCAGCTTTCTGCCACCTCCATTTTCAGCAGATTATAATGAACAACATCTTAGGTGTGCATAATACCTTTAGTAGTGTGTCAGAAAAGAAGAAAGTGCTCTTTCCAACACAAGCCTGGTTAGGGAAGGAGACACAGAGAAATCACACAAAAAAACTCTTATGAACTAGTGTTGAATTTCAACATTCTACTTGCTTATCATATAGTATAAATAATTCACACTTGAAAATCTTCTTTTCAGAACTGTTTACTGACACAGCAAAAATCCATGTGAGGGGTTACTGACATGGCATGTAAATGCACACCCAAAGAGACTGGAGTGATCACCAAAAGGAGAAGAGAAGAATTAATCTAAGGAGAATGTCAGCCAAGAAAATACATCCTGAGTAAAGCAGGTAATTAACAGCTCAGGCCCCCAGGTCTCCTTTGGCTCAGATCTGGCCAATGCTACATGAGCTCCAAAACACCACCTTGCAGTACAGACTGCCCTTCCCATCTCCACGGCCTCAGTGACCATCACACCTTCCCCAAGGAGAAAAGCATCGAGGGGAAGAAAAGGTTTGCTACTTAACACAAAAAAAATGGTTCAGGGAAAGGCAGAAAAGCTACAAAAATTTTAACTGCAATTATCTTAGATTAGAATATTTGGCTTGAAAGATCTGGAGGGTATTGTTTTTGATAAGGCAGAGCCATTTGACAAGGCCTGTCACCACTCCAGGTCTCTCTGTTGTCAACTCAAGATGAAAGGACATCACAAAGAATTAACTTCAGCTTTTAAACATTTTGAAAATGTCAAAGAGGTCATAGCTGATCTATTTCCTTATACAGCATATTCACTTGATGAAATTTGTGGTAACAATGTGTTTTTACTTTTCATTCAAATTGGTCTCAAATCCTGGTAATTGATCCCAGACTAATGAGAGCTGACAGGGCCCCGGCGCGATTGGCTGAGCTTTGTATCAATCACAGCTGCTGCCGGGCCACGCTGGGCACATTAGACTTTGTAATGGCACTAATTGGGGACTACAGAAAAACCTGCACAAGCTCCTCCTGGAGTTTCCAGCACCATTTATTTGGTTTCCAGTTACACTAAAGCCAATTTAAGCCCTTTTATAACCAACACCTTCCTGCATGTCGGACCTATTGTTCCTGCCTTCCCATAAGCCGTCTAAATAGTCCTTAAAATATTCAGTGAGATGACTCTAAATTAAAAATGCGTCCAATCTGTGAAACAGCACAAGTAAAAGTAGACGCTAAATATTTGTATTGACCTTTTAGGAGCATTAGCCAACTCAGTAAAATATCTTAAAGGCATCTTGTTATGCACAAAGAGGTGAAATTTTTAAATCTGATTTAAACGAACATGTGACCACATTTGCTAGAAAGTGATTTTATATTTCCAGAACAGATCAGAGTCTCTAAATATGAAAGTTATCAGTCAAAACCAGTGGAAACGCGGTTGGACAGTGCTAATTCTGCCCCCACCCCGGTATGGTTTGGAGAGAAAGGTCAAGGCTGCTGTCACGTCCCTCCCAGTGATGCTCAGAGCCCGTGTGCACCGAGCATGAGATGCTCAGAGAGCCCAAGAATCCGGCCATTTTCTGCATCAACTGGATTAATCATAACCCTCCATCTTGAGCTTAAAACAAGGGATAAACACACATGTGTGTTCATGTACAGAGAGAGACAGACAGAATACCTGACACAGGAACACAAGGGACACAACGTGGCACTAACAATCTGAGACACTTTGTATTTCAAGCCATAATCTTAAAAAAAAAAAAAAGAACAAGACAGAGACAGAGGTAAAGTTTAGAACAAGCAAGCACTAAGGTTTAGAACAAACAGACCTAATTATGCTGTTTGTTCTCCAACCTGAGATAAAAATAATCCTTAACACATTAACAGGACTCTTCAGTGATACTTCAGATATTCCTCTAAGTGATTTGTATTTGCTTAGTGTAAGTAGCTGAGGAGCGACAACTCTCACGCAGGCTTCCTCATACATTTAAATGGAGAGGACATGCAGGAAAACATATTTTAATAAACTACCATCTACATTTGCAATTATACACCAAAAAAAGGAAATCATTCACTGCAATTTTTTAAAAATACATTTCCTTACAATATTTAGCAGACAGCACGAGGTCACATCTCCTGGACAAGCATGGCTGGCTGAAGGTTTAAGTAAGTGCCCTGTCCCGCGAAGGTGAGCCAGGTTCTGAATGGGAACGGGAACAATTCCCAGCAGGATCTACAGACATCACCCAAGGTGACTGCTCCAAAGTCTTTCCATTCAGAATTGTCTCACTTGTATTTTGAAGTGTTTCGCTTTCGTGAGCCACTGCTCTGCCGCGGGTAAGTGTGAACCCAATTCAATTAGTCACTGGCAGCAGCAGCACTTCAGCACAGAATTACCCCGAGTGTCATCTCTCCTTTCCCAAACACGGGGATCCAGCCACGTCTCATCGCTGGGCTCACCCTGCTCACCAACAAGCCCCTTCAAGAACAGACTGTCCAAGACATGAAGAGAAACACATAAATGAAATACTGATCTTAAAGATACCCATATTTTACTGAAAAATACTGCAAAAGCCTTAATTTGCCAATTTCTGTACAAAGAGCTCAGCGCGACGAGCCATGGAACAGTCCCTGCCCTCCAATGCTTGGCTGCTGGAAAGCCAAAGCAGGCACAACAGGGAGAGGCTCCCACCTTTCTCTCTAAGCAGGTTTGTAAGAAGCAAAGATCGCCAAGTCCAGCCATCCCACCACCACTACGAAAGCCTGTCCAATGTGCACGTGTGTGCAGAAAGGAGAGGAGCCCTTTCTCCAGAGAGTCTCAGAGGAGTGAGGAGCTCTCCACAAACCTTATCAGAAACAGTTTCAAGTAATCCTTCCAAAATTTTCTACCAGGCTCTCAAAAAAAAAACAAAAAAAAAAAAAGAAAAAAGAAAAAGAACTAAAACCCTTTTAAAACTCAGTGCATATGAAAAAACCTGCAGGAAACAGTGAGGTTCCCTTTGCTTCCTCACCTTCTTTTTAGGCCAAAACATGATGCACTGACATTGAATTTTGGCACAGCAGCATCTAAAAATGGAAGAGGAAAGTCCTTGAAGAATATAATTTCCTCATCAAATTATATTTGATGGCAATAATACACATTTTCTATTTTCAGTTCTAGGATAAAAAATCAGCAAACTAACATAAAGGCGTTTCACATCCCTTGAACTCTGCAGCCCCCACTTTCTTATTAAGAGGGTTTGAGGTTAATCAGTTTAAAATTGCATTGATTTATATAATCATTTTGATTTGGTGAGGGAATAAATTGAAATGAATTATGAGGTACATCTTAAGTATATGCTCCATTTTGCTGCTTGCTCAAGATTTGGATATAATACAAGGGAAAGCAACACTCATCCCATGGAATTCTCATGGATCCGTGGCAGTTCCAGTGCCAAAGAGGCCAAGCAGGGCCTCTGAAATAATACTTTAAGCAAGGGAAGATGTGATAGAAAAATTTAGTTTATCAGCAGTTAATAAACAGAAATAAAGAGATTAAGAATTAATATAATTTCTGTTAGTACATTTCTTAGTCCTGTTGTATTCACAACTGAAACTGAATTACTCTGGCACTATCATGATCTTTCTCCTACAGTCTTTCTACTCAGACATCCTCGTTCCCTCTTAGAGCACAAGTTATTTCAGGGGTAACTGAAGTCCCATTTAAAAGCTGATCTAGATCAACTGTTTTGCTAAATTGAGAGGAATTTGATTATAGCTTTCTAACCTACTCCACGTTGGTACCTCCACAACCCATTTTCACCTCCTCAAGCTTTCTGGACAGAACAACTCCCAGAAATTTGATGCTCCAGCACTAGAAATCCCAGCTGCTGGAAGACAGAATTTATGACTACCAACATGATCCTTCCTTGTTCACAATGAGACATGCAAAGGGCTGTGACAGAACCTGGTCCATGAGGCAATGAATGATACACAGAGAAATGAAGGCACAGGGCAGACCATTTGCTGCTGCACAGCACTGTTGGCTCTTTGGCTTCAGGAGACCTGTTTTACCAGTTTGCTGGCCCAAAATCTCTCCCAGAACAACACCACAGTAACCACTGTGCTCTTCCAGTTCTGTCCAAGTGAATCCTCATGCACCTTTTGAGGTGTTTATTAATTACAATTTTTAAAACTCTCAATTAGTGACAACCTGTCATGTCCAATAAAATGCAGATGATTCCAATACTGGTGATCAGTATTTTAGAGAACAAAATACTGGACTATTCTACAGGAGTATTATTTGCTGAAGCACTAAAGTATTCCCCAGGAATCTCTGACCATCACTGAACTAGAATCCCACTCCTTTTCAGGACTGGAGCTGATTCCAACAGAAGGTGGGACAGTGCTGCTCATCCCTCAGCCGTGCCAGATTACAGCACCCAGTGCCCCTTCCCTAAGGGAACTCTGCATTCCTGCACTGCACAGGAATAAAGCCCCATCCCTGGAAGCGCCCACGACCAGGTTGGATGGGGTGTGAAGCAACCTGATCTAGTGGCAGGTGTCCCTGGCAGGCAGAAAATAACTGGGAGTGTTTGAAAAAGCCCCAATCATTTTCCACATGCCTCATAGTTCTATCTCCTTATGCAATCGGAAGATATTTGAATTTTGTTGAATTTAGATCTCAGTCTGACTTTTTTTTCCATCTGCTTTTATTTTGGCATCAGACTGGATTCTTGAACAGACACAAACACAAGCAAAATCTGGTAATTTCCCCAACCCCAGATGCACCAGACCAGGGATGTTTAAGTCCCTCCCGGTGAAAACACCTCTGCGCTGCCAAACCAGCATCTCCTCTGCCCTTCTGACTGACTTCGTTCTCCAAAAAAGAGCCAGCAGACACTAAAAGGACTTCTTGGAGAAGCAGATTATATTTTGAAAGTGCAACTTACTTTTTTCCCTAATTCAAAACAGCGGATGTTAAACTTAAAGACTCTTCCTAGTGCATGTTAGTGACAGGCAAAGCTCCCAGAGGGGTGACTGCCTTCAAAGACAGGTAAATGAGGGCCCATATAAAACAGCCAAGTATTGATGTTGTAGTAAAATTCAAGAAAAACACATTGGCAGACAAGTAAATTTGTCACTAATAATTTAATGTAATTTCCCTAAAATGGAGGTAATAGGTACTCAGGGAATACACCTCCAGGGTTTACATCAAATGTGCCTGTGGAAAATTGTGAAATAATATTTTTTTAAAATGTAGATGCTTGGGCTGATATGTTGGTTTATGATGAAAATCACTCTCCTGAAATGATAAAGGGGAGGGAAAAATATCAGCTCCCAAACACATGCACCTCGTATCTTCCCAGACTGTCCCCAAAATGCCAGTGCTGAGATCACTTGTTTGGGGTCTGGTTCCCTCTCTGCACACAGTTGGGCTGCACAGTGAATTAACATCTAAAATTACAAATTATTCTCCTAAAAGTTAAAATACGAGTGGATATTTAACCTCTGAACTTAGGGTTTGGTAGAAAATGAAATAACAATTATGTTCCCAGCTACTTGGCAACATTTGGATCTTATTTGCCACCTTGTGAAACAGCAACTGAGCTGAAGCTTTTCCTAACTAAACAGCAATATTTGATCCTAAATTTTGGCAAATGTAGAAAAAAGCAATGGCAAAAATAAGGGGGGACATGTCTTGGTGTTTGTAAGGACAGAAGAATTAGGCTGTGAATTGCTTAGACTGTTTTTTTCCCCAGTGTTATTATAAAATGATTGAAGAAGGGTTCAAATTTTGAAGTAAAATCTGTGAATATAATTATAAAGAACAGATTATAGTTGTACAAAAGTGATAAGAAAAACAAGCAAAAAAGCCCCAGTTTCCCCACAAATTGCACATTTTTCTCAGCATTACAAAGAGCACAGAAAAGGTCCCAAACTCTCCCCCAGCAGCGCCCCTGGTCAGAAACAATCCCCCTGGAATGGGGAGCAGAGGCTCTTGCTGTCCTTGCCAAGCTCTGTGGAGAGGGATCTGTTCCCTGACTTTCCAGGGAGCAAACACAGTGCAGAGAGAATCGGTGCCATGAAAATCAATGGCTGTTTAAATCTTTCTCTCCCGTTTGCTGTCACTGACTGTGTTTGTTGTGTTGGTCTGGGCACGTGTTTTAGGCACGCAGGGGATTCGGGCACCTCTCAAACAAAAAACATCCACAAATTTTTAAACAGCCAGAAAAAACCCCATCTTTTTCCTCTTCTTCAGTTCTGTTTATTTTGCAGAATTAGAACAACAAACAGGATAGAGAAAATTCCCAGCTCCTTTGGTGAGAGCAGGGAAGCCAGACATCCAGATTCAAGGATTTTTCTTCTTCTGTGAGAAAACGTCTCTTTAAAATTGCATTACTGGCATTTATGATTCATTCTGCAAATAGTGAGACTTCCCTGTATAAATCTGAAATTCATTTCAGATATTTTGAGTTTAATAAGAATAAAGGCTCCCCATTTTTCACAGCAATAAAGAAAGATGCACCTGCCAGGAACCTGACCACGGAACAGACCGGGAAGATACTCACTTGGTGAAGGTAAAAGTAGAAAAAAATAAGCATTGATACAAAAACACAGAGCTCATCTATCACTTCGTACTGAAAGGTGCACATAATACGATGAATGCAAAACAATAAAAAAAAGCTGCTGGTTTTCTCTTCTCCAGACTGGGAGAATCGGTGGAGCAGCAACAGAGAAGGGACTCTGTAGGCTGTGACTGGCACTGAGGTGCAGCTCAGGAGTGAATGGGCCCCACCAAGGCTCTGTTGAACAACAACCTTTACCTAGTCAGAAAGTGAAGCTTAAGTGTTTCTTAAGCCTTCATAAAATATTTAATTACACTTTTGCAGCAATGCAATAATTAGTCTTAAATCCAACCTGTGCTTTTTGCCTTTTCCCTGCTAATTTTCTCTACTGTTTTTCTGCTCTCCTAAACAGCCTCTCCATTCAGAAACTCCCTGGAGCATATCTCTGGCACTGACATCCTTCCCAGCACAAGGAATCACTGGGAATCTCTCTTCTGTCGTCCCCCCTGCCCTTAAGGGCCAGTTGAGCACTGCACGCTCAGGATATGTCAGTTCTGCTCTTCAAGGAGGCTGAGAGGGAACACACCATGATGATACAACTCCTTAACTCAAAAAGGCAAAGCCATCAAGGCAGAAGAAATTACAAGTTCTAATTTTAAGTAATCCCTTTGTAAGTGATGAGCATTTTACTAATAACACTTTAGGATCTAAATTTTGTCACTTCACAAAACATTGAGGTAATTTAGGTTAATATGAACCTCTATAGAATGTTTCATTTCTCCTCTGGCTATTCTCTAGTTTTCCATAATATTTTGTGTACGAATTCTTCCCAGACACAAAGATTGTGTAACGGTGGTGTTTGATACACACGGACACCAGCCAGGAAATTGTAAGTCCAGGCTGAGCTTCATCCTTCATTTACACCCCTGCTGAGAAGGGAAAAGCAGAGACATCAAGGTACGGACAGGGAAGGGCTTAACTTTTAATTTCCTGGATGTTATCATTTTAAATAGAAGCCTTGCTGTTATTTAAATCTGTCAGAGGGAGGCAAAGGGAGGGAAGAAAATGGAAATAATATGATTTCTTTGAGCAACAGGAGCTGGCTGGTCCAAGTCATTTGCTCCAGAAGAAAAAAAACGACCCCCAACCCAACCACTCCCAAAGCAAAGCAGCCAAGGGCCACTGGTTTTCTGGAGTTTTGCTGGATAATGGCAGATGGTATCAAACAGCAGCTGCAGCCTCTCAGGAGTGAAATCAAGAGCCAGGTTACACACACATACAGAGACTGGAATGCTCACGCCCTGCTCTCATGGAACCAAGAGCTGGATTCTGAGTCCTGCCCAGACAGGTGACAGCCCCTGATCCTGCAATCAGCACATGGAACACGTCCAGTTCAAGTTTTGAAGCAATGCAGAAGCTAAATACTGTGCAAACATCACAGATGGTATCTGGACCTTCAGAACAACGAAGTCTTGCCATGACTAAGCAGATCTTCAATGTTTTGTAAGAAGAACACAGAAATACTGATGTTTGCTTGGCAGGTCACTCCCAGCTAAGATGCTCTGGTGTCTACACCAAAAAGTAACTCGATGCCCAGCAACTTCTGGTGTTCTGCTTTGGAGCAGAGCTGAAGGCTCTGCAACAGAAGTTGTATTTTAAAACTCTGAACAGTCACTACTCATTGTTTCAATACCGAGGTCTCACGTGAGAATGAATGATGTTCATTTGCACACTAAACAGTTACAAAAATTCTAACCAATTGTATATACCAATGAAAAAAGTATAAAACATTTTAAAGAGACAGTTTTGCACTCGATCACTTCACTTACAAAGTCACATAACAAAAGTAAGAAAAAGCAGAAGGAAGCCCTGACAAAAGAAGGAAGCTTTAACAGTTTTTCATGGACTTCAGAGTAGCTGCAGAAGCTGAAATGGGACATCGAAGTGCCAGCACAGGGAGGTAGTTCAGGCTTGGCTCTGATTTATTTCCCTCTCCTGCACAAAAGTGCTGACATACATCTCGAAGCACATTTTGACATATGAATGTACACTAGACCATTTACTCCATAGGTAATTGTACAATTTCCACTGGAAGACAATTCTCAGGTCTCGGTGAAAGAATACTTTTAGTAATGGATGACACCTGAATAATTAATTATCCTTCCCCATTCTACCCATCTTGAATCCAGGAGTCAGTTCCTCCAAGCACTGCCTGGTATTTTTCAGAGCTCATCTTTGTTATTAACTTGAATTTCTGGGTCCAAAAGCTCATGTTTTGTATCTTTCAAAGGCCAGGAATGTTTTCTGTCCTGGATCATGTGAATATGGAATAGTCTGTAGTTCCTGTTAAATTAAATGGATAAGGAGGATGCCAGAATCTTATGGCAATAAAAGCTCATCAGCACAGCTCTGAACTGACCACACTACCTCAGTCAAAGGAGAAGTCTATCAGGAAGATCTATATCAAGAAAATTAACAAAGAAATCATCATCATCCCTTTGCCACACGGTTCTTGATATTGTATTTTATTCTTTATCTATCAGCAGCAATGGGCTTATATAAAAATCGACCATGGAAAGAAAAGCAGTGTGTTATGCTAGGAAAACATGTAGGGACTGTGGTGACACCATCGTGGTGTCACTATTGCTGACAAAATTCACAAGGAGATATAGGAAAAATGTCCTTCCTTGCTTTGTATGTACAGAGGAGAGACAGGGACAGAAGGGATGAGAGCAGATAACAGGCAGATACGTGGGAGCATCTGACAGAACATATGCCAAGAGCACTGATCACTTTAGGACTCCAGTGAGTTAAAATCTCTCAGTATCCATGCTGTAAACCAAAGCTCCCAAAGCTCTCCTACCACTCTCTTGCTGAATACAGAAAAAATTGCTTCCTTTTTAGCTACAAGGAGGATGGTGCCGTCAAACCCTCCTGTGCCACTTCCAAACCCCCCTGATGCTCCTGGGTCTTCAGCAGAGCTGGTTGGTGATTAAACAATAACTGAAGGACCATTTGTTGAAAGTGATGCCTCTGAGGACAACGTGGGATGGACAGGAAGAGAGCCCAAGGGCAAGAGCCAAGGATGGGGCAATGGGAGAGTCACTGGATGGACCAGCAGGCAACACCAGCAGGAGACCCACATGACAGACACAACATGAAGCCCTGGGAGCTCCTCTGGTGACCCTCCCCAGGCAGTTGCTGCACAAGCACGTTGCCCCACCCATGCTGTCACCTGCACCAGCTCTTTCCAGTGCTCTACACACTCCCAGGACACTGACATTAATGTTCTATTAATGAGCTTTTATGATCCAGAGCGAGTAGAACCAGCAGCAGGATTTGTGAATGAGCACGATGACAAGTATGGGAACGTTGGTCCCTAACAGAAGGCAAACACCCACACACATGATTAATTCTACCAAGGTAATTTTAACTGGCATTTCAAGTGGCACAGGCATATGTAGTTCCTGGCTTTGCACTGAGAAATCTACTGTACAGAGGAATTGGTTTCTGCATTCACCAGAGAGCAAAGACAAACCACGGAGTACGTTTGGAAGACCTACACTTGGGAGCAGAGGCCAGAGACTCCACAGTCTGAGAGCTCAGAAGGATCCCGAGGAGCTTGGCCTAGTGGAGAAGGTTTCTCTGGTCAGGCACAATCAATTAAATCAGTATGGGGTTTTTTTTTTTAAGTAAGTCCAGTATATTTTTCAGCACCAATTTTACAATAAACATCTATTTATCATTTGCAAAGAGATATTCCTTGCACTTACTAGGAAGCCCAACTGTTGATGACATTCCTAGAAATTTGTGGGGGTTTGTATTCTGAGGCTCTCCACCAGCACCAACCCCATGTTCACCAGCAGCATTTTCCCTGTTTTCTGCTTTCACTTTAAAAGACACAAGAAATTAAAGACTGCTGGCACCCAGGAAAAGAATCAACCCTTACAATATTGTCTTCCACAGAATCCTGAACAAAGAAACTCATGTAATAATCTCTGCACCAAGCCCATATTTCTACTTCAGCTGTTACAGTTACAGGGGGAAAAGCCTTAAAAATATCCAGCCCTGAAATTCCAGGAATTCAGTGACAGGGATCACACGATCCCCAGTGATGCTGTTTTAGCAGACGAGGACACTTGCTGCTAAAAACACACATCTTTTATTTATTTACATTACACACAGATCAGGCTCCTGCTCTTCCCCTACTTTTCTGTTTTCACAACCTACAGTTCCTCTTTTCTTTGTTTTTTTTTAAACAAAGGCACACCTTTGCATTATCCAATACTAAAATGTACATTAATGATAAAAGACGGCCTTAAAGATTATTTGGGTTGGTCACTAAAATGGAACTGCATCCATCCATACTTATACAATATGATTTTTTTTAATTACCTGCACATTTGCACAACTGTTTTACACCTTTATGATTAATATGTTAACTGTTGTGATCCCAACCAGACCACGAGCGTGCGTTATGCTTCCTTTTTTTTTTCTGAGCTATTTGTGCTTTCTATGTGAATTTCAGAAACAAATAATTAGCTCCAAAATTAAAAGTAAGAAGTTAAGAGTTTACCAAGAAAAGTAATCTCATTTGGAGAATGAAGAAATAAAGGAAAGATCATAAGGTAAAATACTGATCCTATCAAAATCAGTGGCAAAACTTGTATTCGCTTCATCAAGGCAACAGAATCACCCCAGAATTCCTCCCCTCCGTGCCCTTGGCAGAGCCCAAAGGCAGGACAGGCACTCGAAGGCTTTGCTGAGATCTGCTCACATTTAACCCTGACAGTTATAGTGATTTTCCATTCTTTAATTTAAATATTTCCATTTTTTTCACCCATATCAACCAAATAAATTACTTCTCCCTCAGGACTCTGTACAAGCCAAGTCTCAAGTGGGAAAGTTCAGCTCCTTCTGCCTGCATCAGTCCTTTAAATTGATTTTTTAGACTTTAATGAAAGAACTCCCTCCCCGTGCTCGTTTCTGGATGACAGTTTGACTCCAACATGAAAGGAGCAGCCTCGTGCACCCAGTAAGGGTCCGTGTCATCCTCGGAGGGAAACTGGACAAGGAACAGAAAACCTTTCTGATGCACCAACAATCTGCAAAAACATCACAAGGGAGATTCTTGAGCAACTGTAAATTCACAGGTAACTCAAAAGAACTGTGTTCATTTTCTCAGCTTATCTGTGGGCAAATAAGACGTTTTTATGAAATAATAAATTCTCCAGATGGTTCTTGGACACTGGCTTGCAGCACAGGAAATACCGGAATATGCACATCCTCAGTGCAGGTCGCTGACAAATTCTGAGGAGACTTCACCGGGTTTGCCAGCAATGATAAATAGACATGATTTTTACAGGATTTTTTATATTTATATATGTATGTGTATCACAGAGCACGCCCACTCACCAGTGTTCTCTCCATGGATAAAAGCAGGACTGCTTAAAAAAAAAAAAAAAAGGCAAAAAAAAGCTGTTTTTTCTTCCTGACAAACGGGCATGAAATAAGAGGCCGACATCTGCCTCTGCAGGTCATTCCAGTCAGGCTGCTGCGTGTCAGAATTCCAACTGCTCCATCCATCAATGGCAGCCCAAAAATTAACGTAGCTTGGAAACTCTGCAGCAAGACAGTAACAGCCCAATTGAAAGGCTGACCTTCGGAGAACGGCAGGGTAAGATGGAAAAATTATTTCATGCCCTGTACCAAAGCCAACACCACAGTTCAGAGGGATTTGCAGTTAATTTTTTTAGATATAAAATCAGGTTTGCTGGTGTACAGTGGTGAAACTGCAATGACAGGGAAACTGTTATAAAGGCTTTTCATTTCTAAGGCATTATCAATGACAACTACAGAGATATATTTTCATGGCATTTAGGATTTTAATTTCCCTGAATTACTGTTTAATATATTTTTCTAAAGTATAATCTATTCAGTGTTATAAACAATGTTATTTTCTTAGTGATCGACTCAGTAAAAACTGTGGTTGATCAGCCTGAAAAATTTGATTGACTCAGCTGTGATTTTTAGCAAATATACATTTCAGGTCCAATTAAAGAAACAGGACAATCTGTTTTAAAATAAATTCTCAAAACTCCAGTATTATTTTCTAAGGGAAACAATCACAGAGTTATTTAATCACCAGACAAACACGTCACCCCTGTGCACAGCCCAGAGCAGAGGTGCCTTCACCCTCCCAGGCTCTACACCAGCTGAGGAGCAGTGATTAATCCCTTTGTTAAATCACCTGATGACACCCTGTTAATAGCTCCATAAGCTAATTGAAGTGGAAGCTTAATAATACACAAATAGCAGAAATACCATACAGCTTAAAACTTCCAGTAGTTCGATAAAATTGAACCAATTAAAAAGAAAATTCAAATAATCCAATAAATTGCCAGATCATGTTTTACATGTGCATCCCAAACTTGAGAAAGTAATTTATTTTTCCCAGGTCTTTCTCTGGAGATCATTGAAAAAGCTCATTGAGTATCTTCTTCTCTCACACATTTTTTTGAAAGTTACAAAACATTTCCCTTTTTACAGGGAGCTAACTCAGCAACAGAATCAAAGACACCAAGAAATCTGGAAGATGTAATTAAATAATTAGGAGAGAAGAGAGAACCTCAGTGTCAGAGTTTGCCAAAACAATAACATGGATATTTACTCGTTTGGTTTTATACAAAAACAGAAACAAATATGACCCTGTTTAGATCTAAATATGTTTAACGGCAAACTTAAAGCCCCAGAGAAGTAACAGAGATCATTTCTTTTACCAATTATACAGAGAAGAGCAGCAAAATTCCAGTTTTTTAAGGGACAACTACCCAGATTTTATTCCTGATGAGACAAGAAGTTTGATTGACGGTGCTGTGGAAGATAAAAGTTTTCTCATATCTTTTAGTATAATAAAAGTGGTAATTAACACACCTGCACAATAAACTACCAATAAGCCATGGGGAGAATCAATCCAGAACTTTGCCCAGAGAAGCCCCGTCCAGCCTGGCCTCGGACACTTGCAGCAAAGCCGCTGCACGACACTAAGAAATTGTGTTCAAGTTATTCCCAGACATCGGACCAGGATAAGCAATTATTTTCCACATTTTCTCTTCAGCTGCAAATTACTGGTTTAAAATAAAATAAATAAATAATTAAAAATCACATGTCTCATGCAAGAGTTTTAACACTTTCTGGTGACTATTCAGACCTGAAAAAAAAATTACTGTAATAAACATGATTGTTTACAGTAGTAGCAACCATATGGAGTTCTTTATAGTATCCTGGTATTTTATTTTTCAAATAAACTATGCAATTATAACACACCAGAGAAACTGTGCCATTATCTCTATTTCCATTAAACTAATGGAAATTATTCTTTTGTTTTGTTTTCCACAGAATTACCACATGTGATGAATTATTTTTAACTAGTCCCAAGACTTAACAGTTCGCAGTCAGTTCACAGACTTCTTGCCAATGAATTGGACTTACTGAATCCCAGTTATTTTAGGGTAAAAAAAAGTCTTTCTTAACAATAATCCTTATACCAAGTGAAGGTATGAGGAATATTCTCTGCTTATTGTGAAGTAACGAAAGCTGCAGTCAGTGTCCTTTAAAAGGACCTTTAAAGGAAACTCTCCCAAGATTAATCTGTAACTGAGTAGGACTATTCTGAAAAAGTAAGTTTTCACTCCTGTCTGTTGGACTCTCCCAAAAGGGTCCCGTGGGAGAAGCTGTTTAACTGAGAGAAGTGACACTGATTCCCAGACAAGGGAAAGCCATAAATTTGCTCTATGATCAACATTTCTTTGATTCAGGGTAAAGCAGGATGTTGACCTACTACACAGATATGGGAGATGTAACTAAGGGCGACCTTCAGAAGAGGTTATTTCCAGATACAAAAATGAACTGATTTACTTTCAAGGAAAGCAACAGAGCCCTGTTTCCTTCTCCCTCCCAGTCACAACCTGTACAATGCAACAAATCCCTGCAACGGCAAACGGAGCCACCTGAGCCTTTAAGAGCAACTCCACTTCTGCACTCCTGTAACAGATCTCGTTGTTCACTTCCCACCTGTCCCTATCACACCTTTATTTCACTCTGTAAGAGAGGGAGTAGCTTAACTGTCGAACTGGCAAATTATTTTAACAATACTGGGCAACAATTACCATTATACTAAAATGGTTCAGAACAGGATTTGATGCTACTTGGAGAAGATTCAAAGAACACGAGCCCAGGCTGGACGGGGTTAGGAGAACCCAGCCCAGCCTAGTTACAGGAGGAAGCTCAGTTCTCCCTAGAACACACTGCAAGGAACTCCAACCAACGTCCCAATGGAAAACCCACCCCAGAGCACCGGATCCTCCTGCGGCACTGCAGAGGGCTGGGAGAGTGCTCCATTCAGCCCTGTGGACACAAGGAGACACCCAAAGCTAAGGGGAAGTTGATCCATTTGCTCTGTCCAGGAGTGTTCCCAGCTGGAAGCCTGCACACCTGTGGAGTGACTGGAGTGTTGGTGGCTGTGGGGATGGAGCAGCCGGGCCTGAGCCATGGGATGCGCAAACTGGATCTACGCACGCTGAAATATTGCAGCGTTTGATTCTTCTTCTTGACAGAGAGCAGGGCTTCCACTGAAAGCTCATTTAATAAAAATAATGCAATGCAAATGAACCTGAATCAGAAAAATTAGATTGATGGAAGTAGCTCGGTCGCTGTAATTACACAAGGTGTATTATTTCCTAAATTCTCTTTGCATTAAATATATACCATACATTTATCAAACATAATTAGCAGTTTAGGTGACAAGGATTTGATTTTCCTCCTGCAATAAAAAAATCCCTCTACACGGGTATGTACATGTAAAATGTAATATGAACATTTTCACACTATCATTGTTTACTCCTTGAAGAAAAATTCTGTAAGATCAAAGAATCAGCGGGGAAATACCACGTGAGACTTACAAAGCAGAAGTTGAGGCAGACAGCCAGGTCAGCCTTCTGTGGATTTCATGAGCATAAAATGAAATTAAATCAGTCCAAGCTTTTAAGGTTGTTAGTCAAATAAATCGTATTTGAAAGCAAAATAATTGATGATACCCCAGACTTCCCTTATAATCAACCTTTCGTTTTTTCAAGCACAGAAATAAATTGATGAACAAACACCAAGAGAAACAGACGATACAAAAGAAAGTTGACAAAGTTGAATGTGGTCAACAGGCATTCTGCTAAAAGAAATGGGGTTTCAGAGAAACACAAAGTAGTCAATTTTTGTTTTAACTTCCTATTACTGTGCCCTGTTTTCTAAGTGATCCTTGTGTTTTAAAACAGACATTGCTCCTTTTTTTGCCCAGGATTGTAACAGCCCATAGTGTTGGGTAGACCTTCAAAAACATTGCAAAGATGAGTTCAACATTCAAGACATCGTGTACAACCTGTGTTGGTTTTTGTGGGAGATCTCAGGGCCTTTCCAGTCTCACAGCCCTCCCCACCAGAGCCAGGATTTACAGGTTGTGATGCAATTCACCAAACACAGGGACATTAAAAGCTATTAGACAGGTTTAAAATATTTCATTAGCTCACACAGACAATTACAAAGCCGAAATCCTCCCAGATGCAGCGTCATCAGACTCACTGACTGCCTCCCAATGGAACAAGAACATTTCCAACACAACTAAGCTAATCAAGTTTTTTCTTTTCTCAGTGGGGCTTTTGGACTCATGGGGGGGTTGTTTAGGTTTTGGGTGGTGGGGGTTTTTTTGTGTTTGTTTGGGTTTTTTTTTAACAGTTTCACAGAAAATAACTATATCAAAATAATGGCAGAAAGCACTTTCATTTTTTTCTCTTCAAATCCCCATGGATTATGTGGGGACCTCAAGTCAAAAACCTTCACTTTAGAACAATAAATAAATAAACTCGCTAAAGCCTTCCCAAGGCTGGCCAACTGTAGCATAAGTAATGCAAGAGGCTGAGAGATGCCAGATAAATTTGATTACTATAAAAGATGGGAATATGTTTCTTTCCTTGGAGAATTCACAAAAAGGGGTCAAAAACAAAGCAGCACTGAAAGCCAACAACTTCATTTCGCTGGCAACTCAAGGCGAAAATACAATACAATTCCGTGGGAACATTTTATCACATTGGTGCAGACACCTCCTAATCTTCTATTTCTGAAAGAGGAAAATAGCAAAGATAGAGTCCAGGCAAAATGGAGCTCTTCTTTCTTTTCTGGAAAAGGCACTCCGATTAGTATATCAATTTAGCAAAGAGTTCAAGAACTGTTTTCTTCTTCCAGCTGCTACCAGTGTCATAGTGGCTCTAACACATTTCAGTGGGGAAAAAACGTAAGCTTACACTTCATGTTACTGTTCCTATTTGTCAGATCACCGAATCATTTATCTCGAATGCATTCAGGAGCGTCATTAGGAGAAATGACCCATCATCCTTCCCTTGTTAAAGAAAAACAAAGTCCTGAGTCGGTGTTAATTGTTCCAGCCCTGAGTAATGATGAGATCTAGAGATCTCCCGTGCACATTCCCCGACTGAGAGACAGTCCTGATTTCACATTTTTCCTCTGTAAATAGATGAGCTCCTGCCAGTTACTGTTACAACAGCACCAGTATTTAGCAAACTCTCTGGAATTACTTTCCCTTTGCATGTCCAAGGGCTGCACTTGGCTTTTTCACGAGCATATGGTGTTGGTGGCACAGCTGGACCAGTGTCAGCCCATGCCCCCTCCTCCTGATCAGAAAACACTACACTTGCAGCAGCAGCAAAGCTGTTCTTACCAGCACCTTATTTTCATCACTCTTTCAAAGCCATCCAGTTCTCCCTGTTTAACATCCCCAACTCCCTCTCCATTAACAGCGTGTCTCAGTACTGGGTCTTCAGCCCAATTTCAGTAAACCACGGGTGACATTTATAGAAGAGTTACAAATAAGATGTGTAAAAAAAGGTTGAACTTCGAGGAACAAGTAACTTCCACACAGCCTGATAAATTCATTTGCAGCACACAAACACTCTTTTATGTGCACAACAGTTCTTACAAACAATCTGCTGCAAACAGTGTTTTCCACAGGCTGATGGTGTCAGTGTCTCTGCAGGACTCAGGAAAGGACTGAGCTTGCAGCACTTTTTAAAGAGAATATTTTTCAGAGATTAATATCCACACTCAAGTTTGATCAAAACCAGTTTAGATTCAGTAGTAAATGCTTCTCAGTAACCAAGCAGAACCCTCTTTTGTGTCAAAGAATTTTAGTAAAAAAGTGGTTGATTACCTGGTTAATTCATGCCATTGCTTCCTATTTTATCACAACTATCTCAACTATCACTGTATCCCTTATTCCCTTTTTTCCCAGAGTATAGGCACTGCAAAACCATCCATTTCCAGTAAACCAAAGTCTAATAATATCACAATATTATATAATAATATTACAATATTTAACCTTGTAATATTAAATAGTTGCAATAACACATTAAAAATATTACCTACAGTAAATGACCTTAAAGACAATACCTTCATTTTCAACTTCAAGGCCAAAAGACAACTATAACCTGGAACGAAGAGCAGTTTCCTCAGAAGAACAAAACATGTTTTAGCACATTAACAAACACTTGAAACACTAATCAATAGTTTTAAAAGAGTGATTTCTCTCTACAGATTTCAAAACATTTAAGACAAAGAGTGAAACCAAGACACAAAGACATTGAGCAATTTGACCCAAGACAACTCGAAAAAAGAGAACAAAAGAGAAAACCAGAAACGTTCTCTGGCTGAAGTTCTGGTTTATCCAACTGTAACACCAGGGCCAGGTTTACTGAGAAGCTGAGGTGGCTGCAGTGGCTTCCGACTCATGTGAGGGCTCCCTGCAGGGCTTGGGAACAAGAACTCCTTCAGGGGATGACCCAAGGAGTTGGGGAAGAGGCAGGTCGGAGCAGAGGAGTGTTATCACACTGGAGTTGTAAAGCACTGCACCAGGAAGGAGCAGAAAAGCTGGAGAGACGGAAGGAATCAGGCTCAGGCAGGAGCAGGTCTTGCTCCCCCATCACTAAACCACGAGCAGTGGCCACTTCCGCGAGTGCTCCCTGTGAGCCAAGCAGACAGGACAGAGCAGACACTGGAACCAGCTTCAGGCACTGCCACGCCCCAGCCAAACGTGGGTTGGGACACCATGGACACGGACTGGAGTCCTGGGCTGGGAGACCTGGAGATGGGAGGGCACAAAGAGCTCGGGTAATGCTGGTACAAGCCAGCATGAGTGAATTTAGGGGTCTGTTAATCACTCCATTGCTTTTGCACTTCTGCTCTGACAGGACAGCTCAGAAGCTGGGAAATTCCACCAGATGGATCAGACAGGCAATTCAGAAGCCTCAGATATTGAATGAAGGAAACAATATTGAGGAACTAAGAAAAGGGCAATACTGACTATCATGACAACAAACAAATCAGCTGCTGGCTTTAAAAGCCATCTATACACTGTTCTCTTATCATCTTTTTTCTTTCTAAGCACTGAAAAGCTTGCTTGGATCAGCACAGCAGAGATGGAAGGAAGTACATGCTTTTAGAAGGCAGAAACACAGCATGAAAATGCTAAAAAAATAAAATAAATAACCAAGTAGGATTTATGAGTGTTTTCAATTTCTTCAGACACCATTTTCTCCTTTCTAAGAAATCTGATAGCACAATATAAAAAATTATTTCTCTTCTAGTATTAATTGTTTTCCATAGTAATGTAAAACAATCCTGACCACCAGCAATTTAAAAACACAACAAAATTCTATGATAAGAGACTCAGAGAATCATACAGACAAAGCACTATGCACAAAGGGTGCTGCAAGGTGCTTCCTGTGCTTGAGAGATCCCTGCTTGGATATCCATAACTAAAATGCAAAAGTCTTCTAGAGAGTCAATAATCTGTGTACTTCAGTGGTACAATTACTTGGGTTTTTTACACCAAGGCATTATTGAAAAAACAGGTGAAACCTGCTGAAGGATGCTGCATAATTCTGTGTATTTTACAGGTATGCAGTTACCTATGCACACATTCCTTAAACTTTCAGAACCACATTTTCAGACTGACATAGACATACTGGATTCAATTGCTAGGAAGTACAGGTGTTTGACTAACCAGTATAATGTTACTTTGGATCCTTGTATGTCTGTTTTTGACTGAAATAATTTCATTTTTCCCCACAGGAGCCAAGTCATCAAATGCAGGAAAACAGTCTAGGTGACTAAAATGGAAAATTGGAGCATGTCCTGTCTCTGGAGTTCCCGCTCTGTATCAACCATCCATCCCTATACCACAAACCCTGTACTCTTGGTTCTCTCTCACCTCCACTCCAGTTCCTAAAATCACTCTGTCTCTCAAACCATGGAACTCCTGAACTTGAATCCCATCATTCAGCCTTTAAGAATTCTCACTTTAGTATGGTTCAAAGCATTCTCACCACCACCGTCACACCCACACAGCGTTCTGTAAAGTAAAGCTGCCCAGGCTCAAAAACACACACAAACCCAGAAAACTGCCTTAGGATATTTATTGATGCAGCATCTTGGAAGATTTTTCTAATGAATTTTTGTTGCCATGAAAGAGTTCAGTCTTTCACATAAAAGCAGAAGAGTTTTATAAAAAATTAAAAGTTGGCATTTCTGAAATAGTATTAGAAGAACTTGAGTAACCTGGTCTAGTGGAAGGTGTCCCTGTCCATGGCAGGGGGGTTGGAACGAGATGATTTTTAAGGTCCCTCTAACCCAACCATCCTGTGATTCTCTGAAATAGCCTCTCGCAGCAGCGATTTCACAGACATCAATGGCTCTGCTCGCCCTGTGCATCAGACAGGAATTTTTCATTTCATACATCATTTAAAACTTGCTGCAGTGATTCCACAAACCTGTCTATAAGCACCTTCTTCTTTCCCACTCCTGCTGCAATTCAAGTTATTTTGGCCGAAATTCAGCGCGCAAGCAGAGCACTGATGGCAGAGGAGCAAAGCACACTTCGCACTGGATAATGCAGGAAAAACATCTGATACTCTCAAACAATATTGCATCGTGGTTCTGAACACATCAGAATAAAATTACATCGGCGACATCATCAGCAAACTTACCCTGGAAACAACACCCCACAGCAAGGAACCAGCATTAGCACACAGGTGTTTCAATATTTCTAAACACAGAGTTGCATTTATATCCTATTTTCAGAAATTTCTCTCCCAGGACAGTGTGAGAGTGTGGCACAAAGCTTGTCCTTGCAAAAACACGTGTTCAGACAGAGGTCACCTTTGTATTCTGGGGCCATTCACATGGGCATCATCACTGACTGCTGCAACTGCCACAGATAAAATTGTAGAGATCTTAATTATTGCTACATTGATTACTGCTGGAATAGTCCCTAAATGCTCAAATACGGAGCTAAGTTCTGAACATACACGATTCCTATTCTATGTGCAAAGGCTTCAACTCACAGTGCGGCCACAACTCACACACCTCCAGACTGAGAGCTGGAAAACCCACAGCTTCGACCTGAACCTCACTGAAATAATACTAAAAATTCAGCAAGGAAATCCAAAGCAAGAGGTTTACTCACCATTTATGAAGGACTTCTGGACCGCAGCACGTAACACCGGACACTCCCTTCCTGGGCATTAATTCAGTAATTCCACTTCTCGTTCAGGATAAATCCAGAAAGTAGCTGGCACAAAGAAGTGAAAACCACAGATTTAGCTGGGGTTGGACGTGAATAAACAGAATTTCTTCCTGTCCATATGACTAACAAAAAATCTTCCCTAACTGCTGAGCCTATATACTGATACAATCTCCTTTTCAGTCAACACCAAAACATTTCTGTACGCGTTGTGACACCGAAAAACTTTGATTTTAAGTAAATTAAAGGACAAGGTACAACGATAACTTGGAAAATTCCTACTATTTTTAACACACTGGAACACACTTAAGTATCAAAATGTGGCAAGTCATATGAATCAAATGGGTTTGAGTCATGAGAATATTTGTGAGTAGTACAGTACTGGAAAACAAGGGAGGTTATAAAACCAAAGACCATTCAACAAAAGCTTAAAGAAAGCGTCCCAAATTACTTGTCCACGTGCCACGGAACAACCAGCCACACAATGAAAAATTCTACTAAACATGAAATAAATACAAATGGTTTTGTAGTTCCATTTATGCAGCAAGTATGTAAATGTGCTTGTCTGTGTTCACAGCTCAGGACCTGGAACACACCAATCGCAGGCACAAGCCAGTGCCACCACAGGAGCAACAGCTGGAAACTCCAAGGGAACTCCAGGTACTGACTAATGCTGGATTTAAAAGAGGTGAGGGACAGAAAACAGGAGACAGTTATTGCTGCAGACTCCTCTTGCATCCATGAACCAAAGGCTCTTCTCCCCACAATGTCCTGTGTCACAAAATAGAGATCTGTAGCTCTAAACTGTTCCACCTCCATCCTGAACTTCTCAACTCACAAATCAATAGAATACTGAGCAATAATGAGCCAGAAATATTCTTGAACAAAAATACTAAACCCACCTTTATTCAGAATTGTGAATCGTGCAGCTCACACATTTTCCAACATAAGTTCAGGAAATAAAAATCTCATTAAAGCTTTAGCCAAAATTTCTAATTCATCAAAGGGGCATGTTCTGAATACCAATGAATTTCATGAAAAAGAAGCGCTTTTTTTTCTTGTCTGCGTGTCTGTAAAATCTCTCTCAGGTTACAAAACCAAATCTGATGACACTGAAAAGTCTTTCAGGAACAAAGACAGATGAGTAAAACAACCACCAGATCTCTTTAATTCCATGCAAAAGTGTCAACAGCAAAATCACTGCATCTCTGCCACAGCAGAATATTAAATAGTTCATTAATATCCATTTTCCCTTCTTCTCTTTTCAGAGGCTACTAAAATTGTTTCTGTTTGATTTTACATGAGTGAAACTCCTCCCAAATGAAACAGGTACAAGGATCTTGAAAGAACACTCAAGTGCACATCACTCAAGCCCTTGGCAGGCCCTATCTCTGCGAAACAACAATAGCATCCCACCAATAACAATGACTTGCTTAACTATTCATTTTGGTAAATAATGGAACTGAAAATTATCTAGTGATGGATTTACACTTTTACAATGCATCTCAGGGATGAAAATGAATAGGGACGGAGAAATTATGTGCGTTACAATGGGTGACGCACAGAACTTCAGATCCTGCCTCGCTCCACGGAAGAGCACGAGCTGGAAAACGTGGCACTACAATTTTTTGCATTTTACCTTTGTCTGATTCTCCTGAGAGACATCTTATATGTATTATTTGTCTTGCAGAAGCACTTAAAAGATGCCAATTAAAACTCAAACACCGCTATATTAGTCAGATATTGTATGAAAATCACAATAGGTGTCATAGCCATTTTAATTCCAAACAACCACAATAAATTACCTGTTTCTCGGATACTCCTTCCTTTGTCTTGCAATCACCCACAGAGTTTAACATATTCGGGTTTATATTTGGGGGAGCACCAACAGAAGTGCCTGGGCAGTCCTTGCAGCCTTTTTTGATTTGGAAACCACATTAATATTTCCAGAGGAGGCACAGGGCCCAGACAGCCAAAGCCTAAGGACACCAGGCTCGCTCTCCTACACCACCTTCCTTGAGTAGCCCCAAGACCATGTGGACCACGAAGTGAAAAGTCAGATTATTTGGAGGCAGGAAGCTGGCAAAGGTGACAACTCTTCTGGTAGCAATGGCAAACACTAAGCTTCTATTTAAAAAGTTAGAGATTACTTTATGTTTAAGTAACAAATGGCAAGTGTTTACCTGTGACTTTAGTTCTCTCATAGGGAGTTTATTATAAACAGTATTTCAAACACAGGACTTTAAGAGACAAAGTATAAATATTTTAAATGGTAAAATATAGGTGTTGGCTTTTTTTTGTACTGTGTCCAGAAAATTTGCACAAACACATCAAATTCTCCACCTAGGGAATTTACTTTATTGTTAACTTTGCATTTAAAACAAATGTACATGACCTATTTTGGGGCTAATATAACTAAAAGGAACCTATTTGTTGTTTATTATTTATAGAAGATTCACTTCAGATTAGGCCTTTTGCAGACGTGTGTATCTGTGTGGCATCACAAAGCATCTCCAGATCTCCCCCAGCACTAAAACACACGAGGAAATGACAAGTTAGGATGTATCCAGTACACACAGTGTTTTATAAAAGCCAAGATTAAAAGCTGGTTTTTCCCTCCTCAGAAAGGCCACATGAAAGAGCCGCTACCCTGGGTAATGCATTGACCTTCTGGGGCTGATAATGACAAGTTCAAGTTCCTGGAGTTGGGGAAGATGTGGAACTAAAGTAAGTGCACTCAAGCAACGAGTCCTTCTGCTCTGTTAGAATCCCACTCACAAAAACAGACCTATAGAAAGAAAGAGGAAAACAGTTTAAATTTTTTTATGTATAACCCAGGAGTTTTTCTACGCCATCAGCATGGCTCAAAACTGCTTTCTCAGAGGCTTCAATCTAAGGCACTGGTGGTTTTTTTCAATTTTAACGGGAAACTTGAAATTATTTCATATGAAAGGTGTCAAATCTATGAATACAGAGATGCAAAATTGCCGCTTGTGTCTAAAATTCTGCATTTTCAGCTTTTTTCTCATAAAGAGAGAAAGAGTAAAACATGCTAAAATGGTATCCATTGTGTTAGAGATAAAACATGTCTTTCCAAACTTCTGGGAAATCAGAAATGCATTTTTACACAACAGCTAAGAAAAACCAGGGTTGACCCAAAGCTTTCATTCCTATCAGTCATTAGTTCTGTACAGTTTTGCAAGTCATGGTGTCTGGAGCAGAGTAAAGCTCCTTCATGATGCTGCTGGCAGAGCTGAGGCACAGAAAAGAAAGCCAAAAGGCTGAAGTAACCATATTACCAGTACTACTAATAGTACATATTAGGATGTACTACTACTACATACATATTACTGTGTGGTAGCACATTTTTCATTTTCAAATATTTAGATTTCAAATTACACAGTGATAGCATAACCTTTACATCTTTGTTTAAGTTAGAGAAGACAAAAAAATAAAGGCTAGAAAAAAAAAAAAAAGCCCTGACTCCAGTTGGTGTAAATCAACATGTAGATCATCAGGTTTGAATCATCAGCTCATACCCAATGGTTTACATTGAAAGATTCTTGCCAGGACAGGCTGTGATCACAAAGAGAATAAAATCATTAGAAAAAAAAAAAATCCCTTTTAAGTTTGGCTCTAAAACAGTATTTCTAATTTCCTTCTCCTTGCCCCCAACTGAAGCTCATCTCAGAAACAATAATTTATTTAGGAATTAATCTGGGGCATCTCCAAAGTCCTGGGTTATTCTCCTCAAGTCGATTTTTGCAGATTTTTGCTTTTCCTTAGAAAACACGGTGATATTAAATACAAAACCCCACACATTCAACGAACACTAACATTTCTAAAACCAGAGCTTGAGCTGAAGTTAAGAAATTGCTATAATTAAACTTGTCCAGGAAGACAGATTAAGGTCAAATATGTCTATTAATTTTGGGTATCCACTCTAAGCCACCTAAGACTTGATTTTTTTTCTTCGAAGCACAGCATTTCACAGCATTTAATACGTTCCTAGAATGGTTTTCATGGCAGTGATTTTTCACCCCTGCTCGCGGGCTGTGCCCAGACAGTGGGAGCAGCTCAGCAGCAGGGCTCAGTGACCTGCCCAGCACCGTCTGCAGCCGTGGCACAGGCAGGAAAAATCCTGGGTTCTGAAGAGGCATTTATGTGCTTCATCATGGAGCCCAGACTCCTCTTCCTCAGGACTATCCCAGCCCCAGCCTCTCCCGCTCACAGGGGAGCCCTCACAGCAGTGAACGCCTCCTTTACTACAGCAAACACCCCTATGGCTCTGTCTCTGCACACCCTGGGGCTCTGCTGTTCCCCCTCTTCTCCATGAGGACAGACCTGCCCTCCCCACGGCCCCCAGAGCGCCCCGGCACCAGGACTGTTCCTCCGGGTCCTTTGTCCCCTGTGCCCACCCAACCTTCCTCAGGGCTCTGAGAGAGCCAGGCTGGCCCCCCTCGGAGCCGGGGCCCAGGCAGAGCCCACAATGGCACAGACTCACCTGTCACACATTCGTGTGCTCTTAATTAATGGCACAGCTGGGGCTGAGCGGAGAACAGCAGCAGGAAAGCGGCATCAGAATGGCCTCATGTGGTGGTGGGAGTCGTGGGAGTTAAAAATGCAAATCATAGAATCCCAGATTGTTTGGGTTGGAAGGGACCTTAAAGCTCATCTAGTTCCACCCCCTGCCACAGGCAGGGACACCTTCCACCAGACCAGGTTGCTCCAAGCCCTGTCCAACCTGTCCTTGAACACTTCCAGGGATGGAGCAGCCCCAGCTTCTCTGGGCGACCTGTGCCAGGGCCTCACCACCCTCACGGGAGCATTTCTTCCCAATATCTTATCTAAACCTACTCTCTTTCAGTTTAAAACCATTTCCCCTCATCCTGTCACTTCAGACCCTTGGAAACAGTGGCAGCAGGCAAAAAGTAAAATATAAAAAGTACAGTTGTAAATAGTAAAGTGCAGGGCGACAGCGTCTGGCTGAGGTGCCCGGGGAAGGGAAGCACGGACCGAGACAGGAGCCCTCAGGCTGTCAGGGACCCTCACGGCCCCTGCTCAGCCCGGGCTGGGCAGAGACTGGCCGGGCACTGCCTCACCCGGGGCTTTGCCGTCAGGAAAATGACACTCTCTGAAATAAAAGACGCGTTCGCACCTCGCGACACGTTTTCTGAGGTGTTCGTTACACCCCTCACTATTTCTAATCACCGAAGCGACCTAAACAAAAAATCACCTAAACAAAGGGCGCCGCTCCTTCGGGCCGCGGTCACCGAGGGCGATCGCGGCGCTGCCACACGAAGAGGTCAGTCCTGGGCTCCGGGAGAGCTGCAGGGACAGGGGCAGGGACAGGGACAGGGACAGGGACCGAGGAGAAAGCCGGGACTTCTAACAGATGTTTCCATAATCAACAGTTACTGCGAGCAACGTTCACAAAATTACACAGAAAAAAATATTTTTCTGTGAATAAACTGTTTTCCTCTTTAGAAGGAAATATCCCTTTTTTCAGGTGTAGTTCTTAACCTTCTCTTTTTCAGGTCAGCTTGGAAAAAGAAAAGAAAAAAAAAGGCTATTTTAGATTTTATTTTTAATTTGAGAACACAGTAAAATAAGAAATAGCTCTTATGGAAATTCTAGAGCCTGTGACATAACTTCTATATTTAGATAAATTCGAAAGTACTCATTATTTACACAGAAGCCACAGAATAATCAGTGCTATTAAACTTTTGTTTTCCCCAACATACAACATTATTTGTTAACATTCCTGAATATTGATTATGGGAACACAAAGTCTTTAAAAATTCCGATTGTTTTCTCATTAAATTTGGATATTTGGGAGGATTCTGTGCACTGTGTTAAATAAACAGACATCTGGATAATTTTCAAGTGAACGTTTAAAATACAAGTATTATCAATGGTTAGAAAAGCAGTTACTGCCCATCTCAGCTCTGCTGCCTCTTCAGTCCCTCAGGGTTTGTGTCCCCCAGGTCACCCACCTGTTCCTGTGCCCTCGGCAACCCCGGCAGGGGGAACACGAGAGAATTTCGCTAATTCAGGATCCTTCTCTTCTTCCCTTTTCATGTTTCATACATAGCATTTTTAAGTCACATCCTCCTTCCCATCTTTCTGTGACGTGGAGAATGTCACTCTTTGTCCAAACACAATTTCAACAGTTTCATTTATTTCAGAAGGTGCTTAAGTACATTTATTTTAATCAGGTTCTTACTTGCATTCAAAGTTACTAAAGTAAGTATGAGAAGGCTTGATACAGTGTCTTAATCTGAGTGTAGTAAAATCCAGGAGGAGATCTTGAAACACACACACTAAACCTGCCCATTGACTTTCTATAACTTTACACAAAATTCAAGTAATTGCAGGGAAAAGAAAAAGGATATTTTTACAACTGGGACCAGTGAATAAACAGTTTGTCAGAATAACTGCTGAGTTTGCACAAGCAAATGGTGTTCAGAAAGCAGTGACTGAACCTAGAACCCTTACTTAAAGTAATTTCTAATGAAAATTAGTCCTTCCTAGCCTGAATGTGGTTTAACCCACCTCGGTGTTGGGCACTGTGCAAACCAGTCCAGCAGAGTTTTACTGCCCGACGAGTGGGGTCAGAGATGGCTCCTGGGGTCAGATCAGGCACTCACTGCCTCAGTGGCCTTTGGCAAATCACTTAACCTTTCTGTATTAATGCTTTCCTGCCAGTAGAATCGTTCTTTATCATGGTAGGAAGGAGTTTAGCCTGTTAATTAATAAAAATAACTATAAAAAAATGCACCTTCTTTAATTCTGCTCTACAGAGTAATACTGAACTCCAAACCACTCTGTACATTAGGCAGAAATCAGCTATTTCTAGATAAGTCGGTGCTATTTCTGAGCAGGTTTCCTGCATCCACACTCTAATGGACTTTACACATTATGAAGAAGAACAAGGCTCACAGTTTTCTTGCATCTCGTGACCAACAGCAACAAAAAGAACCAGCGGTTTGTCCTGAACTGACACCTTGTCTGGTTTAGAACACTTCCCTAAGTTTTAATGAGCTAAACGAGTTAAAAATATGTATATATTGTGAAAATCACCTTGATCTGAAACCCTCTGTGCCATGTGTCAGCCTAAACCACACTTTAGTGGCTAGAAATAAGCTCCTTGGAAAAGGGAGTTTCTAAGGGACGCAGTGACAGCACAGCAGCTCCACTGCAGCATCCGAACGGGGACCACTGCAATACAGTCTATTCCAGAATCATTTTTCTTTTTATTATTTCATTAAGTTGTATCTCACTAAAGTTCCTCCTAGGATCTCTCTCCAGCACCAAATTTTTCATTGAGAAAACTATAAATCATAGGCCTAAATTACAATTTAATTATAAACGCCTTCCCTTCTAATGCTGCCTGGGACCTTTTACCCTCCTA
Source organism: Lophotriccus pileatus (assembly GCA_035583135.1). Lineage (NCBI taxonomy): Eukaryota > Metazoa > Chordata > Aves > Passeriformes > Tyrannidae > Lophotriccus > Lophotriccus pileatus. Next base: position 19,785,080 of record JAWWES010000021.1, on the reverse strand, counting down.
CATAATTCTAAAAAATGACCCCTGTCATAATTTCCTTCACTAGAATAATATGCAGAGATCTAATCCTGAATCCTGCTGTCTTATAATTTAATATAAGAGGTAATTATTATTCAAAAGATAATGTTGCAGATATTGAAAATATTCTGAAGTTTAAGTCTAAAAAAACCTTTCCTCGGTGTGTAAAAGCCTCTTACTTGACTCTTGCAGAGAAAGGAAATAAATAAAAAGGTTTTAAGACTTTATGCAAAATGCTAGAAGTGTTATTTGTAGCTGGGATTTGTCGACTATAATTTCTATAACTCTTGAACTACAGAGAAAACACTCACACAACACGGCAAAACCAGGAAGGCAGCGGATCATTTATTATTGATTTCTGCTTTTTGCCACAGGTTAGACAGACAGTTCTAGATTGCTGTTATCTACATGAAAAATATGTTTTAGGTGGCTCATATTTCGGAATACAAGGGAGTCTAAGGTGAGCCAAAGTCAAAAGAAAACCAAACCAAAGCCCTGTCATGAAACCTTCTTACAAATCCAATTTTATTTTAAATTGATCACATCAAAGACACAATTGCGTGTTTATCCAAAACACTCCTATAAAGAAGTGAAATTATAATAAAACTTTAGGGAATTAGTACATTTTTCCCTAAGTCAGGAAAGCAAGGAATAGCACCATTATGTCAATTCATCCTGCATGAGAGATGGTGGGTTTATCTCAGCCCAGGAACACAGCTATTACTGCCTGGCTATTCCCTCTACAAAGGAAGGCTTTGACCTTAAAGCCCTTCTTTCTAAAACTGGGATTCATCAATTAAAGCCTGTTTTCTTTTTAGTTAACTCTTACAGAATGCAGCAGTATCTGCCAAAGAAGGGAACTGATAGTGCAGCTGGAGCAGGAGAAGGTGACGATGAACACAAGGAGAGAGAATTAACGTAAAGAACTGCTGAAGCACAGCAGTAAAATCCACAGAACAGGAATGCTTTTCCTGTTTCAAACTCAGGGAGCAAGCCCCATTTTCTCAGGTAAATGAGATATCAGATGAGCTTCATTGCTTCTAACCATATCCAGCTCCATCAGTGAGAACAAATAAAATCCCCTAACCGACAGATTCAACACCCTGAAGAGGGAGAGGCCAGGGAGGTTATCAGAAAATGGGGTTCACAAGAGGTAATTATAGCCCATGCTCACCCTGCTTAGGTGAGGCACAACATCACGATACAGCTCCATAAAAATCAAACTATATAGTGCAGAGGCACCAGTTTACTGCCCTCTTTGTTTTTGCTTTGGGAGCAGTTCATTTAAGACATAATAAATCGAAGTTTTTTTCCCTGTCCCTCCATAAATTCAGGGACAGTGCAAATGAGGAGCTCCTCATTATGGACAAAGGAAAGGGGCTCCCCAGACAGTGACATGAGCTAGGAGCATTAAGGCTCTCATTAAAGGGAGCCCTGTGCTTTTTGTAATAAGGAATATTACTTAATAACACTCCGAGCATGGTTCACTTCATACTGCTGAAGTGAGCTTTTGGGGGGCAGTGAAGGGGAAAAGAGGGAACGTCTACAGTACCACAAACATCATAAAAACAGAGATGGAATTTTGCCTGTAACAAATTAATAATAAGGAAGTGTTGTTGACTGTCTCTTAACTGAATGGCTTCATGCAACACACGGATTTAAGGATCTCCAGGGGATTTGTGGAAGATGTTAGACTTTACTCTTAAATGAACAAACAAAACCAGACTGGAGGGACACAGGTAGAAACAATTTCAGTTCTTACAGCAGAAGGATGACATGAGATTTGAATCCACTGTCAGGGCAGTTGGCCAAGAAACTACTACTACTGCCACATTACATTTTTTGTGCACATCCCAAACTTTCCATAAGAAGATCTCGGAGATGTCCCCACAGAATTTAATTCAGATTTTGCCAAGCCATCACCCCCACCTGTCAGATTACTTTGAGTTGTGTTCCTATCACTGAATGTACCCACTAGCTCAGCTTTCCAGTGTCTGAAAGCTCGGTAAATATATTTCCTACTTCGTGATTCAGCTCATTAAAGCAAACACTGCAGTGACCCACAGTCAGGCAGACTCTGGCCAAACCTCAGGTCATACCTCCTTCCATTCTGACAGCGATAAGTTTGTCCTAAAAATGATTCTTCAGCCCACTGAACACCTACTCTCATCTCAACCAAATTTCCTCAACTTGCTTAGAACTAAAGTCATGTGAGGAGCATCAAAACTCTCCCTAAATTCACAATATATGGCAGTGATTGTTCCCTCCCTGCCCACACCTGTTATGCTGCTCTACAAGTTGTGTTGCTGAGAAAATATTTTTTCTGGCAAGTCCCTGTTTGTTATTCATTCCCTTGTCACCTTCCAAGGACTCACGGATAGTTTGGTTATTTTTTCCAGAGTTTTTGCAGGAACTGGAGGTTACCTGACTGGTCTACAATTCCTGTCTGAACTTGGGACACTGCACTGTCTTCCAGAAATTTCACCTTCCCTGCACGAGTTTTCAAAACAAGCCACTGCCAGTTCTGAGTTTATTTTGGCTCTAAGTGTTCTTTTAATGAGTTTTGAGAGCAATGATTCTGACAGCAGCTGTCTTGGACATTTTAACCTGCTTCTTCTCTCTTCAGGACTCAGATCTCACCCATTTGGCAATGGCATTAATTAATAATTGCTGTCCTACGGGCCACCTTCAGGAGAGGAGGATACAGAAACATTTGGCTGTCTCTAAATCTCTTTGATCTCCACTGAATGGTGATCCTACACAGTTTTTATTTTCCCATTCCTGTCGTTCTCTTAATAAAGTTATTTTTGCTATTTTGATGCATCTTGCTTCTTACTTGATCACTTGGCCTCTCTGGTTTTATCACAACGTGCTCTGCTGTATTTTCACACTCATTCATGGCATTCTACAAGGTGGTCTCTTACATCTGACACCCACCATCTGCACTAGGATAGTTTGCACTTGATAAAAAGATTCCATTTATGTAATTATCCAGGTTTCAGGTCTGAATAATTCTCAATAATTGTCACAAGACTTTCACTGTCACTGATTATTCTTAGCTTTTAATTGCTCATTGAGCTCAAACCTCACTGCTCTTTTGGCCTGTGATGGCCCAAGCAGTTTTGGCTTGGCCTTCTGTGTACCTTTCACAGCCTCGCTCTATATGGCAGCAAGGATTTGAGTTTTTTACACTATTGCTATGTGGGGGACTAACAATGTTTTCACTTTGCTCCTGTCTGTAAGTGGAGGTCACAACAAGGAGAGAAAAACCAAGCCCAAGCTTGCACTCATTGCTGATGGCAGTGCTTACTTATGGGTGCAAGAACATCCATCCTTCCAACTTTGCAAAAACACTTTTGCAGAGGGAGCCCAGCCCGGCACGTTTCCTCTCCCATTTAACAGCGGCTTTAAGAGCTCCTTCACTTAGTCCTCATCAAACCCGGGGAATTGACAGCTTCCCACCCCCAGCATCCCCACTCCGAGAAGGCCTTTCCCCAGGAGCCGCCTCATACAACCTCAAACACTTTATTACTGGTCAATTTGGGTTTCCTGCCCACTGTAAGTGGCAGTGCTGAGGGTCTCTAACTCTCTCTTGTCTTGCTAATCAATATAAGCAGTCACTTTCACGGCGTTTCCCTGCTACTCAGCAAGAGGGACGAGAGACAGCCACGGGCTGTAAATAACGGTACAGCTTCAGTGGTACCTCGGAAAGTTAAACTTCAGAAACAGGAGGGGCTACTTTAATCTTGGACTTTTGGGCTTCTTTTGATATTTCCCCTGTTTTAATTCTTTCCAGGCAGAGCAAAGCACTGCAGCTGGTTGATGTCATTCCCACTGAGAGCCTCCTCAGGGGCAGAGGGACGGTCCCCCTGCACAGGGGCACAAAACATCCCCATGAGCAGCACGTGGCATCACGTCCACTGCAGAGAGCACAGGGAAATTCTATAAAGTGCCAACCACAGCTTTACAGTCACCATGTTACGGGGATGAGAAAGTCGGGATTAAACAATTATTGCCTGGAACTAAGGCAGTAAAATTTGTTTATGAGGTAAATCTTAACAAGAAACAAACAGTTAGTGTTGTTTATAAGCAAACTCGAGCTGTAAAATCCAGGGAATGCTTTGTAAATGCCCGTCCATGGGCCAGGTGAGGTCCTGGAGGGAAGCTCCCTGCTGCTTGCAGCTGGCTCACACACACAGCGGGACCAGCCCCAGCTGCCAGGTGACAGCAGAGCCGGTGGCTGTGCCCAAGGATGGCAGCGGCAAAACCTTCCTTTGGTTGTAAAGGTATTTATTCTCAAAGGGCTTCTCCTCCACTGCATGAAACGACCTCATTGTTGTGTCCATACCAGAAATGACCACAATACTAAAATTCATTAATCATAAAATTGTGGCATCATTTAGGTTAGAAAAGGCTTCCAAGATCCTCAAGTCCAACCATTAACAGAGCAGTGCCAAGGCCACCCCTAAGCCATGTCCCAAAGTGCCACATCCACTTATGAAAGAAGAGAAGTCTCTGATCTAACAGCAAATAAGTCAAAAAGACTCTGCCACTCTCCAGTGCACAGCAGAGTGGTGTGATCCAAACACTCCTAAATTCAATATAGTTTAGTTTCCCACTGCTATCTTCTTTAATAGGAATTGCCCATATTCTCACTCAGCACTGCAACATACTCTCTCTTTTAATGAAATTAATTCATTAGGTTGAGCCCCAGGAAGACTTGAGGTGTCCCTACAGTGCAGTGGGATCACACCATTAACACCAGCACAACAACCATCACTCAAAGTTGATTCCCACAAGAGAGTGGTGTGAGATGGACCATCTACCTTTCCACACCCTGAGGACAGAATAACCCAGGGGTGCTGCAGATGTGGAGACTAAAGACCAAGCTCTGAAAAGCCAGAATCAAAGGCATATGCGTAGCAGAAGGCATACACTGGAACATCAGGGACAGGGATGTGGGGCCAAGCCAGTCCCTGCCTGGCACGGTCCCAGCTGTCCCTGGATCTGTAGGGCAGGCCATCCTTCTACCTTCATGATCACCCAACGTGCACACTACTTGAGGAGAACCCATTAAAACCCTTACATTAAAATCACTTGGCATTCCGTTAGGAAGGGAATCCACCCTCACCGATCCCGCTTTACTCATCCATAACAACAAAGAAATAAAAAACCTGAGGGAAAAAAATGTAACATTATTCTTTTTACGGCACATACACACACATACCAAAAAAAAAAAAAAACCTTTAAAAGTGAATATCTGCCTACTGCAAAGTACTGAGGTGAAAAGGGAGGTGTTATCATTCCCGTTCCCCCAGGATCTCTTAGAGCGTGTGTGTTTCTGTGGTGGTTGGCTTGTGGTTTCGTTGTTCACTACAGTTTCCCAGAGCCCTATATTTTACTGAAACATAAGTACAGGCCCACCAATTTGCTGACAAGCTGATCTATTGGCTCTAGGACACTGAGGGGAATTATGCTCCTGCCGCCCTGATGCTCTCCTTTGTTTAGAAAAAGAAGAGAGAAAGAGAGAGAGTGAAAAAAAAATCCTCAATCGTTTAGTACAAGTCATTTTACATGCTGGGATAATGAAGTATAAAAATGCCTTCAAAGGACTGATTTCCTACTTTTAACTCACTACCAGCCGAGCTCTTTGTGAGGCCCTCTGGAACATGCATTCCCAGCCCCACTCAAACAAAAGAGCTGCGAATTCATTAAACTATTTAATTATGCCTTTTTATTTTTCTCCATTAGCAAGCCCTGCCAGTACAAAGTAAATAAAGCCACCATGGTCTTTCCCCAGCAGACACACTGACTGTTTTTATTCTTTATTCAGTTTACAATATAAAGGGCTATTTTTCCCCCCTCCTCCTATTCTTGGCGAGTTTCCTAATACAAGCCCTACAAACAGAAGCATCCAACTGTATATGCGACGCATGGAAGCAGTGGGAGCAGGGAGCAGCACTCAGCATTGCGAGCACATACCCCAGACAGCTTTCAAAGTACCAGCAGCCAACGGCAGCCAAACAGCACTTTACAGCCAGCACGGAAAAGATATTAGCTTTTTTTTTTTTATACTCTAGTAAATTTGCTTTTTACATCTATTTCTTTTCAGAAGGGCTTGTTATTGAGCTTACTGTCCACAAATTCCATTGATCTCAGGCTGTGACTCAATCCATATGCTCACGCTTTGACACCAGCACAGCAAGCAAGCGATACAAATCCTGTTCAGGCTACAAACTTATTGATTTTATAGATTTCCCCCAAAGTTGTGATAATGATATATCATTGTTAAATTTGGTAGAACAAACTGCTTTCCCAATCTGTCAATGCGAGCATGAAAACCAATTCACAGCCTTGTTTAGAAGGCTTTCCCTCCAGAAGAATAAGTACTGCTAGCGGAGGCAGATCCCCGGCACCCGCCGCTGGCAGCGGGTGATGGATGTCACCTTTCCAGTTGCCCTTTCCTGACCTGTAGCCTGCTGCGTTCCCAGACTTGCCTCCTGGTTATGAGAACCACCCTTCTTTTCCAAGAGCATTTCTCAAATTCATTATTTAAAACTTGCAGTAGATGTAAACCGTAATAATAGCTTTTAAACATATTTCCTTTAAATATTTTAGATGCATTAAGATGACATGAGAATTATTGATTTTAGCAAATCATTTTTTGCTTGTTCTGTTCCTGTGCTCACATAAATGGCAAAGCCATGCTTTTCCCTTCCATGAGAGGGAGACAGAACACTGGCTTAAAGAGGAGTGGCCTCACTCCCTGCTTCCATCACAGTTCCTCAACCTCCCAACAGTGGGAACACCGGAAAGTGTCCCTTCACAGCGACTGGCTGCCCCGCCAAACCCACTTGGGCATTCTCCTCATGGCTTTTCTCTGCCAAGGCAGAAACCTGATCCGACACATCTCCCAACCAGCAAACACGACTCCATGCCAGAGGTATTAGGAAGAAGAAACTCAAGCTGTTTCTCAGGTTCTGAGAACGCGACATGAGAAGCTCATCAGTCCTTCTGTGCTGATCACAGGACAGAAAGGCTCCCACCAACACCACGTCTGTGGGGTGCAGGAGATGCACACAAACTGTAAACAGCTGTTGTGTTTTTAACAAACCATGAAATAGCTCCAACAAAACCGTTTGCTGGAATGACAATGTCAGCTTTCATTCCCACATTCTCCTCCAGCTCTGAAGCAACTACTCGCCCTCTAAAGACAGACTTAAAAATCATGAACATAACACTTGCCAAAGAAACTGAAATTAATAAAAATGAAAGATTTACAAATTTAGAAAACTAAATTTAGGAAATCTACGTGAATAAATAATTTCTCTCTTGAAAACCTCCTTTAATTCCATCATGGCCCTTCTGCCTGCTATTTATCCATCTTCACTCAACATCCACCTCCTTAGCACTGGAAAAGCAGCTTAACTCCTCCGACATGATGTCACTAGTTCAACATACCCCACACAGTGAGAGCTTTACTGTGCTCTCCCAAGTCCTGCTGTTGATAACTCCTCACATCTGGCAACACATCCCTGAGCATTTGACTGCGTTCCTGGGACAACAGCTCTGAGACACATTTTGAAGGGCTGAACGTCTCCCACCAGCGCCTCTGCTTTCACCCTTGATTTAATTCAAGGTGATAGGTGCTGAACTCTGTTACCTACCGTGGCTTTTTTTGAACTTGCTGAATGCCCTTTCTGAATATGTCTTTGTGAAAAGTCTTTCTGAACTTCAGGGCACTTGAAATTCGAGCACCTGCCTGCAGTCTCACTTCTGTATCTTCCACCTCTGTTAAAAAACAACAACTCTGATATAATCCTTATTCATCTGTGCTATTTTCACTGTTTTTCTCACTGAAACAGCAATGTCAGCCTAAGAGAAAGGTGATAGAACAGCATAAATTCTAGTATTTTATTGTCATGTTGCTGAGGAGCTTCTCTTTCAGAGGCAGGAAGGATCTCAATTTGTCCTTACAACAAGAGGTGGTTTGGTCTGTTTGCTGGGCAGAGGGGGTTCTGTCAGGGACAGAATCAGCACTCAGCTGGTTTGGTTTGAAGAAGTGAAGACCTTAACAAAGACAAGTGTCATTCTGAACTCACTTCTGTGATGGGAGAGCTGTGACTTGGGAAACCGCAGGACTTGCCAAAGGCCTCACAGAACACCAGTGAGAACATAATGCCCAGGGATGCAGACCCTCACCCCCAGTGTGTATTGTATCCATTCTGGATAACCTCAGCTTGTGTCTTCTTTAAGAAAAGATATTCACAATGGGAATGTCCGCTCATATTCCCTGTTATTCCTTGTTTACTGGACAAATAATGACTTTACCCCTGCCAGTCCTCACAACAGCAAAGGCATCACATGCTCCTCTACTGGGATCCTGAGGACCTTTTATACCCCTTGATATAGAATTTATATGACTCCACAATAGGAAAAATCTGTTCTTGGTGTTCTGTGGAATTCCCACTCTGGGTAACAGAACATGGGTGAGGATTAACAGAACCTCATGGTTCCAGATGATGAGAAAAGAGAACTGCTGTCTCAGAAAAACTGAAGTCTGAATGTATTATAGGAAGATAAAAACATCCCAAGAGTACAAGTACTTCCAAAAATTATCGGACTTCCTTCCTTGCCCCACAAAGCAATCTGCTTGGACAAGCCACAGAACTTCTGCCTTCAATTTACACTTCTGGAAAAATAAGTCTTTCCTTTCTCGCATCCTGCTCTTTCTCACTTTCCACCTCCCCTCCCCAAAAAAAAAAGAGAGAGAAAAGGGGAAAAAAAAGCCCTTCCTGATAATTGCACTGGTCCAAATGTGCAGGGCTTTCATACAGAATGATGGCTTCCCTTGTCTCCTGCATTTGTTCATCTCCTTTGGGAGGAGCAATTTACAGAAAGCATTATCGATTTTTGCCATAATAGGTACAGAGATGCCTCACTGTCCCTGCTCAGCCAGCTCACTCTCTGCATCACAACTGTCAGGCCAGTTTGTGAAGCCCGTCATTATTTTTTTTCAAGTAAATCCATCACAGGAGTGGGGGAAAAGTGATGAAAATAAAATTATTTTCACCTTGCCATAAAAAAGAATGGCCATGTTCCCTAACAGAAATAAGTGCAAATGCTGTCAACTAAGAGAGCGGAAGGGAAATTCAAAGCAAATAAAAGTGGGCTGGGGGGGGGGGGGGGACGGAAAGGGGGGTGTAGGAGGCATGGCAGGAGCTAATTTACTTTGAACACATTCTGGAATTTTCCTGTTAAAGCCGCTATTTACAACTCTTCCAGTTGTTCTCAATGTTCTCATTTCCTAGGAAGCACTGAAATCTATACCTTATACAGATATTTGCTTTGGCTTTTAGGGTGTAGAGGAGATTGCGGGTTCTGGGCTGCAATTACTAAATATTCTTGGCCTGCAGGATGAAATGTGCCGTCCAAGCTGCCCCTGAGCACAGACCACCCACCAGCACCCCGGGATTACCGGCCCACTCCCTCCTTTGTGCACTGAGTCCGATCGGGGGCTTCTCCCGCTCCCCTCCACCGGGGCAGGCTGAGGCCACCAAACTCATTCTGCCCCTGATCAGCATGTGAATGTTGAGGAACACTTACTTCAAATATTTCTGAAACTCAAAAAGCCTTTTAGAAATCACATCTAAAAACAAACAATTCCCCCCTGCCCCTCGCCTGCATTGCTGACTCTCCGACAAGCCCTTTGGTATTCAGCCCTCCTCCTTGATTAGTTTTTGCTGCACCCTTCATGTTGGTCACTTATCTCACATCTTGAAGGTCACACTCTGTAGTGCCCTATTCTGGCGGCCCTGCCTTGTTTTTTATTCCTGAAGACAGCCTTGTTTTGGGCTCAGAAGGTTTAATCCAAGAATTGGCTCTGGATCTAATTCCCAGATCCTCAGTTCATTAGCCATGAAAAGTGATAGCTGCTTAAGATTTTTATGAGCCATTGTTCCAAAGCGGGCCACAGAAACGGCACAATTACCCAGTGCAGAGCACAAAGCCCGGCTGCCTCTGGCACTGACACGAGGAGCTCGATAGCAATCAAACAGCTTAATGAAAAGCAGCAAGTTTGCTCTTGGTAAGGAGAGAAGGATCTGTGAAGTTTGTTTCCAAGTGGTGCTTTCTGTAAGGACACTTGTTAGGACAAAATTTAAATCACCGCACCCGTCCTTCAGGAGCACTGGCACTAAAGGAGATACAACTTGGCTTTTTGACCCTCCACACAAGCACTTGTGAACATCACTGAATCCTTTGGGTTGGAAAAGGACTTTAAAATCAGCAAGTCCAGTTGTTCCCCCCGCACTGCCAAGGCCACCACTAATCCATGTCCCTAAATGCCACATTGACATGGCTGTTCAACCCCCAGGGATGGGGACTCCACCACTGCCCTGGGCAGCTGTGCCAGCACCTGGGCACCCCTTCCATGAAGGAATTTTCCCATTATCCAGTCTAAACCTCCCCTGACACAACTTGACGCCATTTCCTCTCATCCTGTCCCTTGTTGCCTGGGAGCAGAGCCAGATCCCTCACCTGGCTCCATCCTCCTGTCAGGGAGTTGGAAAGAGCAAGAAGGTCCCCCCTGAGCCTCCTTTTCTCCAGGCTGAGCCCCCCCAGCTCCCTCAGCTGCTCCTGGTGCTCCAGACCCTTCCCCAGCTCCATTCTCTTCACTGGACACACTCCAGCTCCTGGATGTCTGTCTTGGAGTGAGGGGCCCAGAACTGACCCCAGGATTGGAGGTACCTCGCCAGTGCCCAGCACAGGGAATGGTCACTGCCCTGGTCCTGTGGCCACACCGTGCCTGGTATACTCCAAGTACCACTGGCCTCCTTGCCCACCTGGGCTCATCTTCAGCCACTGTCACCAGCACCGCCAGGGCCTTTCCCACTGGGCATCTTCTCATGGAGGGAGATCAGGCTGGTCAAGCAGGACCTGTGTTTCCCAAACTCATGCTGTCTGGCCCTGACCACCTGGCTGTCCTGCATGTTCCATGCCATGGAACTCCAGATAATCTGCTCCATGACCTTTCCTGGCACTGAGGTCAGGCTGACAGGCCTGGAATTCCCTGGATCCTCCTTCTAACCCTTCTGGTAGATGCGCATCACATCTGCTCACCTCCAGTCATTTGCGACCTCCCCAGTGAGCCAGGACTTCTGGTAAATTATGGGAAGTAGCTCTGTGAGCACTTCCCCCAGCTCCCTCAGTACCCTTCAGCGTATCCAACCAGCCCCATGGACTTGTGTGTGTCTAAGTGGCATAGCAGGTCACTGACCATTTCTCCTTGGATTACGGGGCTTCACTCTGCTCCCCATTCCTGTCTCCCAGCTCAGGGGGCTGGGAATTCCAAGAACAATCGGTCTGACTATTACATCCAGCATTTAAAGCTCATCTGTCCCGTCCCTCTGGACTCTCCAGCAGATCTACGCTGAGCAATGCTGAAGCTGGAATTCACTGCAGTAAGGCCAGGCAAATTGTGAGAAAACCAGTAAGGCGGCTGGACAGAAACATCACAGCACTGCTCTCAGGCAAGCGCACAAAAACCACAGGAACAGTCCCATGTCCAAGTAATTACAAGGATATGATGCAGGCCAGCAAAATCTAAGAGGTTTAGAAGTAAAGTGGATACTCTACTGAGCGGTGGATTAAGAATAAATGGAGCCAGATCCAGTGCAGCTCAAGTGCTTTCAACAGCTCTTGGGCTCCAACCGCCACCGAGCCGACAGAAATCCCACCTGCCCACGCTCCCACTGCCAGACCAGCACAAGCTGGGCTGACAGGAGCCCTCCAGGATCAGGTCCCAGGTCTTTAAATCCTTCCTAAATCCACCTCTTGGTCTGTCCCACAGCTGGCTGCACTGTGTGAGCTCCGCAGCATGTCCTGGAACAAACCCATGTCCCTGTGCCTGGATCCGCTGCCTCAGTGCCCCAAGGACAGCCCCGGGGCGTTCAGCACATCCCACCTCGCTGAGAACCAGAGTGAGCTGCCTCTCACAGAGGATGTCCCTGCCCTGAGACTGTCCACATGGAGTGTCACCACTGAGCCAGCTGAGACTCACACCTCAAACTACTCCACAGCAATTGCCCCACGTGAGCTTTTTGGAACTGGAGGACAACCAGCAGAGCTTTGGCTCCAGGTACCTGTTGTGTGCCCTTGGACCCACAGCCATTGCAGTGACAACTTTGTGTTCTGCAAACATTTCCAATCTGTTCCTCACTGGATGTATTTATATAAAAAACTGTGTGTTAAAAAGAAAAGCAGACACAAAGCAAGAGCTGGGTCTTTCTGGGTACACGAATGTGAACATGAGGTAACACAGTAAAGAGCCAGCACTTTCATGGCACACTGGGACTCCATGATGCTTGTGGGTGCCTTCCAGCTCAGGGTATTCTGTGAGGCCTCAAGGGCAGATAGTGGGAGCTGGGAATGAGGACAGCAGTCATGGGGCCAGCAGGCATGGAGCAGCAGTGCTGCACCCACCCCTTGGTGCTCCACCGCCTCCAGACCCTCTGATTGACGCCCCACCCATGAGCTTTTTTTGTGTCTCAGGTATCCACAGAAAAGCAAAGACATCCTGGTTTCTCACTAGAAAGTAAAGAATAAACTTTGTCATATAGATCAAACATATCAGGAAAATTTTGCTAGTTTATTAATTATACAGAATTACTATTAAAGCTACTTATCTCACACGCTCCACTGTGCAAACAGGGCAATCCTGCCAATGCATTCCCATCCCCAGGGAAAAATTAGCTGAAATTACTTTAGTTTGTTCTTTTGCTCTACCAAGCCCATGTGAGATGGTAACAGTTTTCCAGTCTCTCCTCCTCGGCCTGTCCACACCAAGCATCGTGTCAGAGCAGGTGGCCCCTCCTGGCTCCCTCACCTCTCCCATATGGAACTGCACTTCAGTCCTACACATGTTCAGACACTGCATCCCCGCCCGGAACAGATGTACACACACACACACGTGGCTGCTGGTTAATAGAACAAGCACAGTAAAAACAGGAGGACTGGCAAAATTTGGAAAACAGCCTGCAGAAAAACAGCTTTCCTTTAACTTTTTAATTTTAAACTATATTAAATTAACCATGATGACAAGAGGAGAATGTGCTAAAACCAGACGAGTTCAACGGTTTGACGCCCCAGTGTTTACATTTGGGAACAAATGGGATTTCATTTCGGAGGTGTAACACGTGCAGACCACCCCTCTTCCTTCCAGCCTGAGCTTCAACTGTGGCTTCACTCTGAAAAATCACTACAGAAACCGCAACTTTGTACTCAAAGATTCTCTCCCTGTGTGCAAACAGGGTCAAGTGCGTTGACTTTAGTGACAAAACAGCTATTTACCAAATTTCTGCAGTCCTGTGTCAGTGCAGATAATAGTAAGTGTGTGGTATTGCTTCCCATCAAGTACTCCAGAGTTTACTGAGCTCTGTCAGTTCTAACTGAAGGGGCAAAGAAAAGGGGGGAAAGAGCAGGGGGGAAAGGTGAGGGAGAAAGAGCAAAATCTAGTTTAAGACACACTTCCATGAGCTGACCTGGATCTTACCAGAGATGATCCACCTGCACACCAATGCTCTGCTTTGGCCAGACAGTATTTGCTGGGATCTCCCAAGGCTTTATTTCCCTTTTTTTTTTAAGAGACAGCAAGACCCATTTCTCGGATGTCCCTCCTACACTCCTTGGGCTTGTCACTGCTGGGAATCCAACTGTTGTCAAACCTGTATTTTAACAACCTCGTTTCTTTTCGTGCTTGTTGAAGCCTGACAATGTCATGCCACTGTTCTAACACTTCAAGTACACTGTTGTCATTAAACAAATAAAATATAAAGAGAAATTAAAAGAACTGCTCATCTTAGAAGAGATAAATAGAACTGGAAGTGTAATTTAAATGGTTATTTGAATGGGCAAATGGGTGAGTGATGCATCCTCCTCACAGATAAAAACTTGTGTATTGAATTTCCATGGTTTTGGTTGGAGGAAAGAAACATCTCTATTTTTTGGGTGGAATTAAACTAGGAAGGGAGTATATGAGAAAGTGGGTTATTTGTGGAAAAACACTCTGGCTGAACACTAGGGCAGAAATTGAGTCTGCTGTGCTGCTTTGTGCTCAGCCTCTGGCTGTCCAGCTGGTAACCAGATCATGTGGAACACAGGCCTCCAAAGGGTGGAAAAAGATCTGAAATATGAAGCACTGCTGTTTTACTGCTAATTCAATAGGGAAAAAACCCTATAAAATATTAAAGAAAGTATTTAAAAATATATTAAACACAATTTGTACCATAATAGCTTAACCTGACATCAAAACGCAGCTTACAGCTTGTTTGTCCCGAGTTTCAGAGTGTGGCTTAACGGAATCACGGGCAGAATGTTCCACACAGCCTCCAGCGTTCGGCAAAATAGGATTTGGGCTTCGTTAAAACAAATTCCAGGTGGAAAATTGGGCATGCTGATAAAAGCAGTGCAGGAAAGAGTGTTAGCTCTGATAGGGTAGGATGGGTATTGAATTCACTCTTAACATTACAAGACTTAATTAAAGAGGTTGACCTGAGGACCCCAAGCGGCGCCGAGCTGAGAGAGCCATTCCTGCTCCAACGTGGTGTTACCAAAGTTAATTCTCTTTAATAGGACTCAAACTGGAATGTATAGAGAGCATCCTAATTCAGGGGCAAAGCACGGGGCGCTTACCAGGTGAAATAAAGAACACATATATGCAGATAATGCAGAAACATCAGAGTATTCAAATGTAGTTCTCATCCACTGAAGACTAATTTTTATTTATGGATCAGAATGGTTTTAAGTAATTTCCTACGGACACGCACAACACTGTTTCTCCAATAACCCTTCTTAATCAGAAGGGGCCAAAAGGACAAGGGCTTAAGAACATACTTAGTCCTTGAATCTGTGCTACCATTAGGCAGTGATTCGGTGCTGTCGACTACCAGCCAGCTACACTTGCAACCACAGCATTAATATTATTCTTAAGCAAAAAAAAAGCTTAAATTAGTGGATATTTTTAAGACAAATTCTTCTATGATTGTTTTTTTGGCCTGAATTTCAGTCATGCCAAGAGTGATGCCTGTGCTCGACATCAGTACCTGCTGTCCCTCCCCTGCTATCGCCAACCGCAGCTCTCAGGTGAACCACCAAGAAGCTGCAAAGTCAACTCTGTCAGCTCTAAAATACAGATGGAACGTTCCTTCAGGAAGATATATGGAGACAAAGAGACCTGTGAGGGGGGAAAATCCTGATGAGAGGAGGGCACCCTGCCAGTGCCCAAGCTCCATCCGCAGGGAAGATGAACAGTCACAGCTCTGTGTTTGAAGGCCACCAGTGTTAGACGGCACTGGTTCCTAATTCACTCCCAAACAGGATGTTTTGCCCTTGGTTGCATAACACTTGCCTGGAGTTAGGACAGGAGGAGATGGGATCAGAGCACACCCGTGGCTGTGTCTCAGCCCCTCTCCCACATGGATGGACCTCCAGCTATGGATGAGGTTTCCTGCCAGGCAGGAGATGTTCGGCCGAGAACACTCAGCTTGTCACCCTTCACCTCTGCACACCCAGGATATTGTATTTCACCAAACTAAAGCAAAGATGTGCTGAAAATGTTGGAAATTGTAGAACTTATAACATCCGCAAAAGTTAAGGTGCAACAAAAAATAAAAAAATTATTTCCCTCTTTGATAGGTTCCTCATTCACCAAACCAGGCCCCTGTCAAAATCTACAAAAAGAATTTTTGAACAAAACCACAGTGAGCCTAAACAACATCTGGCCAATCAAATTTACAACAATAGAAAAAGCGCAATAAAAGTTTACTTCTTTTGAAGAAGAAAGATGTATTTTTAAAAGCCTTATATACAACCCTAAAATTAAGGTTTCTAAACTAAACCTCCCTTCAGCTGCAGGACTGAATAGAGACAAGGAGCAGATGAGAATCAGCCTCTAACTGTGCAGTGCCCTAAGCATTAAAAATGTTCCTCTGATAATCCTTGGAAGGACCAACATGAAGAACAGTGTGAGCAAATTCAAGGCTATTTCTTGTCATGTGCTCATCCCTAGTACTGCTCCAGGAGCCTCCTGGATGTCCTACAACCACTATTCTGATGGGCCACCCCAACACCTGGTTGGGCTGGAGCCTAAGGACATATGAGCTTAACAGCCTGGTCAGATCTCTCCCGTGGCCATTCCCACCCACAACACAAACCCCACTGAACTGCAGCTCTGGTCTCCCTGAATTACTGCAGAAAATGAGAACACATACAGCTGCGTTGGGTCCCACCAAATGTCCACTTAGTCCTGTGCCCAGCATCCAACAGCCATCCACAGCAGGCACCCAGGGAGGAGTGTACAGTGCTCCAGCAGTGAGTGCTCAGGGCCCGCCCGAGGGCACAGCCGGGTTTAATATCTCTTGATGGATTTCTCCTTCCATGCACTTGCTCGGTCTCCCCTTGCACCGATACAAACCTACAGTGCCCATGACATTGGAGGGCCATAAAGAGGATACCACTGAACAGGCTTTGCTTCCAAAGGACGGAGCAGGTCGTGCTGACGGTGACTCATCAATGCTCTCCCTCCAAGTGCCAGCAGATCGTAAATCCTCATCCACACAGTCAGGGCAGTGAGAATCACTCTCCTGCAAGACACTTGGGCACTGCTGAAGTGACTGTCCTTTGTGGTCTCTTTCTAAGGGCTTGTTCCCTCTTTAGTGAATTTTGTGCATAGTTTAAGCTTTATGAGTTTTCCAGTGCCTCTCCTCAGGAAGCCTGAGTGATTGCAGCCACAGGCCCAGATTAACTCTGTGGTTTCCCCTCTTCGCTCTTAGAAAAATTATTGGAAACTTGTTTTTTGAGAAAGCTGGAATAAATAGCAAGGAGGCAAGACAAGGGCTGTCAGTGTCTTCCCATGTGTGATTCCCACAAAAAAGGAATTTGTCTGTTCTCTCCATGAGTTTCCAGTTCTCCACTGCTTCATCACACTAAAAATGAAATGAAGGGCTCTTCAGCACTCTGTATGGTGGCTAAAGAATCCAGAATGATCCATGTACTTGCCTCCCCTAACAACAGATAGAACCAATGACCCTGATTATGCAAAGATTACTAAAAAACATAAAAACTATTTAAAAACCTAACAAACCTGCAATCTGTGTAGGTTGACCACTGCTGGCAAGGATAGAAGTCCTTTTTGGATCTACAGAGAATGAATTCTGTTCCTCTCTATCACTTACTACCCAAACTTACCCTGTTTGATACCGATCCTTTATTGTTACTCCATATTTATACTGTGGCATCATCTTCAAGTTCTGTACCAATGGAAAAAACGACAGCAACTGCCTTAGGAGCTACCAAGTTAAATGTCAAGCTGTAGAAGTGGATAAAATTCTGAAGGGGGCTGGACAGGTGATGGGAGACTGTGGGCAATCCAAATATGAGAAACTCCCAGCAAAGGAGCCGCGCGCTCCCGGCTCGCTGGGGCCTCAGCAACCGCCCACCTCAGGCTGTAGTGGGCACAGATGGATTCAGGAGATGTGAAAGAAGGGAGGGCAGTGGCTTCGGGGACTCTGAGTGCTTTTCTCACTCTTTAGTGACAGTACGGGAAAAAGTGCAAAAATACTCATCAGAAAAGCGAGTAATTAGAGAGGATGAGGAGGAGCATCCACGCTGAACCGAGACAGGGAAGTGAGCCCCTGTAGAGCTGTGAGGGGACTGAAAGGAGCACAGAGGTTTTGCTGGGTCAGCAAAGGGCCTTGAACAGAGAAGTGAAACATCTGATTGAGGGTATTTGCAGCAGATCCAGGAGGCCAGGAGGGGGCTGTGGGGCAGGGGATCCCTGCCGGGATGGAGCTGGTGCTGTGGGAGAGCACGGCAGGCGCCGGTGACACCGAGTGTACAGCCTGGCACAAACCAGAGCAGGATCTGTGTCACAGGTAGAGCCAGGACTAGGATAAAGCCTGCGGGTGTCTTGAGAGCAGAAACAACAAAATAACAGTAACACTGCACAAAGAGCCATTTGGTGTAAAATTACTACCTCAGCTTTACAAGGAACATGTCCTCTCCCCGCCTCTTTTACCAATCACCTGATGGTTTCCATTTGTCCCTGGGTCTAAAGGTATAAGAATTTTCTGCCCAGAGTCCTTGACCCCTTTGTTATCTGTAGAAACACGGCTATTAACCACACACATCTACCAAGGCATCAGATCACACATTTTCCATGAAGATTTGGATCTTCTTTTGCAGCTTGGATGCACACACACGAGTTCTGGGAGCAAGACTGCTCCAAAAAAAAATTCAGTAGCAGCTTAATTCTGAAATGTGACTCCTACTATAAAGATGTTAAATTTTGTTCTTAAGTTCAGTTGGTTTTACAGAAGGTTCAACACCATAAATTCCCTAATCCCCAGTTTTGGTCTCCTGTTTCTGCTGTCAATCCTCTCTGCTGCTACGGAACTGCCCGTCCAGGATTTTCCAAATAATACAGGTGATTGTCTGATCATCCTTCTCCCAAACTTGTGTGAAAATATCCACACATCCCACAGGCAAGGAGCAGCCAACATACCCTATGGGTACAGACATTTACACAATTGCTTCAGGAAGTAACCAGGAAAGTATTGAACAATTTGGGCTTTTCAGCCTTGGATACACAAATCAAGATGAACTTCCAAGTTCTCCAAAGAGCCTTGTACAGATCAGACTGCCATAGGGGTCATAGAATGGTTTGGGTTGGAAGGAACCTTCAAGTTCATCTCGTTCTACCCCCTGCCATGGGCAGGGA